>JAOANR010000267.1:0-226412 GCA_030278955.1 Hygrophila difformis | reverse complement strand
GGCCAGCGCGCGGGACTCGCCTGGACTGCGGTCCGGGCGGGTCCGTGCGATCCGATCCGTCGGGTCTTTTTCTCCTCTCTTTCGGACTTCTATCCTTCCCCGTTTTCGCGCTCGATTTTCCGGGTCATTTTCGCATTATGCTTCTCATCATAAATTTATTCCGCCTCAATTCGATTTCATGCTTGAAATCCTAAGACCGTCGGTTTTGGTCCGTCGGGTTCTAATTCGTCGTCCTTTGACTTCCGTGCATTTCCGCGTCTACGGGTTCTCGGAAACAAAACATTCTCTCCTATTGGATTAGTTCCTATTTTTATATTCTAAAATTTACGGGTATTACAGTCTACCCCCCTTAAGAACCAACTTCGTCCTCGAAGTTGCACTTCATCCTCTCGCGAGTTCGGGAATTGTTTGATTAAGCGATTGTATTATTGTGTGTCGTTGTTTGTTATTATTTGACTGAACCCAGAATTGAAATTTCCGAGTTGCCTACGTACCCCGTGAAGGGATCAAGTCATTACGTAGTTCAAAACAATTTGAATTTGTTTATTTGGTGTACAAAGTATTCGTACAAAATATTCAGAAATACTCGGGTTGTCACATCCTCCCCCTCTTAAGATTACAGTTATGTCCCCATAACTGTGGTTGCACTGTCTTGGATAGGGTTGGGTAACGACCCTTCATGTCTGCTTCTAGCTCCCACGTTGCCGTCTCGGCTTCGTGGTTAGACCAGAGAACCTTGACCATTCTCACGGTCTTATTCCTTGTTACCCTCTCCTTCTTGTCGAGTATTCGCACCGGAATTACTTCGTAGCTCAAGTCATCGTCCAGCTCAATTTCCTCCGGTTGGAGTATGTGGGTCGGATCATGGACGTATTTCTTCAGTTGTGAGACGTGGAACACGTCGTGGACACGAGCAAATTGTGGCGGTAATGCTAGTCGGTATGCAAGATTCCCCACTCTTTCTAGGATCTCGTATGGTCCTATGTACCGTGGGCTTAATTTTCCCCGCTTGCCAAAGCGCATCACACCCTTCATCGGTGATACCTTTAACATGACCTTATCGCCTATTTTGAATTCTAAATCTTGCCGTCTCACGTCGGTATAGCTCTTTTGCCGGTCTTGCGCGGCTCTCATCTTCCCTTGGATTATTTTGACTTGTTGAGCCATGTCCTCAACAAGTTGCGGTCCAATTACCATAGTCCTCTCGCCCTCTTCCCAGCTCAATGGGCTTCGGCATTTTCGTCCATATAGTGCCTCGAAGGGTGCCATGCCAATGCTAGCATGTTAGCTGTTGTTGTAGGAAAATTCAATCAAGGGTAAGTGATTTTCCCAACTTCCTTTAAACTCTAATACGCATGCCCTCAGCATGTCTTCCAAAGTTTGGATCGTTCTTTCCGTTTGTCCATCCGTCATGGGGTGGAACGCGGTACTCATCTTTATCTTCGTACCGAGGGCTTCTTGTAGTTTTGTCCAAAAATGTGAGACGAATCTACTGTCTCTGTCCGAGATGATGTCATGTGGTACTCCATGCCGTCGTACCACGTTGTCGACATATGCCCTTGCCAATTGGTCCATGGACCAGGTATCCTTCATGGGGATAAATATAGCAGCTTTTGTCAACCTATCCATGATCACCCAGATTTTATTCATCCCCTTCGGTGAACGTGGTAACCCCGAAACGAAGTCCATTGAAATGCTATCCCATTTCCAACTTGGGATTTCCAATGGCTGCATTAATCCTAAGGGTTTCTGCCGTACGGCCTTGACCTTCTGGCAGGTAAGGCATCTCGCCACAAACTCGGCTATTTCTCTCTTCATGTTCGGCCACCAATAGTTCTTCTTTATGTCCTTGTATAGCTTCTCGCCTCCGGGGTGGACCGAATATGGGGTATTATGGCCTTCCTCCATTACTCTTTGCTTCAGGTCCTCGCATTTTCGTGGTATGCACCACCTTCCCTTGAAGCGGATTCTTCCGTCCTCATGGATTTTAAAATCCATTGCCTTTCCTTCAGCAATGCTCTTCCTAATTTCCTCCAGCTTTTCATCACCCTGTTGTGCTAGTCGTATCTCATCAAGTATGGTAGATCCTACTACCATCGTGTTGACGACCTCACTTACTTCGCCAGAGTGTACCAACTCCAGACTTAATTTTGCCATGTCTCTGTACAACTCGGCCGGTACCACAAGTGAATTCACCACGTGTTGAGTCTTTCGACTCAAGGTATCGGCCACGACGTTGGCTTTTCCTTCGTGGTACGCGATTTCCAGGTCGTAATCCTTAATCAGTTCCAACCATCTTCTTTGCCTCAAATTCAGCTCTTTTTGCGTGAATATGTACTTGAGGCTCTTATGGTCGGTGAACATCCGACACTTTTGCCCATAGAGGTAATGCCTCCATATCTTTAGAGCGAACACGACTGCGGCTAGCTCCAAGTCGTGCGTCGGATAGTTCTCTTCGTGTGGCTTTAGTTGACGTGATGCGTATGCTATAACCCTTTGATCTTGCATTAGTACGCATACCAATCCTTCCTTCGAGGCGTCGCTGTACACCTCGAAGTCTCCATCCTCCGATGGTAATGCCAACACCGGCGCTGTAGTAAGCCGTTTCTTCAATTCTTGGAATGCGGAATCACACTCGATGGTCCAGTCGTATTTCACCCCTTTTTTTAACAGCTGTGTCAATGGGCGAGCGATCCTTGATCAGACTCATGAATTCTTCCCAAGAATAGGGTTCCTCGTCCTCGGCTAACTTATCTTGCATGGCACGCCACCAGTCATCCGCCTCCCCTCCGAGATAGTACGATGCCACAGGCACCTTCTCTCCAATTGGGCACTTCACCGCGTTTAGTAGCTTGTCGAATGTTCGGATCCATTCTTCAAGTTTAGCCGGGTCCTCTTCTCCGGCGTAGTTCGGCGGTCGATATGAGTTCACCATAGCTAAGTAGTTAATGCGGGCCTCGGGTGGAGGTACCGCAGCGGCCTGGCCTTGGTTCACATGCGCGTTCCCTATCGCAATGAGAACCTCTTCTAGAGTGCGTAGGCGCGCGTCCATGTTGTTTGGCATGGGGTTTGCCGGCTCCTCTTGACCGTGTACCCCTTCGCCGGGTATAGGCATTTCTGGTTGCATGGGGGTTTCGTTGGTGTTTGGAGTAGTGGGCTGGGCGCGTGGTCTTCCTCTCGGTGCCATGCTGTTGCAAGAACAAGAGAGTTTAGATTCTTTTTGTTGACGTATTATGTAATGCTTATGAAATAATTCGACTAAATAAATGACGTTATTAACAGGTATCAGTCTGTTGGAACCTGTTAGTATAGGTTGTTGGAGTTTAGCGTATTGTTTGTTGTTATTCGGGGTTGGTTCTACTTACTGCTTTGTTTTTTTTTTTCGTGAACAGTAACCTGTTCAGGTTTTTTTTTTGTTTTGTTTTTTTTTGGAAACCCTAGGGTTCAGGGTGTTGGGGTTTAGGGTTTTAGGGTTTAGGGTTTAGGGTTTAGGGTCTAGGATTTAGGGTTGGAGATACCCTTGTTCGATAATTATCTCCATATAATGTATCTGTATATTTATTTACTACTTGTATTTTTGTTTAGTTGTTATCTATAGGTCATTGATTATTATTACCTTGTTCATTTGTTTGAACGGGTTTTAGCAGGGTATTCGAAGAGAAATAATTTAATTAAAATGTAAGGAATACTTTAAATATAATTGTATAAAATAAATGCTTGTAGATTTATTACTCAAGAGAAATTTTTTTTTTAGCTGATTACAAGCATTCGTAACAGGAATGAAATAGTAGTGCTGGTACTAGTTTGAAAAAAAAAGAACATAGATAGTAGTGCATCAGTATGGGCTCCTAAGTCTAGGGTGACTAGGCAGGTACATCCTCGATGGGATCGTCCTCGTCGCTGGATATGTCAATGGCAATGGGTGTCCCCATCGGGCTCGGGCTCGGAGGAAATATGTCAGCCTCTAGGCCTAGCAGCTCAGCTGCTAAGTGTCCTAATTGCATCATCCGTTCGTTGTCCTTGTTTTGGAGTGTGACCACTTGGGTTTGGTGTTCGGCGACTTGGGCCTTGAGTTGGGTTATTTCATGATGGTCAGCTTCCCTAAGATGTCTCAAATAGTCCACGTTATTCTCTAGATGCCCCACTCGAGCCTTGAAGTGATTGATATGCTGTTGGGATTCGAGGTATGCGTTGGTCAGTTTCATCATCAGATTAGTCATGTTCGCGTTGGGTTCGGCCATCTAATGTCAACAAGGATGTTAGAGTTAGAGTAGGTTTCGAATAAAAGTTAGGATATGCAGGAATTTTAAATCTACATGAATATGCACATGCAATCCCCCCAAAAATAAATTTTAATGTATTTTTAAATTTAATCATGGATAAAAAAAAGTTGGGCCTCTATATTGGCCAAAAATAATAATTTGGGCTTTAAGAAGTAAAAACATGGGTATTTGGGCCGAAATGGTTGGGCTTAAAGTAAATAATTATAATTATTGGGTCAAAATAATTTAACCCCCTTTGGGCTCAAAATATTATACTAATTGGGTAAGAAAATTTTTGGGCTCAAATTTTGGGCTAAAATAATAATACTCTAGTAGTCTTAAAAATAATAATGATAATAATAAATTTAAAAGTAAAACTTAGTTCAAAATATTTTAAAATAATAATAATAGTAGCTTAAAAATATTCCGGGCTCTGATACCAACTTGTAACACCCCGGATTTGATAACCCAGGCCGGGATGTCACCGCCACATCTCTCTAGCAAGACACGGATTCTCCGAGCTTGCCAAAGAGATGCAAGGCTATAGGTATTGCAAAAAAAGATTTAAAAACAAGTCCAGAATCTATTTAAAAATAATAATAAGTGGCATCCACACATATAGTAGTAGTAATAATATATCGCAGCGGAAAGTGTAAAGTGGGCCGACATGGCCAAAACTCGGGATTTACATGCCCGTTATGCAAGCATCGAAAAAGCAATAAAAACAATGTTTAAGTTTTTCCATCCCCCAATGCATATGCTCATGCATTATCTTCATACTCTGAAAGGAAAAGAGAAAACAACAATTTTATCACTATATAAAATACTGAGTAAGTCGATCCTAACATAGCAATAAAGGGATTTATTTAGATGATTTAAAATTTCACTCCTAACATGCATTCACAAAATTTAAAGGAAATAATAATTTTAATTGTGTACGTGAACATGCATTTAATCCACAATAACAATTTAGTCATGATACGAAATTTAAAGACATAATTTAAATGCATAATTTAAGGACGTGCAAAAATAAATAAATACTTAAAAATATTAAATCTTTTATTTTTCCCCGTTACGTAACCATTTCTCAGTGTTTTGTATAGCCGGTGATCCGGCGGCCGCAGCCGTTTCGTAAGTATCTCGTTTAGCCGGTGATCCGGTTGCCGCAGCCGTATCTGCCATACCCAGTAACACTCCGGAGCCTCGAGAAATCCATACGGACAACCCGAGAGAGTAGGCCATGTATCTCCCGCCGATTGGCGTAATATCTCATCAAATTCTCTCGTCCATTATAGGCCCGAAGAGAAAGGCTAGAGGGGCACCCTGCAGAGCACTCACCCTCCACCAAGTATCTCATGTATCGTTTAGATTTAATGTATCGGGGTTTTTCAAAAGTATAGATGTATCGTATTTCAAATCTTTGATCGTTCGTTTCAAAATTTCAAATCCTTCGATTTAAAAGTATCTTGGCGTCACAGTTTGCGCCTTTTCAGTTTAAAAATTTGGTTTAAGTCCGAAAAATCTGAAAACTTCACGGTTTATGCAAAACACCCTAACGAACAACTTTCGTGTTTTAACTTTTTCGAAATAAGTTGAGGAAACATGTCAAAAATCGATTTTATCATGCAAACAGAAATCTGTCCGGACTCAGGTTCGACACAGTTCAAAATTTCGACTTTTTAACTTATCAAATGGACTTAAAAAATTCTGAAATTTTATATGCATATACTAGACATGATTATCTACAACTTTCATTTAGATTGTAAAGATCAAATCGGACTAGAAAATATAGAAACAAATTCAATAAGTTCGAACATGTTCATAGGCAGATTTCAACACTTTTTGTCAAAACAGTTTCTTTTCGACGCGATTTAAAATAGCAAACGTTAACGAAAATGTCTGAAATTTTTACACAACCTAGATTTATGTGTTAGGATTAAAAGTCTAGTTTTGAGTTTCTCGGATTGAATCCTCGAAATATGAGTTTTAGGCCGAATACAGAAACTGCGCAAGTTGGGGTTTTTAAGTTCGATTTTTACGTTTCGTTATATTACGCCTATACCGGACGCCCCGAAATCACCCGTATTGATATGGAAGGCTCAACTTACAGTGATAGGGAGGTTTGGGTCGTCCTAAGGTCGCTGGCTCGTCCAAAATCCTACGAACGGATCTCCTCAACGTCAAGCTTCCGACTTTGGCCACGATTTCGAATCGGACGAAGAAATCCAATGTTAGATCGAGTTTTCGGGTTCAAAAACTTAAATGGAAATCTATGAACGACTTACCACAGATTAGAACACTAGGGATCTTGTATTCCACGCCTCCTCCGTCGGTTTTCGTCGCCGGGAAGTGATCGGAAAGTCGTCGGGAAGTCGCCGGAAAGTGTTTTGGCTTTGGAGAGAGTTTGGGAGAGTAGAGAAAGATTTGTGACTGATGAAAAGGGTGAGGAGGCAGCCCTAGGTCGCCTAAAAGCTTCCCCCTTCGACCAAAATCTGCTTTCCAAAGTCGGGAGGTCGAATTATGGTAAGAAATCGCTGAAAACGCGCAAGTTGCCAAAACCTGTAGAGCCACGCGGGGTTGGCGCGCCTTTTGGCCAAACCCCGCCCGGCCAGCGCGCGGGACTCGCCTGGACTGCGGTCCGGGCGGGTCCGTGCGATCCGATCCGTCGGGTCTTTTTCTCCTCTCTTTCGGACTTCTATCCTTCCCCGTTTTTGCGCTCGATTTTCCGGGTCATTTTCGCATTATGCTTCTCATCATAAATTTATTCCGTCTCAATTCGATTTCATGCTTGAAATCCTAAGACCGTCGGTTTTGGTCCGTTGGGTTCTAATTCGTCGTCCTTTGACTTCCGTGCATTTCCGCGTCTACGGGTTCTCGGAAACAAAACATTCTCTCCTATTGGATTAGTTCCTATTTTTATATTCTAAAATTTACGGGTATTACAGTCTACCCCCCTTAAGAACCAACTTCGTCCTCGAAGTTGCACTTCATCCTCTCGCGAGTTCGGGAATTGTTTGATTAAGCGATTGTATTATTGTGTGTCGTTGTTTGTTATTATTTGACTGAACCCAGAATTGAAATTTCCGAGTTGCCTACGTACCCCGTGAAGGGATCAAGTCATTACGTAGTTCAAAACAATTTGAATTTGTTTATTTGGGGTACAAAGTATTCGTACAAAATATTCAGAAATACTCGGGTTGTCACAAATTAGGCCTTGAGTTCTAAATGAAAGTTGTAGATAATTTTCTTAAGTATCTCTCTGTAAAAGTTCATCGAATTTGGAGTTAGTTTTCTATGGTAGATCTTGGAATCTTGAAACTGCTGTTAAGAAATTTCGGACAGATTCGTAACCTGATAGAAATCTGCATTTTTGACCTATTTCCTTAACTCGGATCGAAAAAGTTAAATCACGAAACTTGTTCGCCTCTGCGTTTTCGAGTTATTGGTGAAGTTTTAGAATTTTCGGACTTAGATCTGATTTTTAATTAATTTTGGAGCAAAACAGCGACTAGGGAAATTATATGTTGAGAAACTTGTGAAATTTGCGAAACTTGTTCAAACCTTGCGGGTTCGATTCCCCAAGGCGTATGTGTCCCTGCGGGTTTGATTCCCCAGGATTTCTGTGTCAACCTTGCGGGTTCGATTCCCCAGGGTGTATGTGAGTTCTTGCGGGTTCGATTCCCCAAGGGCGTTTGTCTGTCTTCCTGCGGGATTGATTCCTCAGGATGTGTGTTGATTCCTATGGGTTCAATTCCCTAGGATGTATTTGAGTTCTTGCGGGTTCGATTCCCCAAAGGCGATTGTCTATTTTCCTGCGGGTTCGATTCCCCAGGACGTGTGTTGATTCCTACGTGTGTCGATTCCCTAGGATGTGTTTAAATTCTTGCGGGTTCAATTCCCCAAGAACAAATTATACTAGATCATATTGGACAAAAGTGAAAGAATGAAATCCTAAAATACTTGAATATTTTTCTTATATAAATTGTGCTTTTAAATTATGTCTTACAATTATTTACCTTGCAGACTATATTGTGATTTTATGGAATCTCTATCTTTTAAATTATGAAATTAAATTATTATTAGATAAATGAATTAAATTATGGGGTATTATGTACATGTTTTCTTTAAATCTAATTAATGGCTTTGAAACCTCATAATCATGTCTGTGTTAACTTACTCAGCAAGTTTTGCTGACCAAACCATATTTTCCCCTGTTTCTTTCAGAGTTGAAGAATATGCATCATCATATGCATACGTGGGAATTTTGGGGAATTACATTATATTTTAAATTTTGCGTTAGACCAGAATTTGCATGAACGGGCCTGTTTAACCCGTGTTTTGGCCATGTTGGCCCTATTTTTAAATTCCGCTGCATTATATATGTAAATATTATTTTCCACTGCAACTGTAATGACATTCTTTTTATATTATATCACAATGGGCTGTTTGAATGTTTTAAATTCTGAAAAACCATAGCCTTGCATCTCTTTAGCAAGCTCGGAGAAACCATGTCTTGCTAGGGAGGTGTGGCGGTGACATCCCGACCTGGGTGACCAAAAACCGGGGTGTTACAGAATCGGTCTAGATCTAATGTCAAAAACGTCATCAAGTTCGAACCTAAGTTATGTCCAGATTTCAAGATTCAAATTCAAAGTAGTTCTGTTTGAGAACGAATCAGATATCAAATCATAACGAAAAAATATGAAATTTTTTTACAGTAGCTAGATTAATGTCTTAGGAACGTTTTTCATGTTTTAAGTTTTCCCGTTTGAACAGGTTTAAGGGTTCGGAAAAATCAAGCAAAAACGCTGCGCCGTTAAAGATTTCGTTTTGACAGATTTTACGTTGTTGGTTTAAATCGTTAGATCAAGTGTATTTTAAATCCTCCCAAAACCATAGTAAGATTAACTTATAGATTGTTGGGCATCCGGGATCGTCGATTCGGAGGCGTGGCTTCCAGTCCACCGTTTATCTTCTCCGTTCGTCGGGTTCTTCGTTCTAGATCCGATTCGTGGTGTAGAGAAGAAAAAGAATGAAGTTAGGATTCGTTTTCGAATCGCATATGGAACAAGGATCGGATCGGAACTTACCACGACGTTGGAGATCTTCCGAATTCGTCCACGACTGTCCTCGCCTTGGTTTCGTGCCTCCGACGACTCCGGGATTAGGGTTTTCGAACGTATAGAGAGTATGGATGTTTTGAAAAGTGTTCGTGTAACACCCCGGTTTTTGGTCACCCAGGTCGAGGTGTCACCGCCACACCTCCCTAGCGAGACACGGTTTCTCCGAGCTCACTAAAGAGATGCAAGGCTATGGTTTTTCAGAATTTAAAACATTCAAACAACCCATTCATATATAATTTAAAAATAATACATCAAAGTTGCAGCGGAAAATAATAATTACATATGTATAATGCAGCGGAATTTAAGTATAGGGCCAACATGGCCTAATCACGGGTTAAACATGCCCGTTCATGCAAGATCTAGTCTAATACAAAAATTCAAAATAATATATCATCCGAAGCTTCCCGTGTATGCATATGACGATGCATAATTCTCAACTCTGGAAGAAAAAGAAATAAAAATGGTTTGTAGTGCTGAGTAAGTTAACACAAACATGATTAAGGGGTTTCAAAGCCATTATTTAGATTTTGAGAAAACATGCACACAACACCACATCATTTAACTTATTTATCTAACGATAATTAAATGGCATAATTTAAAGGATAGAGATTTCATAAGATCATAAATATAATTCGCAAAGTAAAACAATTGCAAGACATACTTTAAGGCATAATCTAAAAGGAACAATTTTCAAGTCTTCTAGTTTCATATCTCATGTCTCATGTTTCAAGTTTATATTTCAACCGCCATTCGGCAAGTTTTATTTATCAATTGCCTTCCGGCAAGCGTTATATCTCATTTGCCTTTCGGCCAGCATTATATTTCAATTGCCTTTCGGCAAGCAGGATATTTCAATTGCCTTTCGACAAGCAAGATATTTCAATTGCCTTTCGGCAAGCAGGATATTTCAATTGCCTTTCGGCAAGAAGGATATTTCAATTGCCTTTCGGCAGGCATTATATTTCATGTGTATTTTATTTCAAAGAATTCCCAATCATTTAAACCTTAAAGGCTAATTTCACCGTTTCAACAAGATTTCAAGATTTGACTCGGACAACCACAGTTTGCTCTAAAATTCGTCTAAAATCAGATTTAATTCCAAAAATTCCGAACTTTCTAGACTAACTCAGAAAAGTCGAGATCTACAACTTTCGTGTTTTAACCTTTTCAATCCGAGATACCGAAATAGGTCAAAAACACCAAATTTCACAGAAACACAAATCTGTCCGAGTTTCGTATGTCACAGTTTAAAGATATTGCAATCTACCATAGAAAATCAACTCCAAATTTAATGAAATTTTACAGAGACCATCTTAAGACGTTTATCTACAACTTTCATGTTCGGCCAAAGATCTAAATCAGTCTGGAACCTATGTCAAAAACGTGATCAAGATCGGACCTAAGTTCTGTCAAGAATTTCAAGATCCAGTTTCAAGCAGTTCGGTTCCGGGTGGATTTCATATATCAAATCATCACGAAAAATTCTGAAAATTTTACTGAGGTGTTCTTAATGTATAGATCTACAACTCTTATGTTCAACGCCAAGCCTAGATCGGTCTAGATATAAGGTAGAAATCACCAACAACTTCGAACTAAAGTTCTGTCAACGTTTCAAGATCTAAACCTAAGGCAGGTCTGTTCGTGGGCATTCTTGGATATCAAAACACGATTAAAAATTATGAACTTTTTACAGTAGATATATCTATGTCTTAGGAACGTTTTTTGTGTTTTAAGTTTTTCCGTTTGAAGTCGTTTTAAGGTTCAGAAAAATTAGACAAAACTGTTGCGCCGTTAGAAATCCACATATTGACAGATTTACGAAAGTTTTGATTAAGTTTCTAGATTTAGATATTTTAAATACTCCCAAAAACCATGTAAGCGTTAACTTACAGATCTATGGATGTCTCGGCTTGATGATTCGGAGGCGTGGCTTCCACGTTCTTCGTTCTCCCTCCGAGATCCTTCGTTTTTCCTCAACGCGTCTGGATCGGGGTTTAGAATAGAAAAGAGGTTTAATTAGGATTTTTTTTTCGAATCACAAATGGTAAGGAAGGGGGCAGATCTTACCACGATGACGGGAGTCTTTGGATTTTCGTCCAACTCAGTCTCCTCTCTTGCCTTCGTGTCTCCGACGACTCCGGGATTAGGGTTTCGACGTATAGAAAGATTTCGTAGGGTTTCGTAAAGAGTTTAGGGCTTCCAAGAGGGTTTATTTATAGATAACTAAGACCTAGGGCGTCCAAGATCTGACTCTAAGAGTCTAGAGTCGAAAGATGTTCAACCGAAAGTCGAAAAATCCGGAATCGGGCGAGAAAATCGCGGAACGCTGCGACTGCGCTGCTGGCGCGCACTTGGCGCGGGAATCCCTTTAAAAGCGCGCGAAAACCGCGCCATCCTGGCCTAGACTTTGGTCTGGGCCGGGTTGTGCGATCCGTCGTGCTTTTCCTCCTCTCTTTCGGACTTCTATCCCTCTATGCTTCCGAATTTCGATTTCCGGGCTATCTTCGGGTTCTGATTTCCTATCTTAATTTTTATTCGGACCTAAATTTATATTTGGACTCGAGTTATTGAGTCCTTCGGTGTCGGGTTCCCGTGTAACCATTTATTCAGTTAAATTGTCTTCGGCTTCCCAGGTTCTCGGAATTTTGATTCATTTTTAATTTAAATCTCATTTCTCATTTCCTCTACATTTATTTCTTTATTTGCTGAATTTATTTATTTATTGTATTTATTTTATTTATTGTATTTATTTTATGTTGGAAAATTCTCGGGTATTACAGTTCGGGGCTGACAAGAGGTCTTATTTATAGATAGGCACGACCTAGGGACGTCCAAGGTCGGCCTTGGTGAGTCTTGAGCCGAAAGGAATACAACCGAAGTCGGAAAATCCGGATTCGGGCGAGTGAATCTCGCAACAAGCGAATCTGTTCACTGGCGCGGCCGTGGCGCGCCGTTTGCCCATTGCGGCTGCCGCCTGGACTTCGGTCCGGGCGGGTCGTGCGATCCGTCGTGCTTTTCCTTCTCTGTTTCGGACTTCTATCCCTCTATGTTCTCGGATTCGAATTTCCGGGGTATCTTCGGGTTCCTACATCCTATCGTCATTTTATTTGGGTCTAAATATATGTTTGGACTCGAATTCTCGAGTTCATTGGTGTCGGGTTTTGGTGCACAATTTTTTTGATTAAATTGTCTTGAGTATTGGAACTTTAATTCCCTTTTTAGATTAGACTTCACTTCTCATTTCTTTTTCTCTTTATTTATTTAGTGTATTTATTTATTTAATTATTTTGTTTTATGTTGCAAAATTCTCGGGTATTACAGTCTACCCTCCTTAAGAATCAACTTCGTCCTCGAAGTTGTGTTTCGGCTTCTCTCACGCTAAGGTCTTTTGTTTGTTTTATTATTTTGTGACTGAAGTTAGAATTAAAACTAAGCTGCCTACGTACCCTATGAAGGGATCAAGCCATAACGTAGTTCAAAACAATTTGAATTTGTTTGTTTGTTTACAAAAGATGCACGAAAACACGAAAAAAAACGGTATGACATCATCTCCCCCTTAAGATTACAGTTATGTCCCCATAACTGTGTCTTCGTCGGTTTGGAACAGTGTCAGTTATCGCTCTCTCATGTCGGATTCTAATTCCCAAGTTGCCGTCTCACTTTCATGGTTTGATCAAAGAACCTTGACCATCTTGACGGTCTTATTCTTCGTTACTCGCTCCTTAACGTCTAGAATTCTCACTGGGACTTCTTCGTAAGTCAGATCGTCATCGAGTTCAATCACTTCCGGCTGAAGTACATGTGTCGGGTCCGGCACATATTTCTTTAGTTGTGAGACATGGAAGACATTATGAAGTCGGTCTAATTGTGGTGGTAAAGCCAGTCGGTAGGCCAAATTTCCGACTCGTTCTAGAATTTCATAAGGTCCTATGTATCGAGGACTCAATTTTCCTCTTTTGCCAAAACGCACCACCCCCTTCATGGGTGATATCTTTAGCATGACCCTATCTCCCACTTGAAATTCTAGGTCTCGTCGTCTCACGTCAGCATAACGCTTTTGACGGTCTTGAGCGGCTTTCATTTTCCCTTGAATCACCTTTATTTGTTGAGCCATTTCTTCGACAAGTTGTGGTCCCACTACCACAGACTTATCGTTTTCTACCCAGCTCAACGGGCTTCGGCACTTTCGTCCATACAACGCCTCGAAAGGTGCCATGCCGATGCTAGCATGGTAGCTATTATTATAGGAAAACTCAATTAAGGGTAAATGAGCTTCCCAATTTCCCTTAAACTCCAACAAACATGCTCTCAGCATGTCTTCTAGTGTTTGGATCGTTCTCTCGGTTCGTCCATCCGTCATCGGGTGGAATGCGGTGCTCATTTTAATTTGAGTACCGAGAGCTTTTTGTAACTCCATCCAAAAATGAGAGACAAATCTACTGTCTCTGTCAGAAATGATGTCATGTTGTACTCCATGTCTTCGTACCACATTATCAATGTAGGCTCGGGCCAATTGGTCCATAGTCCACGTGTCCTTCATCGGGATAAATATGGCTGTCTTCGTTAGCCTATCCACAATCACCCAAATCTTGTTCATGCCTTTAGGTGATCGGGGTAATCCCGAGACAAAGTCCATTGAAATGCTATCCCACTTCCAACTTGGAATATCTAGTGGTTGCATCAACCCTTAGGGTTTATGTCTCACTGCCTTAACCCTTTGGCAGGTGAGGCATTTCGCCACGAAGTTTGCCACTTCCTTCTTCATTCCCGGCCACCAATAGATCTTCTTCAGATCTTTGTAAAGTTTGTCACCTCCGGGATGCATGGAATATGGCGTGTTATGTCCTTCCTCCATCAACCTTTGCTTCAACTCGGCACACTTCTGGGGTACGCACCATCTTCCCTTGAAGCGAATGCTCCCATCCTCGTGGATAGCAAATCCTAGTGCCTTACCCTCGGCAATATACGCCTTTATCTTCTAGAGTTTCGCATCGCCCGGTTGAGCGAGCTTAATCTCGTCCAATATTGGAGTTTCTACGACCATGGCGTTGATCGTTTCACTTACTGTGCCCGGATGCACAAGCTCTACATTTAACCTCGCCAGATCCATGTACAACGCCGGCGGAACTACCAACGAGTTTGTCACATGTTGGGTCTTTCGGCTTAGGGCATTGGCTACTACATTCGCCTTCCCTTCGTGGTAGGATATCTCCAAATCATAGTCTTTAATAAGTTCTAACCACCTTCGCTGTCTTAAATTCAACTCCTTCTGAGTGAATATATATTTCAAGCTCTTGTGGTCGGTGAACATTCGACACTTTCGCCCGTAAAGATAATGTCTCCATATCTTTAGAGCGAAAATGACCGCTGCCAACTCCAGGTCGTGTGTCAGGTAATTCTCCTCGTGAGGTTTCAGTTGGCGTGATGCGTATGCAACAACCCTTGAGTCTTGCATCAAGACACAACCTAAAACTTCCTTCGAAGCATCGCTGTAAACTTCGAAGTCACCATTCTCTGATGGTAGCGTCAATACGGGTGTCGTTGTGAGTCGTTTCTTCAACTCTTGAAACGCAGCCTCACACGCTTCGGTCCACTCGTATTTGACTCCTTTCTTCAGTAGCTGGGTTAAAGGTCGTGCGATTTTCGAAAAATCCTTCACGAAATGTCTATAGTATCCAGCCAATCCAAGGAAACTCCTTATTTCCGTTGGACTCGTCGGCGCTGCCCATTCCGTCACGGCAGAAACTTTTGCCGGATCCACTGAGACTCCATCAGCGGATACTATATGTCCAAGAAATGCTACCTCCTTCAACCAAAAATTGCATTTGGACAACTTGATGTAAGTGTTGGGCATGCTCCTCCTCGCTCTTCGAGTAGATCAGGATGTCATCGATGAACACTACGACACACTGATCTAACAATTCTCTAAACACATTGTTCATGAGATTCATGAACATTGCTGGAGCATTTGTTAACCCAAAGGATAACACTGTGAACTCGTAGTGGCCATATCGAGTTCGAAACGCCGTCTTCAGAATGTCTTTCTCGGCGATCCTCAATTGGTGATACCCAGATCGCAAGTCAATCTTCGAGAATACTGAAGCTCCCTTCAGTTGATCAAACAGATCCTCAATTCTCGGCAATGGGTACTTATTCTTAATCGTCACTTGGTTCAATCCCCGATAATCTATGTAGAGACGTAATCCTCCGTCTTTCTTCTTGACGAATAAAACCGGTGCTCCCCAGGGGGAAGTACTCGGTCTTATGTATCCTTTTCCTAACAGCTCTTCGAGTTGTTCCTTTAACTCCTTCATTTTCAATGGTGCCATCCGGTATGGAGCTTTTGAGACAGGCTCGGTTCCCGGAATGAGATCTATAGTGAATTCAAGATCTCGCTCAGGTGGCATGCCCGGAACATCTTCAGGAAACACGTCCGGGTATTCTCTTACCACTGGAATGCTGTCAACCTTATTTTCTTCCGCCTCAAGGTTATGAACGTAGCACGCATATAATCTATACCCCTTACGCGTCAAGTTACTTAGTTTGAGGGCACTAACGATTTTGTTGCTCCTCTTAGGGGGCTGAGAGTAGAAGATAACTCTCTTTCCCCTACTTTTTGACAGGGTGATCTTTTGCTTCTGGCATTCGATCAACGCTTTATACTGGGATAACCAGTCCATCCCAAGTATAATGTCAAAGTCCCTTAAGTTAAATTCTACTAAGTTTGCGAAGAATTCTACGTTCTTGATCACTATAGGAGTTCCGTTATATCGTTTAGAGCAAGATACTACTTCTCCGGAAGGCAATTGAATTCCTAAGCTAATTATCTCGCACTTAGGTAGATCTAACTCAGGACTATTCTTGATGCTATGATTGAGCAACTAGCTCCAGAATCAAATAAAACTCTAAGGGGTGTATTCAAGACATGAAATATACCTGCCATCACTTCTCCTTGTGCAGGCACGCCCGCTTGATTAACCACGTTAAGCCTCCCCATAGGGCGTCCTTGGTTGCCTTGCTGGTTCGGATTCGGCTGCTGATCTTGCTGTTGATTTTGATTCTGAGGTGGTTGAGGACGTTGGTTCTGATTCTGATTCTGTTGCCTAAATTGATTTTGAGGGGTTCTGTACCCCTGATTGTTGCCGTTCCGTCCGTTTTGATTTTGAGGCTGTCCCTGCCCCGTGACCAAGTTTTCCCTTTTCGTTATGTTCTCTAACCTAGTTCGGCACTCCCGACGTATGTGGCCCATGCGTCCACACCGAAAGCATGCCCCCTGTTGAGGGCATCCCCTCGTCAGATGAGGTCGCCCACACCTCGGACAGGGTGGTATGGGTTCTTCTTGGTTAACCCTCCTTCCATTGTTAGTTTGCTGTGGCCTATTCGACCCTCGACGCTGCTCGTTCCTTCCCGCATTGTTCTCACCTCTCGCGTCCTTATTCCTCTTGTCTTGGGGACCCCGGCTGGACTCCCCACTCACTCTCCTTTTCAGTTGCTGTACCCGCGCCACTGCCACAGCGCGGTCGTACACTACTTGCAGATCAGGGTAGTGTACCCCTGTGATCACCTCGCGCACGGCCAGGTTCAGTCCCATCTCGAATTTCTGAGCTTTCTCCGCGTCCGTGGGTACTAATCTTGGTGCGAATCTCACAAGCTCCTTAAACCGAGTGTAGTACTCTTGCACAGTCCGACTTCCTTGTCTCAGCGACAGAAACTCCTCGTACATCGCTGCTTTAGTACTCAAGGGATAGAATCTATCCGTGAGCAACTCCATCATTTCCGCCCACGAGTAGGGCTCTTCATCTTCTTGCAGTTTCGCTTGAGTAGCCTGCCACCAGTCGTCCGCTTCGCCTCCCAAGTAGTACGAAGCGACGTGCACTCTCTCTCCTTCCGGACACTTGACCGCCCCCAGAAGCTTGTCAAAAGTCCGGATCCATTCCTCCAGTTTTGCTGGATCCTCCTCACCAGTATAGTGGGGCGGCTGGTAAGGATTCACCATCGCCAGATAGTTAGGACGAGCTTGGGGCGGAGGTACCGCCGCAGCTTGACCCTGATTGAGTTGCGCGTTCCCTAGCGCAATCAAGATTTCCTCTAACGTCCGAAGACGATCGCCCACATTGTTCGGTGCGGGGGTGTCCTGCGCACCTTGGGGTTGTTCCTCTACAGGTTCGGTGACATTGGGTGGCACTTCAGTAGTGTCTTGTGGAGCGGGCTGAGTTCTTGCTCTTCCTCTAGGTGCCATTCTGTTACAAATAGTGTGGATTAGGACTTGTGAAATTAAAATATAGTCTAAACAATTTTTATAAATGTGTATGTTTGTAATTTCGCACATGGTGCTCGATTGAACTAAGAAGCGTTGTATGCTTCTGGATTTTATTTTATTTTATTTTATTTTATCTCGTTTTTTTTTTGTCGGACAGGTCTGTCCGAAATTTTAATTTTTTTTTGATTTATTATAAATAAATCGGGCATTTTATTTTCTTAAAAGAATTTTTTAGTACAAGCGAGAAGGTATACAAAAGTAGAAATATTTTCCTAGCAAAATAGCATCTATGATAAATAGAATCACTAGCGTCTCAAAACGTCCTCCGGTGGGGTAGCGGGATCCTCCTCCGGGTCTTCCTCCTCCGAGCTTGGCGGCAATAGGTCGTCAAAGATGTGATTCAAGTCCTCCCCGTGAGCATCAACGTGTTCCTTCAATATTAGGTTTTGTGTAGTGAGGGTTTGGACTTGGCATTCGAGTTGGTTTATGCGGTGGTGGTCCGACTCTCTTAAGTTGCCCATGTGGTGCAGATTTGCCTCCAAGTGAGCTATACGATGTTTTATTTGTTCTATGGTTTGTTGGGAGTCGAAGTGAGCGTTCATCATTGTGATCATCAAGTTCATCATGTCTCGACTAGCCATCTAGCGCAAGCAAAAGATCTAAGTTAAAATTCGCCCAGATTCTAAGTTATAATTCGCCAAGATGCTAAGTTAAAATTCGCCAAGATTCTAAGTTCTCTAAATAAAGGAAATGCAATATGCAAATGCAAATGATGATTCCCCCTAAAAATAATTCAAGCACTGTTTATATATATATTTTTCTCTAATTCCCATGGGTTTTAAAAATAAAAATTTATTCCATGGAAATAATACTTTAGAAATTTAAAATAATAGTCAAATCCCCTTTACGAACTTGATGTTTTAAAATTAGGGGGTGAGTGCTTTGCAGGGTGCCCTCCTAACGATTCACTTCGTGCCTTTATGGACGATGGTGACCTGCGTGAAATTTTGAGATATGTTGCCAAAACGGCATGAGATATATGGCCTACACTCTCGTGAGTATCCATATGGGTTTCCCGAGGCTCCGGAGTGGTACTGGGTATGGCAGATACGGCTGCGGCCGCTGGCTTCCGGCTAAATTTGACAAGATTGTAATGCAATCGTGAAATACTTGAAATACTAAATCTTGGGAGTAATGGAGATAGTTAAATATTTATTTATTGTCCTTTTAAATTATTAAATGCTTTATTTAAATTAATTATGGCTTTTATCAAATTATGCTAAATGTATTATCGATTAGTGCCATGAATTAATTATGCAAATTGGTTAGATAACTAAATTGGATTATTTATGACTTATTATCCTGCTTCTATTCAAATATTAATTAATGGCTTTTAAACTCCACGACCATGTCTGTATTAACTTACTCAGCAAGTTGTGCTGACCAAACCATTTATTTTCTTTTTCTTTACAGAGTATGTGGAATGAACATGAGCACGTTCATGCATGGGGGAACTATATTTTTGGGAAACTTTTATATTTAAATTCTTGCATTAGACTGTAGTATAAACGGGCCTGTTTAACCCGTGTTTTGGCCATGTTGGCCCTATTTACATTTTCCGCTGCAAAACTTATACTCTGATATTGTTTTCCGCTGCATTATGATATTATTTTCGAACTTATGTTGTATGGGCTGTTTTTAAATATTTTTAAATTCTGCAATACCTAGCCTTGCATCTCTTTAGTAAGCTCGAAGAAACCGTGTCTTGCTAGGGAGGTGTGGCGGTGACATCCCGACCTGGGTGACCAAAAACCGGGGTGTTACAAGTTGGTATAAGAGCCCGACTATTTTTAAACTATTATTTTTAAACCATTATTATTTTTAAACTACTATTAATATTTTGACTATTATTTTAAATTTTAAACTATTATTTCCATGGAGTAAATTTTTATTTTTAAAACCCATGGAAAATAGAAAAAAATATATTTATATATGTGAATAACGCTTAAATTATTTTGGGGGGAATCATCATTTGCATTTGCATATTGTATCTCCTTTATTAGAGAACTAAGAATCTTGGCGAATTTTAACTGAGGATCTTGGCGAATTTTAACCTAGAATCTTGGCGAATTTTAACCTAGATATTTTGCTTGCGCTAGATGGCTAGTCAAGACATGATGAACTTGATGATCAAAATGATGAACGCTCACTTTGACTCCCAACAAACCATAGAACAAATGAAACACCGTATAGCTCACTTGGAGGCAAATCTGCACCAAATGGGAGACTTAAGGGAAGCTGACCTCCAACACTTCCTGAACTTGAGAGCTGTTGATCAGGGTCGCATAAAAAACTTAGAAACTCAAGTGCGAAAACTCACCGAACGGAGCGATGCGATGATAGACCAAATCAAGGACTTAGGAATGGATCTGCATGACCTCACTGATATAGTAGTACCATGCAGCCTAGTGGAAGACCACTTGATGGGACCACGAAGCCCAACACCCCCAGTGGAGAGTTCATCAGGCCTTATCCGTGGACGCTATGGAACCCTTGGACTCTGGCCTCACATGGTCCGCCCGTCACCAAACCCAAGCCCAAACCTAAGCCCTGTGGAGAACCATTTGGAGGAACTACAAGAACCAACTCCGGAAGCCGTCGATCCACCTTCCCCAGTGTTTCATGGACCTTTGGGCACCGGCCTAGTCTCTGATGAGGATGATCCAATGGAAGACCCCACTACTCTGCCAGAGGAAGCATAGATCTTCTAGATACTTTGTCCTAGATAGTACATTTATTTTGCATATCCTATTACTTGTATTAAATTTCTTGAAAAGAATAAAATACAAGTTTGATTTTTTTGGAACTCCTTGACCCTAAATAAGTCGATTAAAAAAAAAACGCGCATGCCATAGAAGGAGAGCGGAAGGATTCAACCACATTTACTCTAAAACGACAACAATCAAACCAAACAACTAAGCAAGGATACAACGGAAAGCATAAACTACTAAACATAATCGGCAAGATCACCGTTAAACAGTCTCATAGAAGAAACAACCGCATAAAACATTACCACTACGAGCCTAAATGGAGATGCAGGGACAAAAGATCACTGGTCGGGAGGCGGGAACTGACGACGCATATACTCGTCCATCTGGCGCATGTAGGCATACATGTCGGTCATGGTGGCCTGCTGCTCCAGCTGCCTCGTAGTGATCGTATCCATGCGAGCCTGGTATTGATCCATCCTGGCATCCAAGGCATCATAACGAGCCTGCCCGGCTGCGAACCCAGCATCTATACTAAGCTGATACCCTGCATCCTCTGAAGTATCTGCGGCATCTCCGGACCCTGCTGGGGAACCACGGGAGGTGGAGGTGGCTGCTCTGGAGGAACAACTAGAATCAAACCGCCATCATCAGGCTGCGGGCGAAGTACAGCCCGAGGAACTCCACAACATAAGGCGCTACGCCGAGCGGCGTAAGTCGGGATACGGTAACAACCACCCGCTGCTAACTCGTACGGATCTGTCTCCGGAGTCGTGCGAATCCCCTGCGCCGCGCACAAACCACAAATGAGGTGGACATGGGTAATCACCCTACTCCCTCGTCCTCTCCGCATACCCCTCAAATTGTCCTCAATACAAGCTCCCACATTCACCCTACCGCCTCGTGCAATAAAGCAAATGGTCTCATAGACATGGTCTAGGACGATATGACTCCGGGTAATCGGCCGGACGCGCCCTAACCATATCTAGGTGAGCTCTCGCCAAGGGGAGTCCATCGTCGTCAACCGCAGCTCATGACCGTGCTCGATCTGAGGAGCCACCACGGTGCATAAGACACCCCACGCCGGAGCAATAACACGGCCCTCAGGCTGTGGACGGAATACGCCATCGTCAGGCAGACCGAAATAGACATTGATCGCCCGAGCACTGAAGTCGAGATAGCGACCACGAACCCATACTCGAGATAAGTCGTCACCCTCCCCAAGACTGCCAATGTTGGCGATAACCTCCATAGCCAGATAACCGGAGGCAACGCCCTCGGGGTGACGTGCGAGCCCCATTTTCTCAAACTGCTGTGGCCGCGAGGGCCACGAAAAAAGTTTTTTTTTACTTATTTTTTTTATTTACCTTACCTTCTATTAGTTCACACAACCAACTATACGGTAAATTGTCCAAATGCGATTTTTGGTTGAAGGAGGTAGCATTTCTTGGACATATAGTATCCGCTGATGGAGTGTCAGTGGATCCGGCGAAAGTTTCTGCCGTAACCGAATGGGCAGCGCCGACAAGTCCAACGGAAATAAGGAGTTTCCTTGGATTGGCTGGATACTATAGACGTTTCGTGAAGGATTTTTCGAAAATCGCACGTCCTTAAACCCAACTACTGAAGAAATGAGTCAAATACGAGTGGACAGAGGCGTGTGAGACTGCGTTTCAAGAGTTGAAGAAACGACTCACAACGACACCCGTATTGACACTACCATCAGAGAATGGTGACTTCGAAGTTTACAGTGATGCTTCGAAGGAAGGTTTAGGTTGCGTTTTGATGCAAGACTCAAGAGTCGTTGCATACGCATCACGCCAACTAAAACCTCATGAGGAGAATTACCCGACACACGACCTGGAGTTGGCAGCGGTCGTTTTCGCTCTAAAGATATGGAGACATTATCTTTATGAGCGAAAGTGTCGAATGTTCACCGACCACAAGAGCTTAAAGTATATATGCACTCAGAAGGAGTTGAATCTAAGACAGCGAAGGTGGTTAGAACTTATTAAAGACTATGACTTGGAAATATCCTACCACGAAGGGAAGGCGAATGTAGTAGCCGATGCCCTAAGCCGGAAGACCCAACATGTGACAAACTCGTTGGTGATTCCGCCGGCATTGTATATGGACCTGGCGAGATTGGATTTGGAACTCGTGCATCCGGGCACAGTGAGTGGAGTAATCAACGCGATGGTCGTAGAGACTCCAATATTGGACGAGATTCGACTTGCTCAACCGGGCGATGCGAAACTCGAGAAGATAAAGGGGTATATTGCCGAGGGAAAGGCAATAGGATTTGCTATCCACGAGGATGGAAGCATCCTCTTTAAAGGGAGATTGTGCGTGCCCCAGAAGTGTGCCGAGTTGAAGCAAAGGTTGATAGAAGAAGGACATAACACGCCATATTCCGTGCATCCCGGAGGTGACAAACTTGACAAAGATCTGAAGAAGATCTATTGGTGGCCGGGAATGAAGAAGGAAGTGGCAAACTTCGTGGCGAAATGCCTCACCTGCCAAAGGGTCAAGGCAGTGAGGCATAAACCATTAGGGTTGATGCAACCACTAGAGATTCCTAGTTGTAAGTGGGATAGCATCTCGATGGATTTTGTCTCGGGATTACCCCGATCACCTAAAGGCATGAACAAGATTTGGGTGATTGTAGATAGGCTAACGAAGACGGCCTTATTCATCCCAATGAAGGACACGTGGACTATGGACCAATTGGCCCGAGCCTACGTTGATAATGTGGTACGAAGACATGGAGTACCACATGACATCATTTCCGACAGAGACAGTAGATTTGTGTCTCATTTTTGGATGGAATTACAAAAAGCTCTCGGTACTCAAACTAAAATGAGCACCGCATTCCACCCGATGACGGATGGACAAACCGAGATAACGATCCAAACACTAGAAGACATGCTGAGAGCATGTGTGTTGGAATTTAAGGGAAATTGGGAATCTCATTTACCCTTAATTGAGTTTTCCTATAACAATAGCTACCATGCTAGCATTAGCATGGCACCTTTCGAGGCGTTGTATGGACGAAAGTGCCGAAGCCCGTTGAGCTGGGAAGAAAATGATAAGTCGGTGGTAGTCGGACCACAACTTGTCGAAGAAATGGCTCAACAAATAAAGGTAATTCAAGGGAAAATGAAAGCCGCTCAAGACCGTCAAAAGGGTTATGCTGACGTGAGACGACGAGACCTAGAATTTCAAGTGGGAGATAGGGTCATGCTAAAGATATCACCCATGAAGGGGGTGATGCGCTTTGGCAAACGAGGGAAGTTGAGTCCTCGATACATAGGACCTTATGAACTTCTAGAACGAGTCCGGAATCTAGATGGTCAAGGAGTTCCAGTGCGAATCCTAGACGTTAAGGAGTGAGTAACGAGAAATAAGACCGTCAAGATGGTCAAGGTTCTTTGGTCAAACCATGAAAGTGAGACGGCAACTTGGGAATTGGAATCCGACATGAGAGTGCGATACCCAACACTGTTCCAAACCGACGAAGACACAGTTATGGGGACATAACTGTAATCTTAAGGGGGAGAGGATGTCATACCCGTTTTTTTTCGTGTTTTTGTGCATCTTTTGTAAACAAACAAACAAATTCCAATTGTTTTGAACTACGTTATGGCTTGATCCCTTCATAAGGTACGTAGGCAGCTTGGAAGTTTTAATTCTAAGTTCAGTCACAAAATAACAAAACAAAAAAAGTCCTTAGCACGAGAAAAGCCGAAACACAACTTCGAGGACGAAGTTGATTCTTAAGGAGGGTAGACTGTAATACCCGAGAATTTTGCAACATAAAATAAATAATAAATAAATAAATAATAAATAAATAAATACACTAAATAAATAAAGAGAAAAAGAAATGAGAAATGAAGTCTAAAAAGGAATTAGAGTTCCAATACTCAAGACAATTTAATCGAATGAATTGTACACCGAAACCCGACACCAATGAACTCGAGAATTCGAGTCTAAACATGCATTTAGACCCGAGTAAAAATTTAGAGAGGAAATAGGAACCCGAAGATACCCCGAAAATCCGAATCCGAGAACATAGAGGGATAGAAGTCCGAAAGACAGGAGGAAAAGCACGACGGATTGCACGACCTGCCCGGACCGAAGTCCAGGCGGCAGCCGTGCGGTGGCCGCGCCAGCGAACAGATTCGCTTGTTGCGAGATTCACTCGCCCGAATCCGGATTTTCCGACTTCGGCTGTATTCCTTTCGGCTCAAGACTCACCAAGGCCGACCTTGGACGTCCCTAGGTCGTGCCTATCTATAAATAAGACCTCTTTTCAGCCCCAAACATTTTCCAAAACCCTACAACTCTCTATACGTTCGAAAAACCCTAATTCCGGAGTCGTCGGAGGCACGAAACCAAGGCGAGGACTGTTTGGACGAAAATCGGGAGATCTCCAACGTTGTAGTAAGTTCTGATCCGAACCTTATTCCATATACAATCTGAAAACGGATTCTAACTTCATTCTTTTTCTTCTCTACGCCCCGAATCGGATCTAGAACGAAGAACCCAACAAACGGAGAAGATAAACGGTGGACTGGAAGCCACGCCTCCGAATCGACGATCCCGGACGCCCAACAATCAGTAAGTTAATCTTACTATGGTTTGGGAGAATTTAAAATACACTTGATCTAACGATTTAAACCAAGAACGTAAAATCTGTCTAAACGAAATCTTTAACGGCGCAGCGTTTTTGCTTGATTTTTCCGAACCCTTAAACCTGTTCAAACGAGAAAACTTAAAACGAAAAACGTTCCTAAGACATTAGTCTAGCTAATGTAAAAATTGCATAATTTTTCGTTATGATTTGATATCTGAATTCGTTCTCAAACCGAACTGCATTGAATTTGAATCTTGAAATCTGGACAGAACTTAGGTTCGAACTTGATGACGTTTTTGACATTAGATCTAGATCGAATTAGATCTTTAACCGAACATGAAAGTTGTAGATAATTGTCTTAAGAAGGTCTCTGTAAAAGTTCGTTAAATTTGGAGTTGATTTGCTATGGTAGATCTCAAAATCTTGAAACTGCTGTACATGAAATTCGGACAGATTATTATCCTGTTAGAAATTGACGTTTTTCTATTACTTCCGTTCCTCGGATTGAAAAACTTAAAACATGAAAGTTTTTCATCTATGTGTTTTCGAGTCACTGGTTAAATTTCAAAATTTTTGGAATTAAACTCGATTTTTAATGAATTTTGAAGTAAACTGTGGTTGACCGAGTCAAATCTTGAAATCTTGTTGAAACGGTGAAACTGACCTTTAAGGTTTAAACGAGTAGAAGACTCTTTGAAATAAATATATGAAATCTGAAATTTAGGAAATCCCCTTTACGAACTTGATCTTTTAAAATTAGGGGGTGAGTGCTCTGCAGGGTGCCCTCCTAACGATTCACTTCGTGCCTTTATGGACGATGGTGACCTGCGTGAAATTTTGAGATATGTTGCCAAAACGGCCTGAGATATATGACCTACACTCTCGTGAATATCCATATGGGTTTCCTGAGGCTCCGGAGTGGTACTGGGTATGACAGATACGGCTGCGGCCGCCGGCTTCCGGCTAAATTTGACGAGATTGCAATGCAATCGTGAAATACTTGAAATACTAAATCTTGGGAGTAATGGGGATAGTTAAATATTTATTTATTGTCCTTTTAAATTATTACTTTATTTAAATTAATTATGGCTTTTATCAAATTATGCTAAATGTATTATCGATTAGTGCCATGAATTAATTATGCAAATTGGTTAGATAACTAAATTGGATTATTTATGACTTATTATCGTGCTTCTATTCAAATATTAATTAATGGCTTTTAAACTCCACGACCATGTCTGTATTAACTTACTCAGCAAGTTGTGCTGACCAAACTATTTATTTCCTTTTTCTTTACAGAGTATGTGGAATGATCATGAGCCCGTTCATGCCTGGGGGAACTATATTTTTGGGAAACTTTTATATTTAAATTCTTGCATTAGACTGTAGTATAAACGGGCCTGTTTAACCCGTGTTTTGGCCATGTTGGCCCTTTTACATTTTCCGCTGCAAAACTTATACTCTGATATTGTTTTCCGCTGCATTATGATATATTTTTGAACTTATGTTGTATGGGCTGTTTTTAAATATTTTTAAATTCTGCAATACCTAGTCTTGCATCTCTTTAGTAAGCTCGGAGAAACCATGTCTTGCTAGGGAGGTGTGGCGGTGACATCCCGACCTGGGTGACCAAAAACCGGGGTGTTACAGTAACCCAGGCCGGGATGCCACCGCCACACCTTTCCAAGTTAGACGCGAACCATTTCGAGCTCACTTGAGAAGATGCTAAGGCTAAGTCGCATCAATATTTAAAACTAAAATATTTAAAAACAATGCCCGAGTTTTACATATCATTTTAAAATGTCTAGCATGCGTAAAATAATGCGGAATCTAAGGGCCAAAACACAGCCAAAACATAAGTTTAGAGTTCATAAAATTACTTTAAGACAAATGCGACAAGTCTTCGGAAAATCCCCATCCCATACATGAATTTCGTGCGCTACTCTTCAAAATCTGTAAAAATAGAGACAACGTATCTATCAGTACAATGGTACTGTGCAAGTTAATACACAACACAACAAATTTGGAAATTTTTAGAAGAGTAATATATTTAGAAAGGGATTTATTAAAATACGGAGAATTTAAAAATCACGGAATGAGATACTTATTCTCGCATAAACCAAAATTTCATTCTTTTACTATTATTTCAATATGATCGAGGACACCATATTCCACTTGGGCACTCATGTCCACAAGCCCCACAAATCATCATTCGCTAGGGCTCTTATGTCCACTAACCTTGGCCCTCATGTCCACAAGCCTCACAAATCACCATTCGCTAGGGCTCTTATGTCCACCAACCTTACGCTTGAGCTCTTATATCCACAAGCCTCATAATCAATATTTCACTTGGACTCTTATGTCCACTAGCCTTACGCTTGGGCTCTTATCTCCACAAGCGACAATATAACTTCAGCGGCCTCAAAACAGGCGTATTCTGTAACATCCAACTCGATCATAAATCACAAAGTTTCAAAAATTCACATTCCATCAAAAAGGAGATTTTAAGTACGAATTCATGATTTTCACCAAAAATCATATTTTTGCAAATAAGATCATTTTCGTCACCGCTTGCACCAAAACGCTTTAAAAATTCATACGATGTCCGATGATTACGAAATTTGGATAGTAAATAACCAACACATAGATAAACAATTTTGTAGTTTTATACTTTCCAAAATTAAGTCGGGAAATGACTCAAAAATCGACATCTCTACAGAACATAGGATTTACATATAAAGGCATGATTTCCATAAATGAGCAGTAGCCGTTTTTACGCGTGAAAACATAGCGAATGATTTTTAAAAATTCTTAAAAATTCAAACTAGCTAGAAAACATCGAAATATGAATTTTCTTTAGAAATAACAATTTCGATTTGAGGAATCCTTCTTGGCCAAAAATGACGATTTCAAAAGCCCTATTTTTAAAATGCACTATCTTCAGCGATTTTCAGACCATGGCCAGAAATAAATTCATAACTTTCACATAATACTTCTAAAATTCGTAAAATTTGATAGGGACATACTAGACATATATATATATGTAAACAACTCTCATGAAGAACTCAATGAGAGGAAATGAACTTATGACAGCCAAAAAACCCTCTACAAGTTCGGACTCTTGTTAACAGATTTGACAGCAACTTTGTACCAAAAACCAGATCGATTTTGACAAGGCAAACGAATTTCAAAAATCATGAAAAGGGACAGACATCATCTTTAATGTGTTAAAAACAACTTTCATTTAGGAAAGATTTTGAAAAAATGCACTGTGCATGGATAAAAATGTGAATCTCAGAAAGTGGTCACGGAAACTCCTATGTTGACAGAATGTTGAAACTAAGGTAAATAACTCATAGGTCGATTTCCACTCAACCAAAACTCCAAAACTTCATGTGTATGGTATTAACTTACTTGTGAATGGATTGGAGTCGAAATCCTTCGTTGGAATCCCCCAAAAATGTCCTAAACAGCCCCACAATCAACAATCCCCCGAATGAACCTATATTGGAATGGTTGGGCATAAACTCTTAGTTTCGAAACCACAAACATGACCTAAAACTGAGATTTGGGTTAGAAGACTTCCATTCCTAAAGGATGAGAAATTTTGCAGGTGATTGGCTCGCCGAAAATCTCTGGAACCCGAAGAACAACACACAAACTCACCACTCTCAATATGAAGTCTGAAATTTTCGAAATGGATGGAAGTTGGTGGTTGGTAAGGGTATTTATAGAACTAGTGAGAGGGTGTTGAAGGTTCTAAAGGCTGCATTCATTCACATAGGAATTGGTAGGGGGGTAATGAGCATTCAAACTGACAAGCCCAAACTATTATATTAAACCCTGTGAGCGTTGTTTGAGCATAGTCTCAACAACCTGTAGACAACAACCAAAGGCAGAACATAACAGAGTGCAGAAATAAAAATAAGGAACACCACAATTTGGTCATCCAGTTCGATCCATAGATCTACGTCTGGGGGCTCCAAGCCAGGTTTTCACTAGATCACCTCCAAACATGTCGAATGCAACATCAACCCATTCTACACATCCTTACATTCTGGTGAACTTCCTTATCCCTCCAATGGACTAAGGAAACAAATGGGAGCCTCACAAATCTACCCAATTGCTAACTCCAATTCACTAGCAGATGTTAGAATGGTGTTTGAGATATCTAGCTACTTAGATCTAAATAAGAACAGTGGTGATAAAACACCCAATATAGGCACGGTTTGTGTTGACAAAATATATGTCAAGAAAAACTTAAACAAACTGAAATCCCCATAAGAATGCAGTAGGCAGACAAAAAGAAGTATACCAGCTGAGGAATGGTTGTTTCTGCCTTATGTCAACAACGAACTAAGGGAAATTTAATCTCCAGCTTCCCTTAGATCAGCATGGCAGGGAAGGACCTTGAAATGCTATGTTATTCTCCTTGAAATGCGGCTGGGAATTCTCTAAGAACCACAAGGACTAAAACATGTATTTGTAGTTGCCTAAGGCCCATCTAAAACCCCTAAAAGCGTGCTAAGGGAAGTGGCCACGCCACTGTCCTTTCTATACTTTCTCAGCGAACATCTTCACAATCTAGAAATTTCCCTAACAATCTCCCCCTCTGTGGAGATGATCGGGCCTAGTATAAATGCAGTGGAATGTACAAGACAGTACAAAATATATCAGGGAGTGATCTAATCAAGTAATATCAAGATATCACCAATCATCAATATGCATAAAAAATAAGGGTTATATAAGAATATGCATACCATTAGCCATAAGAGATAGATAAAGAGAAAAGAGGGCATAATCCAATCAGCCATCAATCATCACAGCAACAGAAATTCAAAATATCCAAATATCAGTTAATACAGACCAGAAAAATAGAAATCCCAAAATATAACAAAGTATCTTCAGAGTTAACAATCAGAAATTGTGCCAGAGATGCTAGAACAACAATCCCCTTCCACTGGTACTCCCCCTTACTTGGTCAGACCAAAGAGTGGCTTCCGAATCAGCCTCCCCCTCAGGTCGAGCTTCAAAAGAAGATGGCAGTAGTGCAACCAACTTTCGAACCCTGCATTTCAACCCCATCTGCCTGTCACTCAGTTGAGCCAGCTCCCTCTCTACCTGCTGCAGTTCAGCCCGAACATAATTCATAAGTTCATAACCACGTTTCTGAGGACCATGCTTGAAGTCATTGTGGATTCCTTTCAGCTTGTCCGAAGGCAAATGCTGCTTGATCTTGATAAATGTTTCAGTAATGGGCAACAAGTGACAAGAAGTAGCAATCAGTGCAATAAGATAGGGCAACTGTGTTCTTCTCAATTTTGGCCCTAGAAAATCTCATCATGTGCTTAAGGATCAAATAGCAAAAATTAAGAATTTCAGGACAATAGTCAATAGAGTATAGCAAGTGACCCATAGTAGAACTAAGCTGACTGGCATTGCTAGTAGGGAGAAAGTTTGAGGCTCCAATCCTAAAAAAGACAGTTAAACTTAATGGACAGATCGGAGGGACTCATAGAATTTCTACCAAAAGACCATTTTTTAGTAGAAGAGATAGCAGCACCAATAGTAGGCAAATCAACGTCTAACAGATCAAATAGATTGGTCATATCATTGTTGGTAGGTAGTTCCAACAGCACATGAAAAACAGAGGGGGTGATATCAAGCAATTCACATCTAAGATAAATCTTGCAAAACCAAGGGGATTTTGGATCAAGAGTATCAGGATGCATGTTGGCATAAAATTCTCTAACAATAGCAGGGGAATACTTCTTAAGAGCAATAGACCATACACTAAGATGTTTCTTCTCAAGATAGGCAGAAAATCCAATATGATCATAATAGGGATGTGCACAACATTCTTCCAAAATAAAACCACGAGTGTTAAGAGTTTCCTCGGCATACCTTTCCCTTCAATAAAGAAATACTTATCGGAGTGTGCATCCGTGACAAGAGGCTCAGAGACAGGCGTCCTCTTCTTGGAGGGTTTCTGCTTCTTAGATTGAGAAGGCTTGGGAGGAGTGGGAGCAGCCTTTCCCACGAGCACTTCGCCTCAGAACATCAAGAAGGATATAATCATCATCAGCCCGAAGTTGTTCCTGAGATGTCCGAAATCTGGATTAGGGGAACTGTCAAATGGAACTTGCTGGCAGTTCCGGAGTGTGCCGGAGGAGAAAACTGAGGGTCCAGCATTAAGAGGCCTTCGCCAGTGGCAACGGTGGAGGGCGAGAGAGGTGAACTTGGACCAGGCGGAACCGGACAGGAGGGAGAAGCACCGGAAACAAGGACCGAAGGAAGTGTCGGACTTCTAGAACCCAGATTAGGGTTTTCTGTTGTCTGAACACCCGTTGTTGGATCTGTTTCAACCGATGGATTCTCAACATTCTCCTTAGTGGACTGAGGGTTTTCACTCTCCTTAGTGGAAACATCCGGATTATCGACAAAATAGCCGTCGATAATGTCATTCACATCTCCGTGCGCATCTTCAAAAATGTCATCTAAGGGCGAGCCAGTAAGGCGAAGGGGAGGACGATATTCAGAAATATCAAATTGCAAGGGAATAGCATCTGTGGCAACATTTTTCGGATCAGAGGAGCTGTCTTCTTTAGCCATTGTTGAGAGATTTTTGAATATTAAAAAAAGGAGAGAGCAATGACAGAGTCGTGTGAGAGATAGAAAATGGTTGCAGAGAGAGTGACATGAGTGATGATGCAAGAGAGGGGGGAAACTGCCTTAACCGGTGAAAACAATTTCCCCACAGGCTTGGGCCAAAAACAAGTTTTGCAAGAGAATCACCGCGGCCCAATACGAACCGAGCCCAGTTTAGAGAGAGAAGTAGAGGCCCAGATTTCGCCTCAATAGTTCGAACTTAGTCACATCCAAATTCTTAGTCAGAATATCTGCAAGTTATTCTAACGACGCCAAATGTTAAATCTTGCATAAACCATCTTCAACCAAATTTCAAATGAAATGGAACCTGATGTCAATATGTTTGCTCCTATTATGTTGCACTGGATTCCTGGAGATGTTAATAGCACTTGTATTATCACAATGAATGAGAAATTCATCCAGGGATATCCCACAGTCAAGAAGCATCTATTTCATCCAAATCAACTGAGTACAACAATGAGTTGCAACTATATACTCGGCTTCAGCTGTGGAGAGTGCAGCAACATTTTGCTTTCGAGAGTACCAACTAACCATATTTTGACCGAGATAAAAACAACCGCCAGTGGTTGATTTACGATCGTCAGAACAACCAGCCCAATTAAAATCTGTATATCCAATCAATTCCATAGTTGATCTCTTGGAGTACCAAATACCAAGACCAGTTGTGCCTTTCACATAACATAGAATTCTCTTCACAGCCTTAAGATGTGATTCCTTTGGAGCAGACTGATACCTAGCACAAACACCAACACTAAAGGAGATGTCAGGTCGACTAGCAGTTAAATATAAAAGGCTACCAATGATAATTCTGTATATCTTCTGATCAATAGGTGTTCCAGGCTCATCCTTAGAAAGTATGTCATGTTGTCCAAGAGGTGTTCGAGCAACCTTGCAATCCTCCATCTTGAATTTCTGCATCATAAGTCCCACATATTTTTGTTGATTCAAGAATATGCCATTAGCAGTTTGTTTAGTTTGCAATCCCAAGAAATACGTGAGCTTCCCCATCATGCTCATCTCAAATTCAGTCTGCATAGAATGAACAAAGAATCTCGAAGAACATTTGATGTAGCACCAAAAACAATATCATCAACATATATCTATGCCATCAATGGTTGTTAGTTCCTTGTACAAACAACGTCTTGTCCACCGTACCCCGTACATAACCTTTATCCAAAAGATATGTGGATAAACGTTCATACCAGGGCCGAGGCGCCTGCTTTAGTCTATATAGAGCACGCTTAACCTTATAAACATGGTGAGGATAATCAGGACCTTCAAAGCCAATAGGTTGAGAAACGTAGATGTCTTCCGTAATGTATCTATTCAAAAATGCAGTCTTAATATCCATTTGATACAATTTAAAATCAAGGGAACAAGAGATAGCTAAACGTAATCTGACAGCCTCAATGCGAGCAACCAAAGCAAAGGTTTCATCATAGTCTAAACCTTCAATTTGAGTGAACCCCTGTGCAACTAGGCGAGCCTTGTCTCGAATGATGGTACCATGTTCATCACTTTTGTTTCGAAATACCCATTTAGTACCAATCACGTTCACTCCAGGTGGTAGTTCCACCAACTCCCAAACATCATTAAGCTTGAATTGAAGAAGTTCATCCTACATTGCAGCTATCTGAAACTCATCTTGCAGAGCTTTATTAGCATTATTGGGTTCAATGGTAGATACAAAGCAACTCATAACATTAAAGCAAATAGCAGCTCATAACATTAAAGCATCAGGAGCACCAATGCTATCGTCTGAGAATGATACTTAGTAACTCGAGGACCACGTTTATGACCACTCCTCTTAGGAGATTCTGGAGCAGGTGGTTGTTCGTCCTCGGTATCAACAACCAGATCAGCTTCTTCAGTGGCAGAGACTACAATAGGAGCGGCAGGTTCCAGTGTAGTAGGAGGCACATGGATAGTCTCAGATGTTGGCAAAGGGGGAATAAATGGATTGATATCATCATCACGATCCATGTCAACTCCTGTAGATAAATTAGAATCATCAAAAACAATATTAACCGATTCAATTACCTTTGAAGTTCTTGGCAGATACACTCGATAAGCCTTTGAATCAACAGAATATCCCAAAAATACACCATCATTAGATTTTGAATCTAATTCTTGAGAGCTGTGCGATCCTTCAATACATAGCAAGGACAACCAAAGATGCGAAAATAAGAGATATTTGGTTTTTTACCACGCCAATGTTCATAAGAAGTGGTCTTTGTTTGAGGTCTGAGATACACACGGTTAATGATGTAGGAAATGTTAACCGCCTCAGCCCAGAATCTCTTCCCAAGTGTACTTGCATGTAGTAAGGCACGCACCATTTCCTGGAGAGTGCAATTCTTACGCTCTACAACACCATTTTGCTGTGGGGTATGAGGTGCTGAAAACTCATGTGAGATACCGTGGTTGTTACAGAGTTGTGCAAACAACTGATTCTCAAACTCTTTGCCATATCAGTACGGATGCGAGCTATCTTCAAATCCTTGTCACATATGAGCTTAAGAGCTAGCCTTTCAAACACAGAGTAAGTCTCATCCTTTGACTTCAAAAAATCGATCCATGTATAGCGAGAAAAGTAATCGACACACACAAAAATGTAATGTTTACCACTCAAGCTTGCAACCTCGGTTGGCCCCATCAAGTCCATGTGCAGCAACTCGAGACACCGTGTCGTTTGAACATCATCAATTGCTTTGTGAGAGGAATGGATCTGTTTTCCCTTGGCACAATCACCACAGACTTGCTTAGAATGGCTTCGTAGTCTAGGCAACCCACGAACAACTCCAGACTTGCTAAGATGAATGAGAGACTTGTAGTTCATGTGTCCACACCTTTGATGCCAAAGACAAGCAGTATCAACCTGTGTCATAAAGACCCTGTGTCCAGGCTTCTTGAAAACATAACAACCATTAGTAGTGCGAACTCCGTTCATTCTGAGAAGCATCAATAACTAAGCACTCATCCGGCGTAAATCCAACAAAGTATTTATCATCGCATAATTGACTAATAGGTATGAGATTTGCAGCCAAGCCATAAAAATAGAATACTTTAGAAAGAGTAGACATGTTACCATCCTTCAATTTTCCATAGCCAAGAATTTTACTCCTTGCACCATCTCCTTATAGAACTTCACCACAATCTTGTTCAACAAGATCCTTGAAAAGTTCCTTCTTACCGGTCATGTGGTGAGAACAACCACTATCAAAGTACCATTTGTTACTATTCAAGCCTTTCTGAACAGTGAGAGTCATCATGCAAACAATTCTGTCCTTTGGAATCCACATCATCTTAAGCTTCACCTGTCTCTGTACTTCGAGGGATGGCCAAACAACTGGTCGATCACCAAGGATGTCCGGGGAAAGCTTCATATAGATATTGGCAGAATGACCTTGAAACTTGCAATATGCACAATCCTTCTTCTTCTTGGGTGACTCCATCAGTGGATCATCCTCTGATTCTTTTGAAGTACCTGCACCAAGTGTTCCTGCCTCACAAAAGTGGTTACAGTATTCTGTGCTGGTGGTGTGTTGTGTTAATAACCAAGGCCAGTGTGATTAGATGTGTGCTTCACTTTAGAGATTATCTCATCAAGTTTTTATTTCCCTTTGATGTTGTGTTTCCCTTCAAATCTTTGGACTTTGGTAATCAATGTTGTGTTTTCTTTTCTCAGATCATCCTTCTCGGTTGAGATACTAGCCCTAGACTTCTTTAGCTCAGAAATTTCAGCATCTTTCTAATCAATGGTAATCGACTGATCTCCTTTCTGATTTAGTAGCTTCTTGTTCTCAGCAACATCACAAGCAAGGTCCTCTTTCACATTTTCAAGAGCAGCAAGAAGTTCTTCTTGAGGAATCTTACTTCCTTCAAAGTCGGATTCATGCGAGTTTGTGCAGATAAATGTTCAGACTGAGATTCTGTAGTTGTTGGAACAACATTCTGAACAGTGAAGGCTACAACTTCATCGTCATCACGGGAATCCTCCTCTTCCTCTCTAGAAACATTATCTTCTTCTTCATCACTTAAAGTAGCCTGTAAAACCTTTCCAATTCGTCTCTTGGCAGTAGGACACTCAGAGGCTTTGTGACATATGCCATCACAGTCAAAGCACTTAAGACTTCTAAAGCTTTCAGGCAACTCCAGTTTCATATATTTCTTCTTCTTTTCATGAGGAGTTGTTCTCGTGATGATCCAACAACTCTCTAATAATGACTCTTGTAATCCTTTTTTCAGTTAAGCTTTTTAGCACTCTTATCCTGCAACATTCGAGACAATATCTTGGTAAGATAGGCTTTCTCTTCTTCATCAATATGTTGAATCTCTTCTTCAACTTTTTGAATGCCAAATTCCTAGAAGGCTCTTCATCCAAGTAGTTCATCTCAAAGGTTTGAAGTGAACCTACGAGAGCTTCAACAGTGAAGGAATTAGTCTTCTCTAATTCTTCAAGGGCAGACACCTTCGATTGATCTCTCCTTGTGACGGTCCTTAACATCTTTCTGACAAGCTTCTCATTATCATACTTTAACCCCAGTGAATGAGCTTCATTCACCAACTTGAAACGGGCATGATAGGCAGCGATATTCTTATCCTCTTGCACTCTCATGCTATCGAAAGCAGACTCAATCCTCTGTAGTTTCGATGCTCATACATTATATGAGCCCTCACGAGCAGCTTCCAGGGCATTCCAAGCTTCATATGCTGTAGCACAGTTGGAGATGATGTGATATTGTGACTCAGCTACAACATTGAACAAACAATTAAGGGTTGTGTTGTTTCCTTGCTCTTTATTCCTCTGGGAAGTAGACATCTCTTCCCGAGTGGATGGAACAAGAGTGACATGGCAGAAGTGGTTTCCAGACTTCTACGCCAGTGTGCTTAAGAAAGATCCTCATGCGATTCTTCCAGAATGCGTAATTCGAACAATTAAACAGAGGAGGCCTTGTAACAGAACCACCTTCACGATTCATATTGGACCAAACGCAGCTAAATCTTAGAGCCCTGCTCTGGTACCAATTGACAGGACCAAACTAGTATATTAAACCCTGTGAGTGTTGTTTGAGCGTAGACTCAACAACCTGCAGACAATATTCAAACAGAGTGCGGAAATGAAAATAAGGAACACCACAATTTGTTCACCCAGTTCGATCCATAGATATACATCTGGGGGCTCCAAGCCAGGTTTTCACTAGATCACCTCCAAATATGTCAAATGCAACATCAACCCATTCTACACATCCTTGCATTCTGGTGAACTTCCTTATCCCTCCAATAGACTAAGGAAACAAATGGGAGCCTCCCAAATTTACCCAATTGCTAACTCTAATTCACTAGCAGATGTTAGAATGATGTTTGAGATATCTAGCCACTTAGCTAAATAAGCACAGTGGTGATAAGACACCCAATATAAGCACGGTTTGTGTTTACAAGATATATGTCAAGAAAAACTTAAACACAAACTGAAATCCCAATAAGGATGCAGCAGGCAGACAATAAGAAGTATACCAGCTGAGGAATGGTTGTTTCTGCCTTCTGTCAACAACGAACTGAGGGGAATTAAATCTCCAGCTTCCCTTAGATCACCATGGCAGGGAAGGACCTTGAAATGCCCTGTTATTCTCTTTAAAATGCGGCTGGAAATTCTCTAAGAACCACAAGGATGAAAACAAGTATTATTGCTGCCTAAGGCCCATCAAAAACCCCTAAAAGCCTGCTAAGGGAAGTGGCCAGGTCACTGTCCTTTCTGTACTTTCTCAGTGAAGTAATACACACGTTTTTGAAGGGTTGTCACAACAACGGCATTGTCGCGAACATCTTCACAATCTAGAAATTTTCCTAACACAAACCTCGAATTTGGACCCTCATTACGCCATTCATTCCACCATTCCCAACCTTGGTTCACTTAATCCTCATTTATGCAATGCATCAACCTTATCCAACTTCTGGGAGAGTATCTATCCACTTTAATCCGTCCAATGGAGTTCCAATACATCCATTACGGTATGAGATATGAAGGTGGCTCGGTTCAGTGCATCAATGTAACACCCCGGTTTTTGGTCACCCAGGTCGGGGTGTCACCGCCACACCTCCCTAGCAAGACACGGTTTCTCCGAGCTTGCTAAAGAGATGCAAGGCTATGGTTTTTTTTTCTTCAGAATTTAAAACATCAAACATCCCATAGTGATATAATTTAAAAATAATGTCATTACAGTTGCAGCGGAAAATAATATTTACATATATAATGCAGCAGAATTTAAAAATAGGGCCAACATGGCCAAAACACGGGTTAAACATGCCCGTTCATGCAATTTCTAGTCAAGCTAAATTTAAAAATAATGTATTTCCCCAAAATTCCCATGTATGCATATGATGATGCAAATTCTTCAACTCTGAAAGAAACAGGGACAAAATATGGTCTGGTCAGCAAAAACTTACTGAGTAAATTAACACAAACATGATTATGGGGTTTCAAAGCCATTAATTAGATTTAAAGAAAACATATGCATAAGACCCCATAATTTAATTTATTTACTTAATAATAATGATGGCATAACTTAAAAGACAGAGATTTCATAAGATCATAAATATAACTTGCAAAGTAATATAATTGCAGGACATAATTTAAAAGCATAATCTAAATAAAAGGAACAATTTTCGAGTCTTCTAGTTTCATGTCTCATGTCTCATGTTTATATCTCGATTGCCATTCGGCAAGCTTTATTTATCGATTGCCTTTCGGCAAGCATTATATATCAATTGCCTTTCGGCAAGCATTATATATCAATTGCCTTTCGACAAGCACTATATCTCAATTGCCTTTCGGGCAAGCATTATATTTCAATTGCCTTTCGGCAAGCATTATATTTCTTCAAAATTCTGATTTCACTTAATTTATTTAAAAAGAGATTTCGACTCGTTTCAACCCTAAGGGCTAATCTCACCGTTTCACAAGATTTTCAAGAATTGTCTTCGGTAAACCACTGTTTACTCTAAAATTTATTAAAAATCAGCTTTACGTCCGAAAATTCTAAAATTTGACCAGTGACTCGAAAATACAGAGATGAGAAAGTTTCATGTTTTAACTTTTTCGATCCGAGTTATGAAAATAGGTCAAAAACGTCAATTTTTATCAGATCAATAATTTGTCCGAATTTTATACACAGCAGTTTCAAATTTTCAAGATCTACCATAGCAAATGAACTCTAAATCTGATGAAATTTTACAGGGAACTCTATAAGAAAATTATCTACAACTTTCATGTTCAGCTAAAGATCTGAATCTTCCTAGAACTAATGTCAAAAACGCCTACACGTTCGGACCTAAGTTCTGTCAAGAAATTCAAGATTCAAATTAAAACAGTCCGGTTCCGGGCCAATTTCTGATATCAAAACATCACAAAAAATTACGAAAATTTTACAGATGCTAGATCTAAGTCTTAGGAACATTTTTCGTGTTTTAAGTTTTCCCGTTTCAAGACTTTTAAGGGTTCGGAAAAATCGTGCAAAAACACAGCGCCGGTAAAGATTTCGTGTTGACAGATTTTACGTTCTTGGTTAAACCTTTAGATTAAAGTGTTTTAATTAATCCCAAACCATGTAAGTATTAACTTACAGATTTACAGTCGTCCGGGAACGTCGATTCGGAGGCGTGGCTTCCAGCCCACCGTTTATCTCTTCGGTTCGTCGGGTTCTTCGTTCTCGATCCGATTCGGGGTGTAGAAAGGAAATAAATTAAGTTAGGATTCGTTTTTCGAATCACAATGGAAAAGAATTTGGACCAGAACTTACCACGACGTTGTAGCATCACAAATTTTCGTCCAAGACAGTTCATTGCTCGGTTTTGGTGCCTCCGACGACTCCGGGATTAGGGTTTTCGAACGCATAGAGAGTATGAAGAGTTGAAAAGTGTTTAGGGTTACTCAGGAGGGTTATTTATAGGGAAACAAGACCTAGGGGACGTCCAAAGTCTGCCCCTAAGAGTCTTGAGCCGAAAGGAATGCAACCGAAGCCGAAAAATCCGGATTCGGGCGAGGGAATCTCGCACGGGGCGTTTCTGCCAGTTGGCGCGGGGTTGGCTCGCCCTTAGGCCAACCAGCGCGCGGACAGCACGCGGACTCCGCCTGGACTTCGGTCCGGGCGGGTCGTGTGATCCGTCGTGCTTTTCCTCCTCTCTTTCGGGTTTCTATCCCTCTATGTTCTCGAATTCCGATTTCCGGGGCATGTTCGGGCTCCTATTTCCTATCGTCATTTTATTCGGGTCTAAATTTATGTTTGGACTAGAGTTCTCGAGTCCATTGGTATCGGGTTCCCGTGTAACGATTCATTTAACTTTATTTAGTTCCTTTTGTTCAATTAAATTTCTTTAATTCCTTTTTAAGTTAAATTTCATTTCTCGTTTCCTCTATATTTATTTATTTATTTATTATTTATTTATTTAATTATTTGTTTTATGTTGCAAAATTCTCGGGTATTACAGTCTACCCTCTTTAAGAATCAATTTTGTCCTCGAAGTTGTGTTTCGGCTTCTCTCGTGCTAAGGACTTTTTGTTTGTTTTATTAATTTATGACTGAACTTAGAATTAAAATTTCTAAGCTGCCTACATACCCTGTGAAGGGATCAAGCCATAACGTAGTTCAAAAATGATTTGGGATACATATTTCGAGCCAAACAAAAATAAATGCATCTACTTTATTATGGGGTATCACATCCTCTCCCCCTTAGGACTCCAGTTATGTCCCCATAACTGCCTATTCAGTACTCTCAAGAGGTTTCGGGTTTAGGTCTTTATTCTGAGGGTATCGGTGCCCTTGGTTGTTGCCACCTTGACCGTCTGGGTTTCGTGGTTGCTTAGGTCGAGTAGTCACATCCTCTCTCTTGTCGATGTTCTCTTCCCGTGTCCGGCAATTACGCAGCTGATGGCCATGTCGACCACATCGAAGGCATGCTCCAGGCTGAGGGCATCCTCTCGCATAATGCGGGTTACCACACTTTGGACATGGTGGCGCGTAGTCACCATGGTTGAAGACTATCCCCTTTTTCTCCCCATTGTCATTTTGATGTTGTCCGTTCGAGTTTCCATCGAAATGGTCCTTATCCACCTTATATTCTCCTTGTGGTCCTTGGTTAGCCTCATCTACCGGTTTCCGTTTCAGTCCTTGAACTCGTGCAACCGCTACCGCACGATCATAAACCGTCTGCAGGTTCGTGAATTGCCCTACTGCAAGTATCTCCCGGATACTAAGGTTCAGACCCATCTCGAATTTCTGAGCCTTGTCAGAGTCAGTTGGCACTAGCCTCGTAGCAAATCGTACTAGCTCCTTGAATTTGGTGTAGTACTCTTGCACTGTTTGCGCACCTTGTCTGAGGTTGATGAACTCCTCGTATTTCGCAGTCTTGGTGCTCAGTGGGTAGAATCTTTCCCGCAAGGATTCCTTAAGTTCCTCCCAGGTGTAGGCTTCCTCGTCTTCCTCCGAATTCGCTTGAAGATTTTGCCACCACTCATCGGCTTCGCCTCCTAAGTAGTAGGTCGCTACATGTATTTTCTCCTCCTCAGGGCATTTGATAGCGTCCAAGAGCTTATCAAATGTACGGATCCACCCTTCCAACTTAGCCGGATCCTCTTGGCCGTCATAATGGGGTGGGTTGTAGGGGTTTACTAACGCCAAGTAGTTGACTCGGGCTACTGGCGGAGGTACTGTTGTTTGTGCCCTATGCATCTCGGCATTTCCTAATGCTACAAGGAGTTCCTCTACAGTTTTTAAACGTCCTTCCATATTATTGGGCACACGAGGCGCTTGTTCTTCTAGGTTCTGAGGACTTCCACTGTTGTTGGGCACGTTGGGGAGGTCAGCATCTATGCCGTTTGGACTTACCTTCCTCGGGTTTCTCCTAGGTGCCATTTTCTGTTATACACGTGTATAGATTAGCTTATCAGAGTTCAGATAGATCGCTTGAAGAAGACGTTTTTTTTTTTTGGGTCGGACAGGTCTGTCCAGATTTTATTTCATTTTTTTTAGTGAATTTCAAATTTTGAATTTTCGGATTTGTTGTTTGGGAAACCAAACAAGATTTTTGGAACAAAGAGTGTTTTAATAAAAATTTAATTTTTATTACTCAACATAAAGAACTTGTTTCGTACGAGGATGGGAATGGCAAAGGCCGAGGATTGTTATACTAAGGCGTGCTCATAGATGAATGAGATCTAGAACTACGGCAAGATCAGTCTCTAGTTAGCGTTTCTAATTCGATGTCAAGCCTCTAAGTTATATAGGTGTAGCAAGAGATCTAAGTTAGAACAACGTCGCTTCTTGGTTATCTAAGGTATAGAAAATGTAATATGCGCATGCAAATGATGATCCCCCCCCCCCCCCCCCCCCCCGAAATGCACTATTTTTCCCATAGGTTTTTAAAATAAAATCCATCCCATGGGTTTTTAAAATAATAATATTGATAGTAATAATAGTTTAAAAATACTAATGGTTTAAAATAATAGTTTAAAAATAATAATAGTCTAATAGTTTAAAAATATCCGGGCTCTGATACCACTTTATAACACCCCGGTTTTTGGTCACCCAGGTCGGGGTGTCACCGCCACACCTCCCTAGCAAGACACGGTTTCTCCGAGCTTGCTAAAGAGATGCAAGACTATGTTTTTTTTTTTTTTTTTAGAATTTAAAACATCAAACAGCCCATAGTGATATAATTTAAAAATAATGTCATTACAGTTGCAACGGAAAATAATATTTACATATATAATGCAGCGGAATTTAGAAATAGGGCCAACATGGCCAAAACACGGGTTAAACAGGCCCGTTCATGCAATTTCTAGTCAAGCTAAATTTAAAAATAATTTATTTCACCAAAATTCCCATGTATGCATATGATGATGCAAATTCTTCAGCTCTGAAAGAAACATGGGAAAAATATGGTTTGGTCAGCAAAAACTTGCTGAGTAAATTAACACAAACATGATTATTGGGTTTCAAAGTCATTAATTAGATTTAAAGAAAACATGTGCATAAGACCCCATAATTTAATTTATTTACTTAATACTAATGATGGCATAATTTAAAAGACAGAGATTTCATAAGATCATAAATATAGCTTGCAAAGTAATATAATTGCAGGACATAATTTAAAAGCATAATCTAAATAAAAGGAACAATTTTCGAGTCTTCTAGTTTCATGTCTCATGTCTCATGTTTATATCTCGATTGCCATTCGGCAAGCTTTATTTATCGGTTGCCTTTCGGCAAGCATTATATATCAATTGCCTTTCGGCAAGCATTATATATCAATTGCCTTTCGGCAAGCACTATATCTCAATTGCCTTTCGGGCAAGCATTATATTTCAATTGCCTTTCGGAAAGCTTTATATTTCTTCAAAATTCTGATTTCACTTAATTTATTTAAAAAGAGATTTCGACTCGTTTCAACCCTAAGGGCTAATGTCGCCGTTTCACAAGATTTTCAAGAATTGTCTTCGGTAAACCACTGTTTACTCTAAAATTTATTAAAAATCAGCTTTAAGTCCGAAAATTCTAAAATTTGACCACTGACTCGAAAACACAGAGATGAGCAAGTTTCGTGTTTTAACGTTTTCGATCCGAGTTATGGAAATAGGTCAAAAACGTCAATTTTTATCAGATCAATAATCTGTCCGAATTTTATACACATCAGTTTCAAAATTTCAAGATCTACCATAGCAAATAAACTCTAAATCTGATGAAATTTTATAGAGAACTCCCTAAGACAATTATCTACAACTTTCATGTTCGGCTAAAGATCTGAATCCGCCTAGAACTAATGTCAAAAATGCCTACAAGTTCGGACCTAAGTTCTGTCAAGAAATTCAATATTCAAATTAAAACAGTCCGGTTCCGGGCTGATTTCAGATATCAAAATATCACGAAAAATTACGAAACTTTTACAGAAGCTAGATCTAAGTCTTAGGAATGTTTTCGTGTTTTAAGTTTTCCCGTTTGAAGACTTTTAAGGGTTCGGAAAAATCGTGCAAATGCGCTGCGCTGGTAAAGATTTCGTGTTGACAGATTTTACGTTCTTGGTTAAACCTTTAGATTAAAGTGTTTTAATTACTCCCAAACCATATAAGTATTAACTTACAGATTTACAGTCGTCCGGGAACATCGATTCGGAGGCGTGGCTTCCAGCCCACCGTTTATCTCTTCGGTTCGTCGGGTTCTTCGTTCTCGATCCGATTCGGGGTGTAGAAAGGAAAGAAATTAAGTTAGGATTTGTTTTTCGAATCACAATGGAAAAGAATTTGGACCAGAACTTACCACGACGTTGTAGCTTCACAAATTTTCGTCCAAGACAGTTCCTTGCTCGGTTTTGGTGCATCCGACGACTCCGGGATTAGGGTTTTCGAACGTATAGAGAGTATGAAGAGTTGAAAAGTGTTTAGGGTTACTCGGGAGGGTTATTTATAGGGAAACAAGACCTAGGGGACATTTCCCCTAAGAGTCTTGAGCCGAAAGGAATGCAACCGAAGCCGAAAAATCCGGATTTGGGCGAGAGAATCTTGCACGGGGCGTTTCTGCCAGTTGACGCAGGGTTGGCACGCCCTTAGGCCAACCAGCGCGCGGACAGCGCGCGGACTCCGCCTGGACTTCGGTCCGGGCGGGTCGTGCGATCCGTCGTGCTTTTCCTCCTCTCTTTCGGGTTTCTATCCCTCTATGTTCTCGGATTTCGATTTCCGGGGCATCTTCGGGCTCCTATTTCCTATCATCATTTTATTCGGGTCTAAATTTATGTTTGGACTAGAGTTCTCGAGTCCATTGGTGTCGGGTTCCCGTGTAACGATTCAACTTTATTTAATTCCTTTTGTTTAATTAAATTTCTTTAATTCCTTTTTAAGTTAAATTTCATTTCTCGTTTCCTCTACATTTATTTATTTATTATTTATTTATTTAATTATTTATTTTATATTGCAAAATTCCCGGGTATTACAATCAAGGTTCGAAATAAATGGCCAAAACGCGTGAAAAGCGTCTTAGCTTGAAGCTGTGCAGGCCAGCGCGCTACCAGCGCGCTGGCGCCCACCGAGCGCGCGACGATATCCTTGTTTTTTTATTTTATTTTACGAATATTCTGATTTTATTCCCAAATTTAAAATGTGAAAAATTTTCCGGATTCCTCTGAATAATTCGGTAATCCTATTCCGAATCGTTACCATTCGAAATAATTAATTCTGCTCTCTCGGAATTATTCGACTTTGAGAAAGTAATTCAATCCTTCGACCTTGGAATTAAATTTCTCGATTGTTGATTTCTCGGGTATTACAGTCTACCCTCCTTAGAAATCCACTTTGTCCTCGAAGTTGTGTCATACTTGAAAAGGTAATACCGAAACTAAATTTACTCACATCGCGCCATTCAAATGTAGGCAATCACACCAAATAAAATATATTGAGGTTCTAAAATTTCTATCTCGATTTATGACAACTCTTCACGTGGTATCACTGCAATAGCCAAGGAATGCTGTGAAGAGAAAATGAATGAGTGAAGTGAATTGTGTGTTGTAACTGATACAATACAAGCCCTATTTATAGGGAAAATTGGCCATCGTTAGTCATCATTTTGATGACACATTGTGCTCATATCAAGACACCTAGACATGTACCGAGATTACTCATCACATAAATGAGATAAATGCGAATATAGACCACTACAAGTGATTATTTTTATTTTATACTACTACTCGGTGCATTATAAAAATGTACAAGCTTGAATTGGGGATCGGGTTTGCATGGCTGGTGGATTCAGATTCTTAGTTTGATAGGTTATGAGGTAATAACTAAAATAGGCCACCAGAAGGAGTCATTTCCAACTTTGGGCCATGATATTTTGATTTAGGAAAATAGGCCATTAGAAGGATTTCGGGCCTGAATTTACACCATTGGGCTGGAATTCGGGCTGCGATGACCTATAAGTGGAAACGATTACTTCTGGTGGCCTATTTTTGTTTTTTCAATTATTATTTTATTTTATTTAATTAAAATAAATAATACTCATTATGTGTCATTATTTATGCCATACTTTCTTTTTTTTTTCTTGTTCCAATATTTTTATTTCATTTTCATTTTAAACAATGATTAAATATTAATCATCAAATCTACCCATCACCTCATATAAATAAATAAATATATTAAACTTTCAAATTACCCACTATCATTAATAATTCCAGTTCACCCTACAGACACATATGAGTAAATATAAATAAATAAATTAACTAAAATTGTGGGGTTGGGGACTTACTCCAGTGGTAAGTCTCCCGACTCCCAACCTATAGGTTGGAGGTTCGAATCCCCACCCGGCCACCTATCCCTCCCCTTTGTTCCCTTTGTAAATGTGTGGCTCAAGCTCCCACCACCAGTTATAGGCCTCCGATGGCTCATCAACAAAAAAAAGTGTAACTCATTACAATCACATTATATAAATTTTTAAGGCCCTGTTCTCTAGGCCTTAATTTTTCTGGTCTGATCTGAATTTATAAGACCTGGTCTGGTCTGATCTGAATTTGTCTGGTCTGGTCTGGTCTGATCTGATTCCATCTGATCTGGTCTGATCTGATCTGAATTGATCTGGTCTGATCTGGTCTGATCTTATTTTATTTATATTTTGATTCTAATTAGATTTATGGTAATAATAATAATAATAATAATAATAATAATAATAATAATAAAATTAATAATTAATTTATTATAATAATAATAACAATAAATTGGTAATATTAAAAAAATAATTTATTAATAAATTAGTGATTAGTTTATTATTATTATATAATAGTAATCATAATTAATTAATTGTTTTTATTATTATTGTTAATTATTACTACTAATTACTAATACAGTATTTCTTATATATTAGTATTTTTAATAATAATTAATTATTAATAGTTAATTAATTATAATTATAATAATAGTTAATAAAATAATAATTATTAAGAGTTAATTACAACTATTATTAATAATGTTATTATGATTATTATTGTTATTATCATTATTATATATTTTAAACATATTTAATGAAAGTATTAAAACTATATTTTGAAAGTATTTATAATATAAAATATATTAAGAACGTGACTAGTATATTTAAATAATATTTTGTGAGCAAAAGAATATTTTTAGAAATATTTTTAAATAACTACAATATAAATAATATTTGTATTGCTATATTTTTTTGCTTTTTATAAAAAATATTATATGTAATTTTATAATTTTATTATAATGATCTGATCTGGTCTGGTCTGAATATTTCTGGTCTGGTCTGATCTGATCTGATTTGATCTGGTCTGATCTGAATGTTTCTTATCTGATCTGGTCTGATCTGATTTTGAAAAAAAAATAAGTAATAAGTCCTGAAAATAAGTTCTAGAGAACAGGGCCTAAGTTACCTTTTTTTTAACACTATTAATAGGACAGAGGGAGTAATATAAGAAATAAAATAAATATTAATTCAAATAAATTATAAATTAAGTAAAACAAATACATATTCAAATAAATTATAAAGTAAAAATAAACATATTTTATTATAAGTATCCAAAAATTTTCGGACATGGTATTTTATGTATGAATAATTAGTATTAAATGCAAGAAATTTTTCGGACATGGGTATGCTTGGCAATTAATAGTTAATTATTTTTAAAATGAAAATGACATAAAAAATATTGGAACAAGAAAAAAAGTAGGACATAAATAATGGCACGTAATAAGTATTATTTATTTCAATTATATAAAATAAAAATTAATTCAAAAAAAATAAAATAGGCCAACAGAAGGAGTCATTTCCACTTTTAGGCCATCGCGGCCCGAATTCCAGCCCAATGGTCTAAATTTAGGCCCAAAATCATTTTAATGTCCTATTTTTCTAAATCAAAATATGGTGGCCTAAAAGTAGAAATGACTCATTCTGGTGGTCTATTTTAATTATTAACTCATAGGTTATTTATCACACTAAAGATTTGTTTCAGCACCAAAACGATTGGTTGAAAACCTAAAATCGGTTATTAAAGAGGATAGTTGCGTTATCAAAATTCATTCGCAACAACCTAAATTTGTTAACAATCTCAACTTTAGAGATCGAGTTTTAAAATTCTCTATAGTGTCAATGGCTACTAATTAATTTAATAAGATTAGGAAAGTCGGCCCTGTAAATTTTTCCAAATATCCTAGGTATATCAAACATTTATAATAAAAATGGTCAATATATTCCATAAATTATTCAATTCTGTAGTGCTATGTATGCGCGTCACCTTTACCAAATAAATAAATAAATATGAAGTGCTACATCCATAGGTTGGAAATTCTATGGGTCATTTAGTCATTTTTTACATATCAATAATTAATTCAGTAAATAGCAACATCAAAGTAATTAACTTTACCATTATCTTAAAATTACAAAATAATTAATAATTAAATGCAAAATATCAAATGTAACTTTACCATTATCTTAAAATTACAAAATAATTAATAATTAAATGCAAAAGTACATTTGGTTTTTAAGTAAAATAATATAAAAAATATAAATATAATGATGTATAGAAAATTTAAAAATGAAAGCAAAATATTTAATGCAATACTTTTGGTTTTCAAATAAAACTCGATTTTCTAGTATCCCTAAATAGAAAATAAAATTTTAATTTTTTTAAAGAAAAAATTTATATTTTAACTATATTTAAACAATGAATAAAATATACTAGGAAATGAAAATAAATTAAGATATGTGATTTGATTGATTTATTAATCATAAATTGAAATAAAAATGTTTGGGGGTTAAAATGAAAGAAAATAAAAGTTTATGGGGTTAAAAAATATGTTCAAAATTCAATTGACCTATTTTTACAACGGACTACTCTTGTTGTGTCCTATTTTTATAATTGGTATTTGTGGTGGCTTAAAATCAAATATAAGCCCTTGTTTTAATATTAAACTCTCAAAATAATTACAATTATTTACAAATTATTTTAACATAGCATCAATATTAACTTTACCATTATCTTAAAATTACTATACAACCTAATTCTTAATACAATAAATGTAAGTTTAATCCCTCCAGAAAGAAATACTCCCTCCGTCCTAGGCAAGATGTCTGGTTTGACTTTTTGGCACTGTTCATTATTTAACTTTGATTCAATATTATTTCAAGTATATGTTTGAAAAAAATAGTTGAGTTGGATCTTGTTAGAATCGTATAATCATGTAGTTTTATAATATATATTTTACATAATTTTTTGTTGTACATATTTTGAGATATTAACGATTGAAAAAGTGTATTGGATTGTGTGCAGAAATGAAACAAGACATCTTAAATGAGACGAGGGAGTACATCAACTTTACTCCCCCTATACTATAATACTCCAAGTTCAGTACCATCCTATGAATTATTTTTTTTTTTGTTTTGGAAATTGAAAATATGAATAGACTAATATACCCTTGAGTAAAACTGATGTCAAGAAATGAGATGAAGGCTAAAGTCATAATCTTACAGGCATGTCTTGTCTTGTCACCAAGAATATCCTCTCACCTTCATCACTCTACTATTGCACCACCTCCCACCTCCATTACTCTACTATCAAGTTTATCTAGACACCAAAGAAGAAGAAAAAACCGAACACTACATCCCATATCCCCGAGTAATAAATCCCTACATTCATGCAGTAAGGAGTGCGTGGTGGTTTGGAGCGTTGTTGAGGCATTTCCGTGTCTCAAAATCAACTAGGGTTTTTAATTCATAAGGTTCTTTGTTTCTGTATTCTATACAAGGATTTGAGCTTCAAATGAGAGGTAATGCACCCGACACTTAAAAAATGCAATGAGTGTTGGTGTCGAGTGCAATAGTTGTGGGTAAGTGATTTGAAGAGACAACAAAAAAGATTGAATTTGTAGAAGTTTTGGCAGATCAGCTCGAAAGGCAAAGCCTCCGGTTATAAGGTTTGTGAAATCAAATGACGTTTGTTGAAATGATACTCGTATAATAAGTCTGAGGTAATGTCTTCTTTACTTACAGAAACAAGTGTGGAGCAATATATGGTTAGATTGTCTTTTGCATATGAGATATAAAATTGATTTAGTAACAGTGGATGTTGGATGTGTGTTGATTCCTAATAGTTTTGATTTATACCTAGAGATTGGGAAATTCGTAGAATGTTTGCAAATTCGCAGAAAGTTTGCAGGAAGCTTTCTAAAGAGAGCTTGGTGTTGAGGGTGAATTATCAGATGAAACGTAAATGAAATTCATAAGTTATGTTTCTTGGAAAATTCCTTGAAGTTGGTATAAATATTATTATTGAAATATTGAAATAACATTATCCTGTTAATATAATATCACCATGTTTTCTCGATGTATTTGTCATTATAATACTATTGTAGTTTGAGTATTATGGTACTACACCATTTCAGTTAAGCCATTTTGTTTTGTTAGAAATATTGATCCACTTAACGGTCTATGTAATGGTACAAGGTTAATCATCACACATCTTGGAAGTAACGTGTTGCAAGGTGAAGTGCCGACGGATGAAAATGTTGGAGCAAAAGTGTTAATTCCAAGGATGTCTTTAACATTGTCGGATCCACGTCCCCCTTTCAAATTTGACCGGAGGCAATTCTCACTTATACTTTGCTATGCAATGACAATTAATAAAAGTCAAGGTCAATCCCTACATAAAGTAGGATTATTCTTGAACAAGCCCGTTTTCACCCATGGTCAGTTATATATTGCTGCTTCTAGAGTAACAACGCGTGCTGGACTAAAGATCATGATTTGTAATGACGATGATGCGGATTCCGATAGAAAGTCCACCTTTAATGTTGTGTATAAAGAAGTGTTACAAATCATATGAATTTAGTTGGTAATTGCGATTATGATTTGCATGTGATTGGATTTGACAACATTCAACCTATTTGATTGAGCTTATCTCAATGTCATAGAGATTAATAAATTTAATTATATCCATGCAAAACACCTTATAAAATGATTCTTTGGTAGGGCGAATAATATATCAATTTATAAGATTTGTGTCTTATTTTCAAGATATATTAAGTTGTTTGATTTTTTTTTTTTTTTGGTGAACAAGATGACGCCAAGCGTCGGCAAAGAGAACAAACTAAAAAACAACTACAGAATGGAGGTTGAAGGGAGAAATCAAAGAAAACAAGCAAGCATTAGACCCGCGGGAACCAGACTCCCGCCCTATCTGCAGCAAAAGCTGAAGCAGCTTCATCCGGTGGAAAAGCCCAGGAAGTGAAGAACTCCTCCATCCTAGCGCCATATTTGGCCAACGAGTCAGCAACCATATTCCCTTCCCGCAGGATATGAAACCAGTGAATCCTCGACACTTGAGAATTGAGATCAGCAATACGAAGTGCTAAGGCCCGCAGCCAATGTCCCTCTCTCGTCCCGTGGCGAAGGATCCTTAATGCATCAAGTGAATCAGAATAGCAAATCACATCCTCAATACCCAGAGCTAGAAGACGCTCTAAGCCATTCAAAACACCATGAAGCTCAGCGACAAGATTAGAATTAACACCGACCGACCCCGCGAACCCCTCAATCCACCTTCCATCCGCATCCCTAATAACACCCCCAAACCCAGCCGGCCCCGGATTTCCAAGCGAGCTACCATCCACATGAAGAAAATAGCACTGAGCACCCATAGGGTTCCAATTCACCCACCTAGGAGCCACAATCCGAACCGGTTTCCCAATGCTTCTGTCAAAGCAGTCCCCCAAGTACCTAGCCTCCCTAACGACCCCTGCCACATCAATGGTCTCACCTCTTATCGCCACAGAATTTCTGGTCTTCCAAATCATCCACAAAATTGCCCAATGTAATCCAGACCATTTAATGCAGACCTTATGAATGTCAACTGCTATGTCGTCATCATCCCCTTGTCTGCAGCTTGCAATAGAAATGCCAAAACCATGCCATAACGCCACAGCCCAAGAACATTGAAAAAACATATGGCGAGTAGTTTCTTGATGAAGGCCACACACAGCACAAACAGGCGAGTCCGCAAGGCGTCGGTGATGTCGAAGCACAATAGTGGGAAGCGACTGATGAGCCATCAACCAAACAAGAAAGCGGACTTTTTCGGGAGCTCGGATATGCCAAATCCATGACCAAGATCTATCCGTCCTCAATCCTCTTTGGTCAAGGATCCAGTAGTAACCATCCTTCACCTTATATCTACCATCCAAAGCCCCCTGCCATCTGATAGAATCAGGTATAGAATTATGCAAAACCAATGGTCCAAAAGCTCGAACCTCAGCTTTAATCTCATCCGGGACAGGTGTAGCAAGGATGTTCCATTGCCACTGATTATTAGAGAATAAATCTTTCACTCTCATGTGAGAATCAGAGGCATGAATAAAGGGGATACGGGGACCAATAGCACCCGTTTTTAGCCATGCTGTGTGCCAAAAGTTGCACTCGCCCATCCCAATTCTCGTCCTCAAACCTGAAGCAAACAGCGGCCCAGACTTCACCAAGGCGCGATAAAAAGCTGATGCCACCGGTCTCTGGTTCATGATAGGTTTAGGAGGGCCATACTTTTTAGCGAGTACTCCCACCCAAGGCTTAGACGACGAACTTAAGAATTCCATGTAGCTTTTCCCCAACAAGGACACATTCATGTCCCGACAAGATCTAATTCCCAGACCTCCCATGTTCTTTGGCAACGCTACTTTGGGCCATCCCACAAGATGAAGCCCTCGGCCAGCAGCATCCTTCCAGACGAACTTCCGAATAATTGCATCAATTTTGTCGCAAGTATCCGAAGGCAACCAGGCCAACTGCATCACATAGTTTGGAATGGCTGCCAACACCGATCGAGCCAAAGTTAATCTCCCTGCCTTGTTCAAGAGAGCCCGCTTCCAAGACCCTAGTCGAGACTGAATTCCCTCATGAAGAAACTGGAAATGGTGTCGCTTGGGGGCTCCATGAAACATAGGGAAACCAAGGTATTTCCCAAGTTCACGAGTAAACCCAATATTCAATATGTCAGCAATCCTTTGACACATGAGGCTAGGGACTGAGGCGGACGCCATTGCCTGGGATTTCCTGGGATTGATACGGAGGCCCGACTGAATGGCAAAATTGCTAAGAATATCATCCATGCATCTGGCGCTGTCTAGAGTGGCTTCCGAAAATAGGAGAAGATCGTCAGCGAACATGAGATGAGAAATAGGGGGAGAACCGCGGCCTAGAATCATCGGTCGCCAACTTCCTTCATGAACCTTAGCCAGGATGGTTCGCGACAGTTTTTCCATGACAATAATAAAGAGGTAGGGCGACAGGGGGTCTCCCTGACGAAGGCCCTTAGCTGGGGTAATTGCAGGTAGAGCCGTTCCATTCCAAAGAATCGAGTACATTGGGGATCGCACACAGAACATGATAATCCGACGAAGCATAACAGGCAATCCCATCTCAGACAGACAATTCTCCAAGAAGTCCCAACTAACATTGTCATAAGCTTTCTCAAGATCCACCTTTAAAAGAAATTCCTGTCGCCGACGATGTTTGATATGAAAAGTATTAACCACCTCCCGTAAAATGATGGCATTCCCCGTAGTACCACGGCCCGGGAGAAAAGCCGATTGGAAGGGACCAATGAAATCTTGTAGCACCGGCCTCAACCTATTCACCAAGACTTTTGTAATAATTTTATAGCTCGCATTACACAAGCTAATAGGTCGAAAATGACGTATTTCCCTAGGAACTTCGGTCTTGGGGATAAGACAAATAAAAGTCATAGCAATTGCAATGTCAAAAGAGCCATTCTGCCATGCATCATGCACAAGTTGAAACACCGAGCTTCCCACTGAATTCCAATATTTTTGATAAAATAAAGGTGGAAATCCGTCGGGACCAGGGGCCGAGAGTCCTTTCATGGCACTGATAGCAGTCTTCAATTCCTCTCTGCTGATGTCTTTCTCAAGGTCATTAACCCCCTGTAGCCGTGGAAGAGAGGCCAGATCAGGATGTCTATGCACTGATGGAGGAGACAGACCAAAAGCCCCTACAAAGTGAGCTATAATATGATTCTGTAAAGGACCTGGATCGGTTGTCCACTGCCCATCTATTTGAAGGCCGAGGATACGACCCCGTTGCCGCCTCAACATAGTTTGAGAGTGAAAGTAGCGTGTGTTACGATCCCCCAATTTTAGCCACTTATCACGCGATTTCTGATGCCAAAGCATCTCCTCTTGAGCCAACACGTTGTCCAGCTCACGCCGAAGGCTATTCTCAAGTCGATGCATGCATGCAGAATCCCATCGAACCAAGACCCTCCTTATGCCCTCAAGCCGCCTGAGGAGCTTTTGCTTACGTCGCCGAAGGTTACCAAAAGTTGATTTATTGAAAAATATTGAGGACTCTTGCACCTGAGCCAGCCTATGCTGAAATGCCGTACCCCCCAATGACCAAGCGGAATCCACGACATGTGCGTACATAGGATGAGTAGCCCACATGGATTCCCATCTAAAAGGCCTCTCACAGCGAGGCTCATCAGGCCTAAAGCATCGAAGAAATATACCACTGTGGTCGGAAGCTCGCCTAGTTAAAACTTCCACATATCCTTCCGGGAAGGCCTGGTTCCAACTTGAGTTTGCGACTGCCCGATCCAACCTCCGGCATGCAAGGCGCCCCCCGTTGTGTTCCGACGCCAGGTAAAGGAATCCCCAATAGTGTGGATAGTGTGCAAACCGCAGTCCTCCAACATAGCACAAAACTTTTCAGAATGGCTGGGGACGAATTGCATACCCAAATTCTCTGAGGAATTAATGATAGAATTCCAATCTCCAATAGCGAGCCACGGCCCTGAGATCGCAGCCCCAGACGACCGCATGTTTAACCAGTCCAACTCTCTTTGAGTTGCGCATGGGTTAGCATAAATGACAGTGAAGCTCCAAGAGGCCACTCCACGTCGAACAGTAACAGACACCATCCTAGGATAGCGTGCAAAGCAATAGAATGAGGAAGGAGTTCCAAGGCGAACCAGAACCCAGAGACCTCCTGCTTGGCCTACAGATTCCGAGATGTATAAATGGTCATAGCCCAGACGATAGAAGAAAACCCTTAGCCGATCAAACATTCCCCTAGGTTCCATAAGAATGAAAACCGAGGGTCTATAAGTTCGTAATACATCCGCAATGTGGCGTTGAGTGTTTTTATGCATGGCGCCACGAACGTTCCATGCAAGCACTGTAAAGTCATGGAACTCTATCATTGGGAAACAATATCATCTTGATCATGATTCCCCTCTCCTTGCAAGCCTGCCTCCCGATCATTTCCTTGCCATGCCAATGCCAAGAAAGGGTTATGTTGGGAAGAAGTAGTAGACTTTGAACTCTGTCCAGTATCCGGAGTTTGTCGAGGCCGTTTGCTTTTGAGCTTCCGAGCAGCCTCCTGCGGATCATCTTTACCTTCTGCATTAACATGCAAGGTCAGCTCTTTCCCCTTTCCTGCCACTAATCTAGCAGGAGTTACCATAGTTAGATTATCCGTCCTCCCCTTATTGTTCTGTGTCGGAGCCTTGTTTACCCCATAATGATCAATGTGTCGTGGCTGACGAGGTGCCCGAGTCACCATGATCCACTTCCCATGGGTCTCTCTCGGTTGGGTACCCTTGTTGGTGGAACCTGATTTGGAAACCCTAGATGGCATAACATCAGGATCCGCCTTCTTTATTTGTGGATTTGTTTCCAAACCAGTGTCCATGGGCACCGGAGTATTATCCTCAGAATCTTTCTCATTAGGCAAGCAATCTTTATTAAAATTAGGCGGATCTTCTTCCTCCCCAGCGACCTCCTTACCATAATTCGCCTGCTGTACTGGCGAGACCTCCGACGCAGTCTCCGGCGTAGCAGCTAAACTACCATGGTGATCACATGCAGCCATGTTAAAACGGAAACGGCCGCAAGTAGTACAAATATGGTGTAGCCCTTCATATGCGACGTTTTGCCAATCCGAATTCACCATAACACGGCCGATAACTGGTTTACTCAGATCAACTTCCACACATACGCGGGCAAAACGTCCACGCTTTAGATCCTTTGTATTAATGTCCACCTGCAGCGGTCTCCCCACCATACTAGCGATAAGTAACATCATCTCCTCTTCAAAAAATATCGGATCCAAATCCGGAAATCGAACCCAAACAGATGTCTTAGTAATTTTCCCAGCCGTAGCATGGGTATCCTTCGTCCAAGGGGCCACCGCCAAGTGGTGATCGAATATAGACCAGGGGCCATCGAAAAGTGCATGGCGTCTATCTTCTTCAGAGGCGAATTTGGCAATAAAATAACCTCTATCCCCATCCACTAGATGAAAGTGGCTTTTAGGTTTCCAAATTGCTTTCAGTTTCTCCTGCATGAATGAAAAACTGAATGTTTTACCCAACACACGAACCACCAGCGCATCCAAAAAAGGCAAGCAAAGACGGTTAACAGCGGCATCAGGAATTTGGATTCTGGGCAGTAAAGGGTTTCCGTCAACCAAATCAAAGGATACTAGGTCACTGAGGGGAACATTGGCAGCAGCGGGAGGCTCGAAGGACGAAGGACGAGGGAGGACAATATCACGGAATGAAGGAATCTTGGCCGGCACATCAGAATCGGCGGAGGGCGGGGAAGACGTAGGGCATGGGGGTGGTGGAAATCCAGAGGAATCGGAAGACATGCTAAAAATTTAAAAATTTAAAAATTTTTAACCCTAAATGATAAGTTGTTTGATTTTTTTTTTTAATAGATTTTTATGTGTTTAATATATGTCGGCCACTTTTGCCTTCTATAATTCAAAAAGTAATCGATTCAATTTAATAGTTATATAACAAATGTTTTGTTAGGAAACACGAATACCTAATAAAACCCGCGGGTGAAAATACTAGTGTTAGTATGAAACTTAAATATTTTGTTATTCCGATATGATGGTATGGTATCAATGTCCTAACATTTGGTAGTAAAGTATTATCATCAGGCCAACTTCATTAAGTGGTACAGACACACATTGGGGCTTGAATTTAATGCTCAATAGGTGTAGTGAAAGACATGTAGGCACCATAGGGTGCTACATTGAACTACGGGGTATGGGTGATATGGTGGGCAGAGCCCAACTACGAAAATACAAAGGAGTTCTGGGCCATGGAGATATCATTGTATGATGATTTGGTGTTAATTAGATGATGATTGGGTAACTGACATGTTTTATTGGATATGTGAATGGTTCGGATATGTGAACAAAACAAGGTTTTTTTTTTTTTTTTTTTTTTTTTTTTTTTTTTTTAAATAAAAGTTTTATGACATAACAGATAGAAGTATTTGTTAGAGGTGTGATGCGATATGTTATTTGTTTATAGAAAGTGTTGTGCTTTCACTAAATTGTTATATATGGATGTGTGAGTATAGTTGTAATTTAATTTGTTATATTCTGTAGTGGTTTTGAATTCTCTATAGCTTTTATTAAGTATAAGTGTATTTGACAAGAACAGTGATGTGCTACTACTATAACTATAACACCCGGTAAAGTTCTAATTAAGAAATTCTAATTATAAAATTTATAAATATTTAGAATTTTTATATGTAACCATCTAATAATTTTTAACTCTTGCTTAGAAGCTAAAGGGAGATTGTTTAACTAATTTTAATTAAGAATAGACTAACTCCTATTAATTAAATCTTGGGAGCGCGAGTCCGTTAAGTTCATTGGGATTACATTATAGGAATTTAGCCCTTAGATTAAAATACTTATCCATTTAAATTGTCGGAGGTCATGAACCATTTGATTTTTAGCTAGCAATTGTCCGAGATTGGTGATCGGGATTATTGAACTATTTACCTAACCGTGCCAATTAATGAGTGACTCGAGTCCATTAAATCCAATAGGTTAAATTACGGATTATAAGAATAAATCATTAAAAGCTTAAAAATTGATTAAGTCCATAATTAATTATTTGGTTTGGGCCATGTTATTAAGTCCATAGTTAAAATTAATTATATTAAGTCCAATAAACCAATTACTGATTTTGGCCCAATTGAGTAACCCAACCCTATACTAAATAGATTTGGCCAAAGAATGCCAAAACCCTAACCCTAACCCTAGTGCGGCGTTGCCGCTGCCGCCACCACCCTCCACCACAGCGGCCTTGTCGCGACCACCTTCAGCATCCGGCCACCTCGCCATCCGCCTCCTCCATTTCCGCCTCCAAACCCCTCGGCCACAGCCGCCCCTTTTCATCTCGCCACCACCGCAGTCACCATCCTCCATTCCACCATCTTCCATCATTTTCCGACTCCCAAATCACCTCCACCACCGGCTCCCTTCATCCCCCCAATTCAAATCACGAAAACATGCCACTGCTATCTTTTTCTTCAAAACCAACGGCCTCCACCGCCGTGTCCACCATTATCCTCGACACCCTGCAAGGATTCAAAATCGCCGCCACCACCCGCGGCCACCAAACCACCACCACGACTCATCCCTTTTTCGACACCATCCTTGCACCGCCCCCTTCACAGCCCCTTGTTTCCCCTCAACCAAAATCCGATCCACAACCAAAGCAACAACAAAATAAAATAAGAGGAAAGAAGAAGAAGAAGAGGAAGGCGGGCACACTCACTGCCTCCGCCGCCTTCTCCGTCGACCTGCCACCACCGCCACCATCGCAGAGCCGCCGCCGCCCAACCTGTGCCGTCGCTCGCCTAGCCATGCCATCACCGCCCCTCTCCGCTACCGCCGGGATGTGCCAAGAGAAAGACAAAAAAGCAAAATGGTCGGGAGACAAAAAAGTGAGTGTGCATATCTCTGTAAAAAAATGGAGGGGAAGGAGGCAAGAAAATTTCTATGTTGTGAAATTCCCGATCTTCACGGTAACTGTAAGTAGACTTTTGTTCTCTGGAGTAAGCCTAAATTTATTTAGCTAAAGCATAAATTAAATTACCGCATTGTTATTTTAAATTTAATCTTGTAGCTCTCTACTGTTGTTTTTGGAATATTGGTATGCTCTTTTACTGTACTTTAAAATTATTGCATCTATCCCCAAAGTCCTATGGATTTTGAGCGCTCATTGTTACGGGGGCTGGATCTGGATATGGGTCAGTTGCCCAACTCCCATGTTGTGCATGTAATAGCCATACGGGGAATATTGGGGCAATCCAGTACGATTCCATATCTGATTCCACAAGTGGGTTTGAGGAAATTTCTTACCTTCCCCACACCCTTGAGTGTAGGTGAGATTTGGGCCCTACAACGGGAACCTGCACATCACGGCGGCTGTGATACTTATATCTCGGTAACGGATATTGCTATATTATCTGTTCCCGGGTTTAGATTAATATTGTCTTTATGTATAAATTATCCTCGTTTAGCATGCCAATTCCATAACTGTTGTTTCAAAATATTTTTGCAACCCGACCTCCTCTGGGAGTAAGGGTCTACTTACTCAGCGATTGTTTACGCTGACTCTACATGTTATTTACTCCTTTTCAGGTTTTGACATCTGTGAGGACCATTAGTCATTTCATATCATCTGGGCACGGATCGGGGTATTTCTAATGTTTCTGGATTTAAAGTATGTAAAACTTCTAAGTCTCTTTGACGGAGTTAACTTGGCATATGATCTGTTTTCGACTTGAAGACGTATATTCGGGTGTCTACCCACTTTTGTAACTTCCTATGCCTCACTATTTTCACTAACGATGAATGCTGCTGTTTTAAGCATGCATGATCTGTTTCCCTTTTAATTGTGCATTAAAATCATCGAGCCCCTTTAGGGGAGTATCAATTTATTTTTGGCTGGTACGCCGAAACTCTGTTTTAAAGCTTATTTTATACGTTATAGTATTGTAATCTTTCATTTCTACAATTATTTATGCTAGCCTTAGCGTATTCCGGACAGCCCGGGATACGTGGCGGTAACATCGATCCTGTCCTTCCCATATTTTCTTCCGCTGTATCTTTTGGGAAAATGAGGGGGTTACAATAACTGCAGTATATTTTGTCCATGCATTTGGTGTTTTCTATTGCAAATGTTGTGTTATAGTGTTCAGTTATAAAAAGTGTTGTATTCTGGAGCAAATAATGGGTATATTTGTGCTTGTGATATGAAACTCTTTCAATAGTAAGCGTAGTATTGTAATGTTGTTTGTGTTATATACATTGTAGGAATAAAAATATGGATGATTTTTTTATGACAAGAAAAAAAGGGGGAAACATGTGTGCCAAAAAGAAAGAAAAAGAAGGATGGGGATAATAATGAGGGGCGACCATCATACCCCATTGTTCTGTAGCGGTGCTTCACCAGTCTACCAATGCCGAATCTTTCGATGCCAAGTCTCCGGATGTCGAGTCTCAATTTGATAAGCCTTCCAATGCCAAGTCTCCCGATTCCAAGTCTCCGGATGCCGTGTCTGAAGATCCCAATGCTCCCATTGGCCGGACAAATAATGATGAGACTGAAGCTGTCAAGTCCCTAACCCTTCGATCTCCACTACCTAAGTTACCGGTGTCGATAACTGAGTCGGTGAATATCAGTACCAAACCACGTGCAGAGGAACACCCAAGATCCCCTAAAGAAACTGAGCAGTGAATGTATTGAGACTAATTGTGTTGGGAGGTTGTTATGGTTAACAGAACAAAATATTTTTCATTTCATGTTCGCTTCATTTTGGATATAGGTAAATTGGAGTAACAGAACAATGTCATTTGGTTTCATGTTGGGTTCATTTTGGATTGTAATTTGATTTTATGAACAACAACAATTGTTTATATTAGTATGATAACTTTGGTTCATTAGTGATGTGTGGTAACCGTAGACTTGAATATTATATATATGTAAATGTATTGTATGCTCTTTTACAAGTGTGGTGATTCTACAATTCATCCATTTATTCAAATACGGTTGATACAAAACAAACTCATTACAATTGACCTTTATCCTATCATCACAAATCTACCACTTGAATTCATCATTTCAATATCATAATCCTAAAATGATAATGATAAGAAATCCACAAGCTACCTTGCAACCTATACTGACAATGTAGTTTGTTTGGTCTATTATAGTTGTCTCATCAGGGATGTATGATAACCATAGACTCTAGTATTATATATGTATATGTGTATTGTATTTTATTCTGACATTCAATACTACCTCCGTTCTTGAATATTTTTGACGTTTAATAATGTCTTACTAAAATATGTTTGGTCTATTATAGTTGTCTCATTTAATAATGTATATGTGTATTCATACACAGACTTTCATTTAAAGTTTTATCATAGTTATTCAAGTTAAAATATAGCCAAGTGAGATCTTGTTAGATTCATCTCGTCGTGTTGTTTTTAGATATCAAATTTTTTTAGAAGTTTTACTTGTACCAAATTTGAGTTATTAATAGTTTAAAATGTGCATTGGACTGCGTGAAAAGTGGGTCTGTAAAAAAATATTTGAATACAAAGGAAGTACATGATTTTCAACTCCCATTCCAGCATAAATAATGATGTAGAAGGCGTGAGTATTCAACATCTTAGGTAAAACTGTCCATCTGTGCATATTGCTAGATTATGCCATCATGGGTTATACTTGTAATTGAAGTGGTGTACTTACTAAGACAATGTGTGTTATAGATATTGTTAGAGCATGGCATAGTGTCTGATACATCATCTTCAATATGTATCCATTGGGTAGGAAGACGTGAATGTGTCCTCATTGGTGCATAACTAAGAAATGCTCTGGATGTCGAGTCACAGGTCGATAAGCCCCCCAATGCAAAGTCACCCGATTCCAAGACTCCGACTGACGTGGTCGATGATCCCAATGCTCCCATTGGCAAGACAAGTAATGATTAGACTAATCATATCAAGTCCCCGACCCCTACATCTCCAGCAACAAAGTTAAAGAAAACAGAGTCCCTAACTCCTGAGGCTCCGGCAACCGAGTCATTGAATAGTAGTAACGAACCTCGCAGAGGAACACCCAAGATCACCTAGACATTCTGATCAGTGAATTCATCAAGATTATTTGTGTTTGGATGTGTGTTTAGTTGACAAAACAATGTTTCTTGTTTCTTGTTGGCGTCTTTTTGGATGTGGGTAGGTTGGATTAACAGAGCATTGTGTTTTGGTTTCATGTGCCATGGTTCCTTTTGGATGGTAATCTGGTTCTATGAACAGCACCACTTTTGTCTATTTGTGTGATATCTTCATTTATCAGTGATGTATTTTAACCACGTACTTGGATATTTCATATATGTTTGTGTATTGCATGTGCTGACAGAATTCATCCATTTACTAAAATACAATACATACAAAACAGGGATTAGTACAATGTACCAACATCCGATCATAACAACCCTACTTCTTGAATTCATCACCTCCGTGACAATAATATTAAAATGACAAAGATAAGAAATCCAAAAGTTACCTTCCAAACAATAATCTTATCAGTTCTATACGATTCTACTAGATGGCGTTGGAAACTGAAGAAGACACTTCACTAGATTCTTCGAACTCACTAGGCACGAAACTTGCATTGAAATCTCCATATGAGACATTACCGATCGTAGGTTGGATGGGGACACCGCTCGGTGTCCAAGTTGCGCCATATGGATAGACCCAATGGACAACATTAAAAATTTGACAAGTATAGTACTGCCTACCGAAATTTGCCTTGCCCAGTGTCTCCACCACACGTATGGGCAGATTATTTCCACAATTGCAATACGGTGAAGGGTCCTACCAGAGGTTCTTCCTCTGAGGGCATTTCCTTCGTTGCTCCATCATACCAAAATAAATAACTAGAGAGCTGACAGGAGGTGTACGAGCTGCTAACCTAATTTGGTCGAATCTGGGTGAAGATAGGGGTCAATGCATTTGGGTGGTGCAATATATGTGGGTGGGGTGAAGTGTCTACGTTTAGGGAGAATTTGGTCAATACACAATTAGCTGGTCAATATGTTGTTTGTTGAGTTTAGTACAGTTCACTGATCAGTGATGTATGTTAACAACAGACTTTAATATTACATGTCCGTATGTGTATTGTACTCTTTCATGGTGTTTAGTACATGCTTTTGAACTCCCCTTCCAGCCCGATTAATGATATATAAGGCATAAACATTCAACATCCAAGGTAAAATTGTACATTTGTACATATTGCAAGATTATGCCATGATAAGTTATACTTCTAATTAAAGTGGTGGACATATGGAACAATGTGTGTTATAGATTTTGCTAGACAATGACATAGTGACTTAGACATCAGCTTGAATGTGTTCATTTGGGTTTGAAGAGGTGAATGTGTCCAACTACAGTATATAACTAAGGAATGGTGCATGATTCGAATGTGAACATAATACTTTGAACACGGGTTAGCTAAGTCAGGTATTGAAATTCACAAATCTACTACTCTCCTTTCGTTTCTTTGTTACTATCTTCTATTTGTTGGATGTTTTACATGGAATCAAGTATATCTTTTATTGATGTGACTGCAATTCCATTCTCGCACTCAATGTCATTAAAAGTAGTGATTTGACATTGTAGCAGGCTACTCTTTCGAATTTTGACCATACTTTTCTTATTTTATTATTTCTTGTCATTTCGAGTTCCAATGTCCAAGAAAAGTGTGATTTGACAGGTGCTACGTCTTCTCCAGGTCTATGCCCATATTTTATGCATCACCGATTCTTGAGTTATACTTAAGAATAAGTACCTTTATAATACATTTACAGAATAACAATATCACACCCATGCTCCATTCATAATGGTATGCATATGTGTAGTATTAACGAAGTAACGAAGTGCTCTAAGTCAAGTGTTGGTATGCATATGTGTAGTATTAAGTTCCAGATGGTTATGTTATTTCCTGCATTAAGTGTGGTTCTTACAGTGGATGTTGATGGAAAGCCAATGTGGGCTCCGGAACATGTCACATCTCGCAGTTTCATGTCAAAGCGAGTGTACTTCTACACTCAATGTCAGGAAAAATGTGTGATTTGACCATAATGATGACTATTTTTTTAAATTCAAATTTCATATCATTTCCTTTTTTTGTTTTTGCTTGAACCTAGGGGTGGCAAAACACGGTATACCGAAATACCGATACCGTTACCGTACCTACCGAAATATTCGGTATGGGTAAAAACCATACCGATACCGATACCGAAATTTTCGGTACCGAAAATTGGTATACCGAAAAGTTCGGTATCCTTTAATCCATACTGTCACTGAACCGAAATTATACCGTACCGAAATTTCGGCATTTGCCGAAAAATACCAAAAATTTTTCATACTGAAAATCGCCACATACCGTTAGAGATCGGCATACCAAACCATACCGAAGAAATCAATACCGTGAGTATACCGAAAATTACATACACAACAATATTACAGTAGTATTCAAACACAAACATTAAATATAAATATTCAATTTGCATCTTCAATCTCCCTCTCCACCTCTACAACAAAAATTATATGCAAACACAAAATCAATCCAACAGATAATACTAGTAAATAGGAATTTCAGAATACAAAAATAACTCTTCAACATATATTAGTAAATAGGATTTCAGATATTAGTAAACATTTATATAATCCTCCCCTGAGAAGGCTTAAAAGTCGTGCAACAAAAATAATACCCAAATACAATGAGGGATTTCAATAATAAAATCATACGAAAACCTGAAAACAAGAATAGTGACAATAATAGAACCCTGCTCGTGCTAGCGATTGTTTTTCAATGAAAATAATTTATTCTCTAACAGATATGAATATGAGGGAAGAGAATAATTTATTCTAGAAATTAGAAGCTTAATACCTTATAGTCTTGCTATCAAAGTTGAATCGGAGATTGGGAGACGAACGCAAACCACACGAAACACCACAGCACAAAATTCAAAGAGTGTGAAGACGAAGAGCAGGAAGGGCGAAGAGCAGAGATGCTACTTGCTTGATCTTTGGTATGCAGAGCGGCCACGAATTGGAAAAATGGAGAATCCGAGGCAAATGAATTTAGGGTAGGGCTAAGGCACGAATTTGGGGAGAGTGTGACTTGAGAGTGTTGGAGTTGGACCGATGGTGAGTGGACTTCGGCTTTTAGAGAGTTGGGCTTGGGAGATGGGTTGGTGATTTAATATTAAAATTATAAAATAATGATAAAATTAATATTTCGGTATTTCGGTATACCGAAATACCGAAAATGTTGTATTCTTCATACCGTTACCGTACCGTTTTTCTCGGCAACCTAAATTTCGATATTTTTCGATAATTTTTGATACGGTAAGCTCGGTATACCAAGTTTTCGGTAAATTTTTCCACCCCTACTCCAACCTAAAATGGATATATGTCTTTTTCCCCCAACTGAGAGTGTTTCCAAGCAATTTTGGTATTGTTTTACTTGGCATCGCCTGTAACCTGTTGGATATGACACCAATTGTATAGAACACCCTTCTTCTTGTCAATAATAATTTACTTACAATACATCAACATCAGAATATTGTAGATCAACAACAGAATATAACACTTAATGAAAAAATAACACCACACACATAGTATACATTACGATTTACATCAGTGATATATGCATTCAGTTCTACTGTCATTCAGTTCCACGTGGTTTTCAACTTGTTGTGCATCTCATCGTATGTAGCAACGTAAGTTGCATCCTTCAACACTTGTGTCCACTTCTCCTTGTCCTTGTATGGGTACAGCTTAAGCACATATTTTTTGAAGTTGTCCACAAGATGTCTTAGGCATACCAAATGGTTGCAACCATTGAAAATGTTCGGAATACCTTTTATTAGACCAGAGTGCCGGTCACTAAAGAAAGTGTACACCCCATTACTTCTGACAAAACCATTGCCAATTGTCATCGTCCTCTCCATCCATAGCTATACGTTGAATATAAATAACGTAAATAAATTCATAATATAATAACCTCCATAACCAAAACACCAAATGTTAGCATTATAACACCTAACTTACAGAGCATAACACCGTATACGTAGCATAGAACACCTAACTTTTATACAACATATTTCTGTAAGGGTGTTATAAAACTGCCACAAAACACCTACCTAACTGTTATAAAATAACCATCTTACTCAGTCGAACAACTATGTTATAAAAACATCAATAATTTTTCTTCCAAAAACAACTACGTACCTGCAAATGCTAGCGTAACAAATCCAACATTCGCATCTTTGCCAACCGCACTCAACAGACACCCTTTCCCTTTTGATTTAAAGTGTGTGCCATCAAGGAATACAAGCGGTCGACACGCGGCCTTGAACCACATAATGCACGCTGCCATGGCTATAAAAATCCTTCTAAATTTGCCCATATCCTCGAATACCTCCAAATAGCATGACTTCCGGGGTTCACTCCTTAAATTTAGAGCAAAATCCTCGTACCCTGTCGAAGGACTTAAAATCTGCCCTGTGTATTTCCTTCAATGTGACCTCTTTCGCACTCCAAGCCGTGCGATAACTAATATTGATCTTGAATGCAGCTTTGATATAATCCAAAGCCGTGTTTGAAGTGTAGTGAGGGTCACGCCTCACTTTATCCTTGATAAATGCTGCAACCCAAGGTGCATTGGCATTCGGGCGTACCCTGGAACGAAGATTACTCACGCCACATGAATGATCTAGTGCGCATTTGCGTATTGCAAGGGAATCATCTGACTTGTGAAGGGAAAATTAGATACACCATCCACATTCTTCAACCGAACATATTACAATAACTTTTCTTGTTTCGTTCTTCACAAACTTGAATCCACAACGAACTGAAACACAATAATTCTTCAAAACTTTCCTAAACTGTTCTACGTCTTTGAACCATTGTCTTTCTTCTTTAATTGCTTGAGCCCATAACACCATTACATCCCCGTCCCCATCATCTTCTTCATCATACATTTCTGTGTCTGTCGTGATACATAACATAACAGTAAATATACACTACCTCCTGCGTTATTAACTCTTGTTTAATTACCAATAGTACAACATCACAGGTCCAATAACAACACTATCTTGCAATACTGTACTACTTAGTATGATCACAACTCTACCAGAATCCAATACACACAACACACAAGCTAATACAACAGTTTAAATGCCCTAGTATCACATTTCTGTTTTACTTACAACACACTAATTCCGACATACTACAGTGCTAATATCACCCATATTTGCATCCATAAAGACTTTCCAACAACAAATACCAATCAAGAACTGTAAAAATACACAATGTAACCCATTAACGTACCTTATTCCCTTGCTAGGAGTTTCCCTACTCATCACTATCATCTTTCCAAAGGACCGCCTGTTACGCCCGTTCAACCGACACACCCTCCTCAAGTCTTCATCGTTTCTCCATTGTGTATCTCCCATCCGGTTCCTCATAATGCAGTGATTTTATTGTTGAGCTTATGTCCGATCATTTCTCCTTCTGTAACACCCCGGTTTTTGGTCACCCAGGTCGGGATGTCACCGCCACACCTCCCTAGCAAGACACGGTTTCTCCGAGCTTGCTAAAGAGATGCAAGACTATGGTTTTTCAGAATTTAAAACATTCAAACAGCCCATTTATATATAATTTAAAAATAATGTCATTACAGTTGCAGCGGAAAATAATATTTACATAAGTATAATGCAGCGTAATTTAAATATAGCCTACACGGCCAGAATACGGGTTAAACAGGCCCGTTCATGCAATTTCTAGTCTGACGTAACATTTAAAAATAAAGTATTTCCCTAAAATTCCCATGAATGCATATGACGATGCATATTCTTCAGCTCTGAAAGAAACAGAGGAAAAAAATACGGTTTTGGTCAGCACTACGTGCTGAGTAAGTTAACACATACATAACTATGGGGTTTCAAAGCCATTATTTAATATTTAAAGAAAATATGTGCACAACACCACATAATTTAATTTATTTCGCTAATAATAATTCAAACGACAGAGACTTCATAAGATCATAAATATAATTCGCAAGGTAAAACAATTGCAAGACATACTTTAAGACATAATGAACAATTTTCGAGTCTCCTAATTTCATATCTCATGTCTCATGTTTAAAGTTCATATTTCAATTGCCATTCGGCAAGCTTTATTTATCAATTGCCTTTCGGCAAGCATTATATCTCAATTGGCCTTTTGGCAAGCATTATATCTCAATTGCCTTTCGGCAAGCATTATATCTCAATTGCCTTTCGGCAAGCATTATATCTCAATTGCCCTTCAGCAAGCATCGTATTTCATGTGTATTTTATATCAAAGGAATTCCCAATCATTTAAATCTTAAAGGCTAATTTCATGTTTCAACAAGATTTCAAGATTTGACTTCCGGTAAACCACTGTTTACTCTAAAATTCGTCTAAATTCCGATTTAATTCCACAAATTCCGAAATTTCACTATTGACTCAGAAACGTCGAGATGAACAACTTTTGTGTTTTAACTTTTTCGATCCGAGATACCGAAACATGTCAAAAACACCAACTTTCGCAGAAACACAAATCTGTCCGAATTTTACATACCACAGTTTAAAGATATCGAGTTCTACCATAGCAAATCAACTCCAAATTTTATGAAATTTTACAGAGACTATATTAAGACGTTTATCTACAACTTTCATGTTCCGCAAAAGATCTAATTCAGTCTAGAACTAATATCAAAAACGCAATCAAGATTAGACCTAAGTTCTGTCAAGAAATTCAAGATCTAATTTCAAGCAGTTCGGTTTCGGTTGGTTTTCACATATCAAATCGTCACGAAAAATTCTGAAAATTTACGGTGGTGTTCTTAACGTATAGATCTACAACTCCTATGTTTAGCACCAATCCTGAATCGGTCTAGATCTAAATCAAAAATCAACCTCAAGTTCGGACTAAGAATCTACCACCGTTTCAAGATCTAAACCCAAGGCAGGTCTGTTCGTGGTCGTTTTTAGATATCAAAACACGATGAAAAATTATGAAAATTTTACAGTAGATAGATCTATGTCTTAGAAACATTTTTCGTGTTTTAAGTTTTTCCGTTTGAAGTAGTTTTAAGGTTCGGAAGAATTAGACAACACTGTTGCGCCGTTAAAAGATTTACGTTGGCAGATTTCATGTCCTTGATTCAAATCTTTAAATCTAACGTATTTTAATTTCGCCCAAAACCATGTAAGAGTTAACTTACAGATTTACGGATGTCTCGGCTCGATGCACGTTCTTCGTTCTCCCTCCGAGATCCTTCGTTTTTCCTCAACGCACCCGGATCGGGGTTTAGAATAGAAAAGAGGTTTAATTAGGATTCGTTTTCGAATCTTGAATGGAAAGGAATGAACAAGATCTTACCACGAAAGCAAGGGTCTCTAAATTTTCGTCCAACTCAGTCTTCGAATGCCTTCGTGCCTCCGACGACTCCGGGATTAGGGTTTCGACGTGTAGAGGGATTTCGTAGGGTTTCAAAAGTGCTTGGGATCAAACTAACGGGTTATTTATAGATGGACAAGCCTTAGGGGACGTCCAAAGTCTGCCCTAGGATGTCTTGAGTCGAAAGATGTTCAACCGAAGTCGAAAAATCCGGAATCGGGCGAGAAAATCGCGGAACGCCGCAACTGCTCTGCCGGCGCGCTCGTGGCGCGGTCACCCCCTTATGGGCGCGCGGCCACCGCGCGGCCTCGGTCCAGGCTGCGGTCTGGGCCGGGTCGTGCGATCTGTCGGGCGTTTCCTCCTCTCTTTCGGACTTCTATCCCTCTATGCTCTCGGATTCGGATTTTCGGGATATTTTCGGGCTCCGGTTTCCTATCTTAATTTTATTCGGATCTAAATTTACATTTGGACTCGAGTTATTGAGTCCATCGGTGTTGGGTTTCCGTGTAACCATTTATTCGATTAAATTGTCTTCGGCTTCCCGGGTTCTCGAAACTTTGATTCCTTTTCAATTTAATTTCCATTTCTTATTTCCTCTCCATTTATTTCTTTATTTGCTGAACTTATTTATTTATAGTATTTATTTTATTTATTGTATTTATTTTATGTTGGAAAATTCTCTGGTATTACAGTCTACCCTCCTTAAGAATCAACTTCGTCCTCGAAGTTGTGTTTCGGCTTTTCTCGTGCCAAAGTCTTTTTGTTTGTTTTATTATTTTGTGATTGAACTTAGAATTAAAACTTCTAAGCTGCCTGCGACCCGGTGAAGGGATCAAGCCATAACGTAGTTCAAAATTTATTTGGGATACATATTGCCGAGCCAAACTAAATTAATGAAACTACTTTATTACGGGGTATCACATCCTCTCCCCCTTAGGACTCCAGTTATGTCCCCATAACTGCCTATTCAGTACTCTCAAGAGGTTTCGGGTTTTGGTCTTTATTCTGAGGGTGTTGGTGCCGTTGGTTGTTGCCACCTTGACCGTCTGGGTTTCGTGGTTGCTTAGGTCGAGTAGTCACATCCTCTCTCTTGTCGATGTTCTCTCTCCGTGTCCGGCAATCACGCAACTGATGACCATGTCGACCACATCGAAGGCATGCTCCAGGCTGAGGGCATCCTCTCGCATAATGCGGTTTACCACACTTAGGACATGGTGACGCATAGTCACCATGGTTGAAGACTATCCCCTTTTTCTCCCCATTGTCATTTTGATGTTGTCCTTTCGAGTTTCCATCGAAATGGTCCTTATCCACCTTGTATTCTCCTTGTGGTCCTTGGTTAGCCTCATCTACTGGTTTCCATTTCAGTCCTTGGACTCGTGCAACCGCTACCGCACGATCATAAACCGTCTGCAGGTTCGTGAATTGTCCTACTGCAAGTATCTCCCGGATACTAAGGTTCAGACCCATCTCAAATTTCTGAGCCTTGTCAGTGTCGGTTGGCACTAGCCTCGTAGCAAATCGTACTAGCTCCTTGAATTCGGTGTAGTACTCTTGCACTGTTTGCGCACCTTGTCTGAGGTTGATGAATTCCTCGTATTTTGCAGTCTTCGTGCTCAGTGGGTAGAACCTTTCCCTCAAGGCTTCCTTAAGTTCTTCCCAGGTGTAGGCTTCTCCGTCTTCCTCTGAATTCGCTCGAAAGGTTCGCCACCACTCATCGGCTTCACCTCCTAAGTAGTAGGTTGCTACTCGTATCCTTGCCTCATCAGGACATTTGATAGCATCCAAGAGCTTATCAAATGTACGGATCCACCCCTCTAGTTCGGCGGGATCCTCCTGCCCATCGTAACGTGGTGGTTGATAGGGATTCACCAACGCTAGATAGTTGGTTTGAGCTACGGGCGAAGGTACTGCTGCAGGTGTCCTATGCACCTCCGCATTTCCTAATGCTACTAGGACTTCCTCCATAGTCCTTAGACGTTCTTCCATGTTGTTGGGTGTAGGAGGCACTTGTTCTTCTAGGTTCTGGGGACTTCCACTGTTGTTGGACGTGTTGGGGAGGTTAGCGTCCGTGCCATTTGGACTAACCTTCCTCGGTTTCCTCCTAGGTGCCATTTTCTGTTATAACGTGTATAGATTAGCTTATCTTGGTTTAGATAGATCGCTCGAACAAGACGTTTCGTAAATTTCTAATTTCAAATTTTCGGATTTGTTGTTTGGAAATCCAAACAAGATTTTTGGAATAAAGAGTGTTTTAATAAAACTTGATTTTTTTTTGTTGTTCCATATAAGGAAATTTTCTAATTCGTACAAGGATAGGAATGGCTAAGGTCGAGATTTGTTATGCTTAGGCGTGCGCTTAGATGAACGCGATCTAGAACTAAGGCAAGATCACTTTCTAGTTAGTGTTCCTAATTCGATGTCAAGCCTCTAAGTTATCTAGGTGTAGCAAGAGATCTAAGTTAATATTCGACAAGATTCTAAGTTCAATTTCGCCAAGATTCTGAGTTCAAATTCGCCAAGATTCTAAGTTCAATTCGCCAAGATTCTAAGTTCAAATTCGCCAAGATTCTAAGTTCATAGAAGAGATGCAATATGCAAGTGCAAATGATGATTCCCCCCAAAAATAATTTAATGCACTTTATATGTATATTTTTTTCCCATGGTTTTAAAATAAAAATTTCTCCATGGAAATAATACTTTAAAATTTAAATAATAGTCAAAATATTAATAGTACTTTAAAAATAATAAGGGTTTAAAAATAATAGTTTAAAAATAGCCGGGCTCTGATACCACTCTGGTATCAGATATTGTCTTTAAAATAAATAGCTTTAAAATATTCTGGGCTCTGATACCACTCTGTAACACCCCGGTTTTTGGTCACCCAGGTCGGGATGTCACCGCCACACCTCCCTAGCAAGACACGGTTTCTCCGAGCTTGCTAAAGAGATGCAAGGCTATGGTTTTTCAGAATTTAAAACATTCAAACAGCCCATTTATATATAATTTAAAAATAATGTCGTTACAGTTGCAGCGGAAAATAATATTTACATAAGTATAATGCAGCGGAATTTAAATATAGCCAACACGGCCAGAATACGGGTTAAACAGGCCCGTTCATGCAATTTCTAGTCTAACGTAACATTTAAAAATAAAGTATTTCCCCAAAATTCCCATGAATGCATATGACGATGCATATTCTTCAGCTCTGAAAGAAACAAAGGAAAAAAAATACGGTTTTGGTCAGCACTACGTGCTGAGTAAGTTAACACATACATAACTATGGGGTTTCAAAGCCATTATTTAATATTTAAAGAAAATATGTGCACAACACCACATAATTTAATTTATTTCGCTAACAATAATTCAAACGACAGAGACTTCATAAGATCATAAATATAATTCGCAAGGTAAAACAATTGCAAGACATAATGAACAATTTTCGAGTCTCCTAATTTCATATCTCATGTCTCATGTTTCAAGTTCATATTTCAATTGCCATTCGGCAAGCTTTATTTATCAATTGCCTTTCGGCAAGCATTATATCTCAATTGCCTTTCGGCAAGCATTATATCTCAATTGCCTTTCGGCAAGCATTATATCTCAATTGACCTTCGGCAAGCATCGTATTTCATGTGTATTTTATATCAAAGGAATTCCCAATCATTTAAATCTTAAAGGCTAATTTCATGTTTCAACAAGATTTCAAGATTTGACTTCCAGTAAACCACTGTTTACTCTAAAATTTGTCTAAATTCAGATTTAATTCCAAAAATTCCAAAGTTTCACTACTGACTCAAAAACGTCGAGATGAACAACTTTCGTGTTTTAACTTTTTCAATCTGAGATACTGAAACATGTCAAAAACACCAACTTTCGCAGAAACATAAATCTGTCCGAATTTTACATACCACAGTTTAAAGATATCGAGTTCTACCATAGCAAATCAACTTCAAATTTTATGAAATTGTACAGAGACCATCTTAAGACGTTTATCTACAACTTTCATGTTCGGCAAAAGATCTAATTCAGTCTAGAACTAATATCAAAAACGCAATCAAGATCAGACCTAAGTTCTGTCAAGAAATTCAAGATCTAATTTCAAGCAGTTCGGTTTCGGTTGGTTTTCACATATCAAATCGTCACAAAAAATTCTGAAAATTTACGGTGGTGTTCTTAACGTATAGATCTACAACTCCTATGTTTAGCACCAATCCTGAATTGGTCCAGATCTAAGTCAAAAATCAACCTCAAGTTCGGACTAAGAATCTACCACCGTTACAAGATCTAAACCCAAGGCAGGTCTGTTTGTGGTCATTTTCGGATATCAAAACACGATGAAAAATTATGAAAATTTTACAGTAGATATATCTATGTCTTAGGAACGTTTTTTGTGTTTTAAGTTTTTCCGTTTGAAGTCGTTTTAAGGTTCGGAAAAATTAGACAACACTGTTGCGCCGTTAAAAGATTTACGTTGGCAGATTTCATGTCCTTGATTCGAATCTTTAAATCTAACATATTTTAATTTCGCCCAAAACCATGTAAGAGTTAACTTACAAATTTACGGATGTCTCGGCTCGATGTTTCGGGGCGTGGCTTCCACGTTCTTCGTTCTCCCTCCGAGATCCTTCGTTTTTCCTCAACGCGCCCGGATCGGGGTTTAGAATAGAAAAGAGGTTTAATTAGGATTCGTTTTCGAATCTTGAATGGAAAGGAATGAACAAGATCTTACCACGAAAGCAAGGGTCTCCAAATTTTCGTCCAACTCAGTCTTCGAATGCCTTCGTGCCTCCGACGACTCCGGGATTAGGGTTTCAACGTGTAGAGGGATTTCGTAGGGTTTCAAAAGTGCTTGGGATCAAACTAACGGGTTATTTATAGATGGACAAGCCCTAGGGGACGTACAAAGTCTGCCCTAGGGTGTCTTGAGTCGAAAGATGTTCAACCGAAGTCGAAAAATCCGGAATCGGGCGAGAAAATCGCGGAACGCCGCAACTGCTCTGCCGGCGCGCTCGTGGCGCGGTCACCCCCTTATGGGCGCGCGGCCACCATGCGGCCTCGGTCCAGGCTGTGGTCTGGGCCGGGTCGTGCGATCCGTCGGGCGTTTCCTCCTCTCTTTCGGACTTCTATCCCTCTATGCTCTCGGATTCGGATTTCCGGGATATTTTCGGGCTCCGATTTCCTATCTTAATTTTATTCGGATCTAAATTTACATTTGGACTCGAGTTATTGAGTCCATCGGTGTTGGGTTTCCGTGTAACCATTTATTCGATTAAATTGTCTTCGGCTTCCCGGGTTCGCGAAACTTTGATTCCTTTTTAATTTAATTTCCATTTCTTATTTCCTCTACATTTATTTCTTTATTTGTTGAACTTATTTATTTATTGTATTTATTTTATTTATTGTATTTATTTTATGTTGGAAAATTCTCGGGTATTACACCTTCAATTTTTCGTACACATCGGAGAGATCGCTCCTTAACAGATGCACAAGAAGCACCTCTGAGTTGTAATGGCAAAAAACCATCATCTCCACTCCATTTCGCGGTTCTCTTGCACTAGCTATCCTCCTTCCCACCCCGGTCGCTCCATCCTCATGAAAATGGTGTTGATGTCCACCTCCACAAAACCATTTTCGCTCAGCTACTCCAGATCAATCCACCATCCTTCAAAACCCCCGTTCCTTACCTTCCTCCTCTCCTGCTTGACTCCAGCAAGTTTTCCCCTTCCCACCATTTTTTTGGCGCTAAAAATGGGTGTTGGGTGATCTCTTCGTATATACATTGTTATACATATATTCACCTCTCTCCTCATTTACGTAAAACATAAGATGGCTGCTTCTCTCTCCATCAAGTGCCAATTTTGAAGTCATGAGAATGGGGGTAGAATAGTCTTTTACTAAGTGGTTTTGATTATTGAATTAATTTTATGCACTGGGGATTAATGTGTAATATATATGGGCAGTGGGTACTAATACATAACAATTATAGTATGCGAGTCTGCACTAGGATAACTTTGGGCTTGCGGGATTTAACAACATTTCCCCTTCTTAATATAACAAAATATTAGTAGCAATATTTTTAAGAATTTTTATTCTTTTTGTTGAGTCAATTGCCCCACCATAAAAGAGAGGAATGGCTAGGGTTTCATTGACTTAAGTGGCAATCCCTTCTCCAACAACGGTGGCACAACATGATCCGGGGGGCAAGTCTTCATCTTTCACTGAGATATTGACGTCTGGTAGGCCTTGCAGATAATTCAGGGGCGACTTCTCGACGGGATCTCTTGGCAAAGAACTTGATCAGGAAAGGTTTGTAGACAATAGTCAGTCATTCTCTGATTTTGTTATTGATGAGGAATTGGACATTAAGACGGGAAGAAGTGGTCTGAGGCGTTGGTTATCAAATTGTTAGGATTCTTGGTTGGTTACTTGACGCTGAAAGATCATTTAAACAGGATGTGGAAGCCTGTGGGTGGGATGAATATCATTGATGTGGGTTCTGGGTGCTAAATTGTTAAGTTTTCTGATGCTACATACAGGGATAAGGTGGTGAATGGTGGTCAATGACTTCTATTTGATCATTATCAGTTGTCATGCCATGGACTAGGGATTTGGACTCAAATACTACACAAGTGAATAAAACGCTAGTGTGGGCTCGCTTGAATGGGTTGCCGATTCATAGGTTCCATGAGGATATACTATGAGAGATAGCTTCAGGTTTGGGTGATGTGATTAAGTTTGATTCATGCACGTTATCTTCAGAAAAATGTAGATTTGTTAGGGTTTGCATTGCTTTAGATCTTAATAAGGCAGTCACGGGTAGGGTAGGATGAGAGTGAATGGGTAGTGGATTTCGGTGTCATATGAAGGGTTGCATCTTATTTGTACGAGCTGTGGCTTCTGTGATCATTTTTCTCGTGATTGTAAACATGAAAATAGGGAAGAGGATGATACTAGGGTCCCTGTAACAGAGAAGGGATTGAGTGGTGATGGAGACACTGTAGAAGGAGAGAGTGTCGGGGGAGGGTCATGTAGATGAGAGGATGGCGGATGCAGGTAAAGGGGAAGGGACGGGGAAGGGGATAATGAACGAGATCACGAGCCGGTTTGTGGGGACTAAATGGTGTTGGTAAGGCAGCAGAACATGCCACCACGTAAACCAAGGGCTTAGAAGAATACGTCAGAAGTTAATAACGATGTGAATGTAAAAGAGGAAGAGAAGGGATAAGTAACCTGGGTATGCAACATACTCCCAATATGGAAAGACATGGTGACAACAATGCAGTGGGCGATGAACATTCTAGGGCTTTGGCATTGGTACCGGTTGCTACAAAGGTGCCTGGACCGAGACAGTTTGGCCAGGGATTAAAGAGACCTCGTATAGAAGGGCGAGGGTTTAATACACTTTTATTGTCAGACAGGATGTCAATGACACAAAGGATGGTGAGAGCCGGGCTGTTGTGGATGCTAGTATATAGTAGTTGGTGGTATTCCTATTACTATTATTTTATGGAGTTCATAACTTTTTCTATTATCCATTGGAATGTTTGTGGAATAATGAGCTGCACGGCTGATGAATAATTTTCACTATTCATATTTTACCACAAGCGGATGGTTGTCATCAAGTAATAAAAACCGATGAATAACCGAGTCGAAACCAAGGGAATTTCAGAATATTATTTCATTCTAGAGAATATTTTAACTGTTTTTAAGTTTATTAAATATATTTTATATTTTAAAAGAGTTTGTTTAATTCTAGAGTTGATTAAATGAAAAATAGTGACATTAAATTTAAAAATAAATCAAGTTAAAAATTTAAAATAATAAAAATATAAATGGGATATGGTTGTAATATTTAAAACTTGCCATCTTTTTATAAAAATAAAATGACATATTGATTTAGCATTTTCCAATGTCTAAAAAGATCAATTTCTTCAGATTTAATTATTTTATAAAGATTAAAAATATAATAATTTTTCCAAATTTCATATTATGCTTAAACGGACTTCATGGAAGCTAATTAAAATGTCTAACATTCTGCAATCATAATTCTAGACCCAAAATTTGAGTCTTTCCCAAGCATACAAATTTTTCTATAGCGATTAAATGACACATTTCATTTCCCAAATCAGCGTGTACATGCCAGAATCTATTTTTAACGTGAGTTATTCCCAAGACCGGTACTAAAATCTATATTCTACTTTTTATCTCCCGATTTAGTAAAACAGAATTCAAGGAACTTAGATTCTAACATTTTAATATGCAGAATAGTGTAGAACTATTTAATATATAAAATATCAGATAAATAAATAAAAATATAGAAGACATCAATTATGAAATTCTGCCAGAATGTCGATCAATAGAGAATCATGTCTGATCAATACAAATAGATGAGTCATATTCTAACATCAATCAAAATTAGATTAATCAGATTATTAATGATGTCATCAGATTAATATATATATATATATATATATATATATATAGCAGAATATCAATCATGAGACATGCTAGAATATCGATCATGAAGGTATCTTTCCAGAACAACCAGCATTTGAACACATATTACTCATGAAACCATCGATCAATTTCTAACATCTTAAATATAACCAGTGAAGGCAGATTTAACATATAAACATCTATTATTTCATTGCTTCCATAAAAGATAAATTCATACTTCAAAAGTGATTCTGAACTCCCGTTCTAGATCACTCCTAACACGAACAACACATAAATCCGTTTAGAAATACGAAACATAATAGATAATTACATTAGGAGGCAAATCCGAAACATTACAAAGCAAGAAAAAGAAAGCAACACCTAGAATAGGAAGAACTCGATCAGAACGACATTTTGTCCAATTCCTCCGGCATGATTTTGTGTTTCTGGCATTCTTCTCCCATTTTCCAGAGCGTTTCTGATGAAAAAGTAAGTCTGAAAGATGAAGAATGGCACAGAACGACCATAAAAACCGAGTTCGGGAAGTTAGAAAACTGCTCAACTACGACTGTGGCGCGCCGAGTGGCGCTCGGAAGGGATGTTCGGCGCCACCGAGTAGATGCGGCGCATCCTGTCGATTTCTCAGAGTGGGCGCCAATGCGGCGTTGGGAGTGAATTTCGGCGCCGCCATGTGTGTGTGGCGCCTCCTGGAGGTTTTTGCTTCTGAAATTTTTTCAAGTCTTGGACTGGCGCATGAGTGACGCTCCGAAGCTTTTTTGGGCGCCGCTATGTTGATTTGGCGCTTCCAGGGCACATTCCAGTGTTATAAAATCCGGATTTGACAGTATTCATCATCCGAACATCACTTTTTCATCATCTATATGCTGAAACATCATTGCAATGTATTAGATTTGCCAAAGTCTTATTAAAACGCATAATAACATGGCAAATTCAACCCGAGTAAGCTCAATTTAACCATGGTAACTACGAAACACAAGTAACATGAAATCTACTCTAAAAAGCATTAAAATAGGGCAACATGCATTCAATTTGGACATATTTTAGTACAATTTAAGCTCATTTAAATGTGGTTTCACAGAGTACATCAACATCCTCACACTTAATATCGCTCGTCCCTTGAGTAATGAAATCAATTAAGACATCAACATGCCAATCAAGATAATAAAGATGAAGTCTCTACAGTTCTGCCAAATCATAGATTTCAACAACAAAATGAGCTAAAAGGTTCAAAAGTTTAATGTGCTAGAACAAGGTAAATTGTCATGCATCAGCTGACAAAACCAGGTATCCAAAGCACTTACTGTACAGAAAGCAGATTAATCACACATAGCAACTCGAAATGGGAGAGCGAATAATGTAAATATGTTTTTCTATTCTCGTCTTTAAATATGCTCAATTAATGGCTCGGTTTCACAATTATTCTAAGACACTTTGGCTGAGTTGTAGACGGTTGAACTCCAAAAGCTACTCATGTCGAAGAATACGTGCCAATTATATAGCCAAGAGTTTATAAATATTCTGTTTAAGGCCCCTTTATTTCAGATTTTTCTCTTTTCTTTTGTTCTTTTTTTTTGATCTTGCATTTTCTGATTTTTCATTTATTTTCGCAAGATTTTTTTTATATAGGGGTTTTACTCTGACTTTATTGTAATTAAGCTTTTATGAATGCTTGGAACGAGCATATTCATATATAAATAATGATAACTCTCCGCATGACAAGTAAACCAGTCTAATTAATCAAAAAACTTTTTGCAAAGTAAATTGAATTGTCACTAAAGTTCGAACAACTAGCATGACAATTTAACAAAGTCTAGGACTTTAAACTAAGAAACATAATACTCATTAAGTGGTAAAATCGGATCTAAGAAGAACATTTTGACTTTGGTTTTCTCCAAGTTTACTCCAGCTCTTTCACGGGGCTGCCAAATAAGTGAAACCCAAGTGTGACCTCGCTGCTCTAGATCCTGTACGATCCAGCTCAAATGCTATCAACTCCCCAAGATCAACAGGTAGTCCATTCTTCACACAATAAACAAGTAGTATAGCTCCGATGCATTAGGCTGGGCAGTGTGTGAAGTCGGACTATTCTTGTGTTTGTACAGTAGATAGAACTGGTAAAGTGGGGTATCCATCAATGTAGCTGTAACTCTCTCATCATTTGAGTTCTCACTGTAAGCAACTTTCTTTCGCTTTTACAAACATCTCCATGAGTATCTTCTTCCTCAACTCACCTCCTCCCTCTTCAGCATCAACATGCTCTAGGAAATTCTCTTTCTTTGTAGCTTCCCAAGAAACATCAACTGTACCGTAGAGTTGGTTGATCGTGTTGGAATCATACGGCACTGGCACTCCCTGAATCCATGAAGTAAAGGGTTTTTAACGAGCATTAGCTAGGAACTGCCTACTAAGCTCCCAAGAGTAAGTACCATCTTGAGGCTCAGCAAACTTCATCCATCCTCTAGTGTGTATACCATCACGAACCAAAACATGATTCATGTCCTCATCAGTAAATCCTTTGTCCCGGATAATCCACTCAGTAGCTATACTTTGATAGTAGGAATAGGCTTTCTTATTCACAAACACTGCTGGGTTGAAGACTTCTCCAGAAAGTTCTTGCAGGGGGGGTGGGGGGTGTTTCATCTTTTCTGTCATGGCTTATCCTTTTCCCTTGATCTTGTGGTTCAACTATATTTTCTTCAGGATGATTCTCTTCTTGTGGTTGTGGACAACCCTCCCCATGCTGAGAGGATGGCTTTGGAATCTCTTCTTCTTCGGTAGGATCACTAGCAAACATATTACTCACGAACCTATTCTCCTTATCAATAGCAGTTGGTTCTGGATCAGGTTCCCTAATCACAAGTGGTTGTGATGATAAGGGTTCCTTAGATTTTTGCTTCTTTCCAGATTCTTTCTTCCCATTCCCTTCAACCGGTCTCTTTCCAGCTTGTCTAGTAGATCTAGACTCACTGGGTTGATTTGAATTGCCTGAAGAATTCCTAGTCCTCATGATAATTCACCCCTTACAGCAAGTTGGAAGATAGAACACAATGTTGTGGAGTAATTTCAGATTATGGTGGAGAAGATAAATTGATCGGTCAAATTGGAAGAAAACAGATTATGAAGGCAGATTGACTGATCGATCGGTTTTAAAGAAGGTGGAAAATCTGATTCTGTTGGGATATGAAGGAGTTTTTTGAATCTAACACCAAATATACAGTAAATATATGATTTGGAGTCAGTTTATAACTTTTTTGAACTTTAAAATTCGATTGGATGTGATTTGACAAATTTGAATCGCGGATTTTTTTGAAAAATCCGCGTCAGAGGCGCCAAAGTGGCGCTTCCGAGCTGATTTCGGTGCCACCTAAGTATACTGGCGCACCCTGGGTAGAACCTTAGAATACGCGGCGCCAATGTGGCGCTGAAAGAGGGATTTGGGCGCCGCACAGTTGATGCGGCTCCTCCTGGACAAACTTAGAACCTTTTCTAAGTTTCCAGGCGGCAATGTGGCGCTGGAGGCCGGACTTGGGCGCCACACACACTGTGTGGCGCTTGCTGTGCACATTCGAGCAGACCTGTTTTTCCTAGGTCAGCCTACATGACATCCAATACCTCCAAATCATTGAACAACACCAATCCTACTTCTTTCACCTTTAGATCATGTTTATCCATACTTCTATGATCAATTTATCAATTCAAAACAGTTCATTCTAACATGATTTTAGGTAAGAGCCACTTTATTGAAATGGAAAACAACTAGTAACATTAAAATGGAAACAAGAACACATACTAATTCATGATCACCAAAACAACTTAAATAAGATGAAATGAGTAAACCACAGCATAATAGTAGCAAATAAGTCTTCCCAACTAATGAACCAAGAATAAATTGTAGCAAAATGAGAACTAAGCATCAAATACATCGATATATAGGCTTGCTAATACATATAATCTATCAAGCTCTAAGCCTATCTAGAATAGGTCACTCAGTCAGAATCCTTGTCGTGATCGTCCTCTTCCTCGTTGTCCCCAACTTCTTCAGACTCATCACCATCATCATCACCAACATCATCATCAGCATCATCGCGAGCATCATCATCAGACTCTGCCTTGTCCCCTGATCTCACGTAGTCCTCATCATCATCACTCTCAGATGATGTCTGAGGAGCAACATATCTATGCCCTTAGCTCTGGGACATAATATACTCCAATTGAGCAGCATGGTAGGCCTGAGCTCGCGCCATCTTTTCCATCTGATCAGTCAAGTGGTGATGCCTTTTGAGCTGCCATTCTAGCATGCTCATTAACAGTGTTCAGCAAGTTCTGCTGGTTCATCATAAGAGTCATAGCCCACTCAGGCTCTACCAGCTGCTGAGACTGCTGTGACTGATGAGACTGAGCTCTGCCTCTGCCTCTACCTCTGCCACCTCTAGTGCCTCGGGTGGACTGAGAAGGAGCTGCAGAATGCTCCTGACTACCGTGGGATGGGTCATGAGGTGGTGACTGTCTAGCCATCTCTCGAGGGAGGAGCATCAATTGGCATCTCATTCCCGGTATCTTGAAATTTAGTTTGAAGGGGATTGTGGGTCTCATGTCCGAATCCCGATCAAACCTATCCATCGCAATGCCTGACTTCGCACAGAGAAGCCAAAACAAACTGGGAAACATCGTTCGGAGTCCGGACTACTTGTCTCAACTCTCCACATATCAATTCTCCAATATTGACTGGAGTTCCAGTCTTGATGCAATAAGGCACATAGAGATCTGTAGCAGAAGGTACGGAGGTGTGAGTAGATAGACTCATCTTCGACCTATACAGCATAAGAAGCTGATACAACGGGGCATCCATCTCCTGGCCATCTACTCTGCTCGTGTCATCTTTGTAATAGATGACGTCTTGCTGCTCCTCAAACATGGACAACAGAATCATCTGCTTATAAGACTCTCTATCATCTGCCCTCATCACAGCCTCCCAAAAGTCTCTGCCATAAGGCACATCCACAACCCCATACAATTAGTTGATCACTTGGGGAGTGAAGGGAACTGTGACTCCAAAGATCCAAGAGTCCTCCTCCTCTGCATTGGCTAAGAATAGCCTAGTCAACTCCCATGAAAACATACCACCTCTGTGCTGTACAAATCTCTCCCATCCCCTAGACTTAATAGCCTCTCAAAGTAAGGGATGCTGCAAATCTTTTTCTGAAAAGCCTCTGTCAGGAATGATCCTCTTTTTGTGGAGCATTTTGTACAACTCATATGCTCGGGCACTCCTAAATACGGTAGCATCAAAGATCCCTTCCCTGATATACTTCAAATCAGGGATAAAAGTCCAGGGGTCATAATGTTTCATCTTCGCCCGTACTTCCTGCTCCTCCTGTTGTAGCTCCACCTCATACTCATCCTCTTCCCTAGCCTCTGGAACAAGCTCCTGTATAGATAGTGAAGCGGATCTCCCTCTCCTAGGCCTACAGGTCGAGGTGCTAGTAGCTATACCCTTTCCCTTAGCAGCTCTAGAGGGGGCCTGTGAATGCTCAGACTGCTCCGCATTAATAGGCTGAGTCACCTCCTGCTGCTCAACAGCAGGTGCAGTATGTCTAGAGGAAGCACTCTTTGACTTGCTCTTTCTAAAATAGGAGAGCAGTCACTTAGATTTAGAACCACCACCTGAACCTTGGGGAGGATCCATTTGACTCGGATTTTTAGTGTGTAGTCTGCGATGATCAATAATATGCTCATTAGGTATTGGAGTAGGAACACTATCTGGTGACTTTGGATCATAAATCCCCATTCTCCCCTCGGCATTGAAATATATCTATAACCCGATTTCTTAGGGAGATTTGGAGGATTATACATTATTACAGCACCTGGTTATACAAAAACTTTGGGTTAGTATCAAATATATGCATTGCCTCCCATCCTCACACTTAAGTTTAAACCAAAGAGTTTAACTTAAGTGCAAAGTTTAAAGCAAACATATACATCAACCTAGAATGTGGGATTTAATTAACTCAATGACCAACATGTTGAATTTAAAAAAGTATTGTACATATTCGAGAAAAAACACCTTGTAGAACTTAAATTTACTGATAAAAACACATTTTATTAAAAGGTTTCTTTTTATTAAAAATTTTCAGATTTAACATTTTTAGTTAACCAAATTAGAAAATTAGTTCTTATTAATGATTAAAAATAACGATTAAGAACATTTAGATCATTCTTTTAAATGCAAAAAGTTTGCTTTTTAGTTAAAAATTTGTAAAAGGAGTTTTTTTTTTATTAATATACATGCATCGTTCCTTTTTCATAACTTTCGAGAACACTAATTTCAAGCTTTTGTGTTGCCCATTAATGTAGACCAAAATAACATGCTTACAATGTTAAATATTCAATTTAAAAGTTTAAACATGCTAGTTTAATCCAATATTTAAGCCAAATTCCAGATTATAAAATACTGTGATGTTCTTATCAAAACACTGCAATAGGGAATTTTTAAAAAACACTCTGGAATTTTCATGCCAAGCTTGAAACCATGTTCTAACACGTTATTGTTCAATTCAAACTAAGATTTATGCACTGAAACCAAGTTTTAATCCCACAATCTAATAAACCCAAAATCTAAGCAACAACTCAAATACCAATAACAATGTATTCCAAATCACTAAAATGTAAGAACTATTTAAATAGGATAGCTATTCTTACCCAAATTGAAGATTTGAAGCACTTTGAAAAGGAATCCCCAAATTTGAAAAACTAGGGTTCTTGAACCCTGTTGACCGATCGAACAAGCACCAAGAGAATTTTTGGAGTGGATTTTGAACAATGTAGGATAGAATTGGTGCACAAAATCCAAAATTGGAAGAGATGGAGTGGTGGCGCGCGGTGGTGTTGCTTGGTGTGTGGAAGTGGCGCAAGGCTGTGAAGAAGAAACGGTGGAGTTTTTTTTTTTTTTTTTCTTTTTTTCAAATCAGAATGAAGAATGAAGGGGAGGAAGAATTTGGGGTTAAAACCCCGATCCAAAATCGGGTCTAGGACCCTGACCTGCCGAATCACGCGCCAATTTGGCGCTCGAGGCTTATTTTGGGCGCCACAATACTCATGCGGCGCCTGGTCCTGTTTGGGTTATTTCTGGATCCGAAGTTGGCGCTGAAAATGGCGCTGCTGCTTTTGAGCGCCACTGAGAAGGTGTGGCTCCGGATGTGCATTTGGCCATGTTTAAGTCCGAAACTAGCACTTCAATTGGCGCTCTGGGCTCAGTTTAGGTGCCGCAGGGTATATGTGGCGCCTGAACTGAGTCTTTGGACTTGAAATTTTAGCTCAATTTGGTCAGATGGGAGATCACTTATACCTACATAAATTAGCAAGTCAGAACTTAACAAGCGCAACCTCTCCAATCCTCCTGGATCATTCTTCTCCTTAATTCAGCATTCATTTTGCAATATAAATACTCACCATTTTTCATTCCACTTCACTCATCACCATTCACTTGCACACACACTCTTTCACATCTTATTATTTTGCTGCTTCACTTCATTTCATCTCATTGTTATATCTGCTACTATTGCTATTATTATAGTGTTCTTATTATTTCTATAATTAATCGCCTATTATTATTATTATTATTATTATTATTATTATTATTATTATTATTATTATTATTATTATTATTATTATTATTATTATTATTATTATTATTATTATTATTCTGAATACATTCGTCTACCAATTAAAAGCATGCTATAAAATATATACTAATGAATTCCAACACTTATTAAAATAAGCATACAAATACATCATTTTTTTAAAATAATCCTAATTAATTAAATATAAGCATACAATTTAAATAAAATGCAATGACTTATTTTAACAAGCATATTATATAATCAAAGGCTTACAATTAATTTGTTCGATGAATTTAACTTCATCAACAAAATAATGTTTAAGTCTTTGACCATTTACAGTAAATTCCCTTTCATCTTCAGCTTTTAAAACAACAGCACCATTATCTAACACTTTCACAATCTTAAAAGGACCCGACCATTTTGTCTTCCATTTACCAGGAAACACCTTAAATCTGGAGTTATACAGCAACACTAATTGACCAGCTTCAAACACCTTAGGCCGGAGTAACTTGTCATGATAAAGTTTTGTCATTTCCTTGTAAAGTCATATGCATGACGTCTAATTTCTTCTAACTCATTAAAATCAACTTTTCTTTTCTCTTGAGCTTCTTTAAATTCAAAATTCAACTTTTTCATAGTCCATAGGGACAAACTCAAGCTCGAAAGGTAAATGACAAGCTTTACCATAAACTAATTTGAAAGAGGCCATACCTATAGGTGTTTTAAATGCTATCCTATAAGCCCATAGTGCTTCATCTAACTTAAAAGCACACTCTTTTCTAGATTTTCCTATAGTTGCTTCCAGTATCATTTTAATCTCGCGATTAGTGACTTCTACCTGACCATTGGCTTGGGGATGATAGGGTGTTGTTATACTATGATGCACATTAAACCTAGAAAGTAATTGATTAACAGCCCTATTGACAAAATGAGATCCACCGTCACTAATGATCGCTTTAGGCACACCAAAACGGGTAAAGATTTGCTTTCAAAAATTTAATCACTTGTTTAGAGTCATTTAAAGCACATGGTTCAGCTTCTACCCACTTTGATACATACTCTACAGCAACAAGAATATATAATTTTCCATTGGATGGTGGAAATGGACCCATAAAATCAATTCCTCACAAATCAAACAACTCAACATGCATAATTCCTTTTAAAGGAATTTCATCTCTTTTAGTGATATTACCAGCCCTTTGACATACATCACATTCTTGCACAAATATTCTAACATCACGATAGATATTAGACCAATATAAACCACCTTCGAGTACCTTATGAGCTGTCCTATTCGGTCCAACATGTCCTTCTCCAAGTGTTTCATGGCATGCTTTTAAAACTTTCTCAAAATCCTCATCCGGGATGCACCTCCTTATGATTTGATCTGCAAAAAATCTATAAATAAGGTTCATCACCAAACAAAATACTTGCCATCAGTTTTAAATTTATGTTTTTGACTATGCCATTTTAAATGATCAGTAATTAAACCACATGCCAAATAATTTACAAAATCAGCAAACCAAGGATCAGAAGAAATGTTATTTACTAAATATAAATATTCATCAGAAAATGAATTATTTATCAATTTTCTTCCCCTTTTTCATGCTCGAGTCTCGACAAGTAATCGGCCACAGGATTCTCGCCTTTTCTATGTTTGATCTCCAAGTCAAACTCCTATAGCAACAACACCATCGAATTAACCGTTGTTTTGCATCCTTTTCTGTAAATAAATATTTAATAGCAGCATGGTCTGTATAAACTACAGTCTTAGAGCAAATCAAATCAGATATGATCTAAATTTTTCGCATGCATATACAACAGATAATAATTCTTTTTCAGTGGTGGCATAATTTCGTTGTGCAAAATTTAAAGCCTGACTAGCATAATAAATAACATGTAGCTTTCTATCCTTTCGTTGACCCAACACTGCTCCAACGGCGAAATCACTTGCATCACTCATGATTTCAAATGGCAGGCTCCAGTCCGACGGTTGAATAATTGGTGCAGTCACCAATGCTTCTTTTATCCTATTGAACGCCTCAGTACACTCATTAGTAAAATCAAACTCAACATCCTTTCACAACAACTTAATTAAAGGCAGTGCAATTTTTGAAAAATCTTTTATAAATCTTCTATAGAACCCAGCATGTCCCAGATAACTTCTCAAAGTTTTAAGAATATTAGGAGGTGGAATTTTAGCAATCACTTCTACCTTAGCTTTGTCAACTTCAATGCCATTTTTAGAAATTTTATGTCTTAACACAATCCCTTCATTAACCATAAAATGAAATTTTTCCTAATTAAGAACCAAATTTGACTCCCGCATCTAATCAGAACATTTTCAAGGTTAATTAAACATTTTTCAAAATCAGACTCAAACACAGAAAAATCATCCATAAATACCTCAATGCATGTCTCAATTAAATCAGAAAATATAGACATCATGCATCTTTGAAATGTAGCTGGTGCATTGCATAAACCAAATGGCATCCTCCTCTAAACAAATGTACCATAGGGACATGTAAATGTAGTTTTATCTTGATCCTCAGGTGCAATTGGAACTTGATTATAACCAGAATAACCATATAAAAAGCAATAACACTCATGCTCAGCTAAACGCTCTAACATTTGCTCAATAAAAGGCAGTGGGAAATGATCCTTTCTAGTTTTATCATTTAATCTCCTATAATTAATGCAAACACACCATCCTGTAGTAGGCCTAGTAGGCACTAATTCACCATTTTCATTTCTAATCACAGTCATACCTCCCTTTTTAGGCAATACTTGCACTAGACTTACCCATTGACTATAAGAAATAGGATAGATAATACCTGCATCGAGTAATTTGATCACCTATGCCCTTACTGCTTCTTGTAAACGAGGATTCAGTCTCCTTTGGGGCTGTCTCACTGGCTTGTCATCCTCCTCCATGTAGAAACGATGTGTACACAATGCTGGACTCAGTCCTTTGATATCAACTATCGTCCAACCTATTGCTCTAATATGCTTACTCAACACTTGGGTTAGTGCATTTAATTGATCAACATTTAATTTATTACTTGAAATAACAGGTAATGTATCATTTTCACCAAGAAAAACATACCTCAAGTGTGATGGCAGCTCCTTCAAAGTCAATGTAGGTGGTTTTTCAACAGATGAGACTGATTCAGACTCTTCTATTGCACATGCTACTTGTAAACTCAATCCTCCCTCACACTTACTTTCAGCTACATCCTCACAACTCTCCTCTAACTGCTCAAATTTCCTATACGGGTCACCTCTAGCAAAGAACTCTCTCTCAATTACCTCATCCTCTTGATAGATAGCTGTCACTCTATTGCAGGAATAGGTATCAGAACTAGCATGTTATGTCTTAGTTGTTTTAGCTACATCAAAGGACACTTGTTCATTTCATACTTAAGCGTAATTTTACCATCATCCATATCAACCATAGCCCACCCAATTTGTGAAAATGGTCTACCTAAGATCAGATGAATGTCCATATCTTTCTCCATATCAAGAACAACAAAATCAATAGGAAATATGAAACTCTCTACTTGAACAGGAACATCCTCCACAATGCCTAAAGGTGTCCTAATAGATCTATCATCAAGCTGCAGCTGCATCACAGTAGGCTTCACAACTCCTACTCCAAGTTCCCTGAAAACATGTAAAGGCATTAAATTAATACTAGAACCGAGATTACAAAGAGCTTTATTAAATTCTTTAGTGCCAATAATGCAAGGAATAGTGTAACTCCCTGGATCTTTTTGTTTAGTAGGCTGCCTTCTCTGTAGGAATGCACTACAGTCCCCTGTCAATGTCACTTTCTCTTCATCATCAACGCTCCTCTTCTTTGTTAGGATTTCTTTTAAAAACTTAGCATAAATGAGCATATGTGCTATAGCATCTGCAGAATGAATGTCAATTCTTAAATTTTAAATACTTCTAAAAATTTAGCAAAATCTTTATCTTCGTTAGCCTTTTTAAGATGCTGTTGATATGGAATGGGTGGCTGATATGACTTGACTGGCACAGTAGACTTTCCCTTATCCTTGTTCTTATCAACACCAAGTCCCTCAATCCCCTTAGGCTCATCAGTATTTTTCTGCTGACTCACTTCCTCTGTATCCTCAATCTGATCATCTACACTATCAGATGAAACCTCTGGGTTATCTGAATCAGGGTAAGGATTAGGTAGCTTCTTTTTGTTTCTTAAAGTGATAGCTTTGCACTGTTCTTTCGGATTGGGGTCAGGCATACTTGGTAGTGTTCCTTGTTGTCTATTTGAAGTGTCCCTAGCAATCTGACCAACTTGAACATCTAAATTTCTCATTGAGGCTTGCATTTGCTGAATTGCCTACTGCTGTGACACAATAGTATTCGTTAACTCCTTCAAATTGACCTCATCTCCTTCTTGTTTCTGATGCAGCTGTTGTGGAGGTTGAAAGTTTCTAGGCTCTTAGTTTTGATAGAAGGGTTGGTTTTGGTTTCTATTTTGATTAAAATTTTGATTTTGATTCTGATTTTGGTTTTGATGAAAGTTTTGATTTTAGTTTTATGGGTAAGGTGGACGGTTATTTGGTGGGTAGGTGTTTTGCTGAAATTGAGAGTTTTGATTGGGATAGAAATTTTGGTTTTGGGGACGGTTTTGGTTGTAGTTTTGCTGCCTATTTCCCATGTAGTTCACATCTTCTACTTGCTCCTCCCATGTAGTTCACATCTTCTACTTGCTCCTCACTCCCATCACACTACATAGTCTCTTGAAGTCCTCGATCGAGCAGGTGACAGGCTGATGATTCATGAGGTCCATGACAAATACCACATCTCACAACCTTATTTGACCTTTCTTAAGTGAAGCAACTTCTCTCGTAAGTGCATCTAACTTAGAGTCCATAGCAACTATCTTTTCTCGTCATATAATCCTGCTTTTGATTTATTTCTAGCATTTTTCTTACCAGGAAATTTTTTCATATTAGATATCTTTTTCTCTATTATTTCCTTAGCTCGAGATGGTCCAATAGATAGAATGAATCTCCGGCTGCTGCATCTAACAAGTTCCTCCACTGATCCAACAAACCATTATAGAAAAAGTGCATCTGCTGCCAATCTTCAAAACCATGATTCGGGCATCTTGCCAGTAAAGTGTTGTACCTATCCCATGCATCAAGTAAGGTTTCACCCTCATCCTGCACAAATTCCTTAATCTTTTCTTACAACTCTAAAACCTTAGAAGGTGGGAAAAACTGCTCTAAGAAAGCTTCTAACATCTGATCCCATGTAGTAACATCCCTTAATTGAAGTGAATTATACCAGGTCTTAGCTTTGTCCCTAAGTGAGAATGAGAATAATCTAAACTTAATTTCATCACTAGTAACACTATTTATCTTCACCGTGTCACAGTAATCCAGGAAATTTCTTATGTGGGCATCATTAGTAGGAGATCCATTGTATTGATTTCCCTGAACCATTGTGATTAAGGCTGGCTGAAGTTGAAAACTTAATGCATCTATATCTGGCCTTGGAGTTCGATTAAGCAGATTTCCACTAGTTCCTTGTAAATGCTCCGCAATAGTCATTTCAGCATGTTCTACGTCGCCGCCGTTACCTCCTTCATTACCTCTATTAGCTTTATTATTCTCTGCCATATTTAGCCTATTGAAGTGATCCACTAACTGATTAGTCTGAGCTGTCAGAATCCCAGTCGTTGTAGTATAGTGGTGATTATTCCCGCCTGTCACGCGGGTGACCCGGGTTCGATCCCCGGCAACGGCGCCAAAAACTTGGTGAATAATTTTCACTACTAATATTTTACCACAAGCGAATGGTTGTCATCAAGTAATAAAAACCGGTGAATAACTGAGTTGAACCCAAGGGAATTTTAGAATATCATTTCATACTGGAGATATTTTAATTATTTTTAAGTTTATTAAATATGTTTTATACTTTAAAAGAGTTTGTTTAATTCAAGAGTTGATTAAATTAAAAATAGTGACATTAAATTTAAAAATAAAGCAAGTTAAAAATTTAAAATAATAAAAATATAAATGGGATATGCTTGTAATATTTAAAACTTGCCATCTTTATATAAAAATGAAATTGCATATTGATTTAGCATTTTCCAATGTCTAAAAAGATCAATTTCTTTAGATTTAATGTGATTTATTCCCAAGACCGGTACTAAAATCTAGTATCTACTTTTTATCTCCGGATTTAGTAAAGCAGAATTCAAGAAAATTAGATTCTAACATTTTAATATGCAGAATAGTGTAGAACAATTTAATATATAAAACATAAGATATATAAATAAAAATATAGAAGTCATCAGTTATGAAATTCTGCCAGAATGTCGATCAATAGAGAATCATGCATGATCAATACAAATAAATCCTTCTGTAAGAGCTTGTCTGCTAGTATTCTGTTCATAGGCATTCTCTATATTTTAATAAAAATAAAGAACTTCCAATATTATACGACACAATAATAGAACCTCTAAAAATGTACACCATAGAGGCAATAATTATATATGGAATCATGTATGATCAATACAAATAGATAAGTCATATTCTAACATCAATCAAAATTAGATTAATCAGATTATTAATGATGCCATCAGATTATTAATGATGCCATCAGATTAATATATATATATATATATATATATATATATATATATATATATATAGAGCAGAATATCAATCATGAGACATGCCAGAATATCGATCATGAAGGTATCTTTCCAGAACAGCCAGCATGTGAACACTGATTACTCATGAAACCATCGATCAATTTCTAACATCTTAAATATAACCAGTGAAGGCAAATTTAACATATAAACATCGATTATTTCATTGCTTCCATAAAAGATAAATTCATACTTCAAAAGCGATTTTAAACTCCCGCTCTAGATCACTCCTAACACGAATAATAAAGAAATCCGTCTACAAATATGAAACATAATAAATAATTATGTTTAGAGGCAAATTCGAAACATTACAAAGCAAGAAAAAAAGGCAACACCTAGAATAGGAAGAACTCAATCAGAACGACATTCTGTCCAATTCCTCCGCATGATTTTGTGTTTCTGGCCTTCTTCTCCCATTTTCTAGAGCGTTTCGGACGAAAAAGTAAGTCTGAATGATGAAGAATGGCAAACAACGGCCATAAAAACCGAGTTCGGGAGGTTAGGAAACTGCTCAACCGCGACTGTGGCGCGCCGAGTAGTGCTCGGAAGGGGTTTTCGGCGCCACCGAGTAGATGCGGTGCATCCTGTCAATTTCTCAGACTGGGCGCCAATGCGGCGCTCGAGAGTGAATTTCGGCGCCGCCAATTGTGTGTGGCGCCTCCTGTGAGGTTTTTGCTTCCTAAAATTTTCCAAGTCTTGGACTGGCGCATGAGTGGCGCTCCCAAGCTTTTTTGGGTGCCGCTATGTTGATTTGTCGCTTCCTGGGCACATTCCAGTGTTATAAAATCCGGATTTGACAGTAATCATCCTCCGAACATCACTTTTTCATCATCTATATACCTGAAACATAATTGCAATGTATTAGATTTGCCAAAGTCTTATTAAAACGCATAAAAACATGGTAAATTCAACCCGAATAAGCTCAATTTAACCATGATAACTACGAAACACGAATAACATGAAATCTACTCTAATAAGCATTAAAATAGAGCAACATGCAATCAATTTGGACATATTTTAGTACAATTTAATCTCATTTAAATGTGATTTCACAGAGTGCATCAACGGCTCAGAGATGGATGGCTGACATGTTAAGAGTTAATAAACGAGACATTTTGTGTATTTTGGAACCTTGTGGTCTTTTCAAGGATTCAGGGTTTTTTTTTTTTTTTGTTAGAATGGGATATTCGCCATTAGATATTCGGGAAACTGCTGGTATGGGGAGGAGGCATTTGGTGTTTAATGCTATGAATACTACTTGTGCAAGTTATGTTCTGGATATTAATGTTAGAATGATTATTGTAGAGCCTAATAATAGATGGGCATTTACTGCATTAGATGCTGATCCAAATTACCAATGCCGAAGAGGAACGTGGACAACGTTGGAAATGGTGGCAGAGACTATGATGGGTCCTTGGATGGTTTTGGGTGATTGCAACGAAATTATTGGGGAATATGACGTTCAAGGTGGCGTCTATTTGGCAGATAGGGCGGCTGAATTGCGCAGAGTTTTAGACCATTGTCACTTGATTGGTTTAAACACTATAGGTCAAGAATTTACTTGGTCGCGTATGGCAGGAGCTGGGAGACGAATTAGTAAAAGACTTGATCGTGGTTTGGTGTCTGGCATGGTGCAATTAATTTGAGGAAGGACGGATACAACATCTTCCTCATCTTCATTCGGACCATTGTCTGTTGAAGGTGGTCTGTAGGGAGAGCCGTACCACTAGATGTGATTGGCCTTTTTGATGGGAGTATATGTGGAATGAGCATGCATTATATAGGGACCTCATTGTAGAGGGTAGTCAGGAGGGTGGGGATAAAATATTGTCTATCCTTGAGAAGATTAAAAATAAATCAGTTACTTGTAACAAGGAAGTATTTGGCAACATTAGGGACCGTAAGAGAAAACACAAAAATCGCATATTGGGTGTTGAGAAACAATTGATTCACGTTGATTCGGCTTGGCTTTGGAGACTTCTTGAGGAATTAAAGAGTGAACTAGATGTCGTTCTCCAACAGGAGGAGATACTTTGGCAACAAAAATCGCGTGATCGATGGCTTGTTGCAGGGGATGGACACACAAAGTACTTCCATGCTAGGACTAAAATTCGTCCCAAGCACAATAAAATATATAAGCTTCAATTGGATGATGGAGTTGGGTGAATGATCAAGAGCATCTTCAAGCTCATGCGGTGGAGTACTATTCTGATATCTTTGGCAGCGAAGGGAGCAGAATTATCACTTCTGAAACCCTTGCAGTAGCGACATCAGGTGACACTTTAGAAGGATATTTAGGAAAATGAGGTTACCCTTCCAGTAAAGTCGTGAGATCACTTGCTGCTCCGGGCCCGGATGGATTTCTGGCAACTTTCTTTAAAGAATATTGGGATATCTTAAGAGTACAGTCACTCGGCTAGTGCTTGATGTTTTCCAGAATAGACAACTCCCCCTGGAGTAGCACATGTTTTTGTATGTTTATTGCCAAAGGTGGATATTCCCCGCTCTTGTAAACAATTTAGGCTGTTTACTCTTTGTAATGTTACTTTCAAAATCATTACTAAGATAATGTGACTCAATTATCCCTTCTGAATCTGCATTCTTGCCAGGAAGAGGGATGACGGATAATCGGATTTTATTGCAAGAGATTGTTGCTTCCTTGGAGAGCCCGCATTCTTCTGGTCGGGTGGTAGTACTTAAAATAGATCTAGGCGTACTACACATTTAGTTGGAAATTTTTGGAGGATTGTCTAACAGAAATGGAGTTGCCAGTTAGTTTCAAGGAATGAATTTTGGCTTGTGTTTCTTCGCCAAGCTTTTTTATACTATGGAATGGAACTCTTATTAGCAATATTAAGGCTAAATGAGTTCTACGACAGGGTGACCCATTATCTCCCTATTTATTTGTGATTGTAATGGAAAAATTGTCAAGGAGAATTAATTTTGAGGTGAAAGGCTGGAGATGGCGACCGTTGAGGTTATGTAATGGAGGTATCGGTATATTTGATATTATGTTTGCCTATGATCTAATTTTCTGTTCTGAGTTGGAAGAAAATAGCACCGCTTGTATGGCATCGGTCTTGGACATGTTCGGATTTAGATCGGGATTAATTTTGAATACTGCCAAGTCTAGTGCATTCTGCTCGCCTTTGGCAACATTTGAAGAGATTGGATGGATTCAAAGTTTTTTAAATATTTCAATGGTTAGTGATTTGGGATGCTATATTAGATTTCCCATTATACATGGTCGGATGAGAGTGGCGCATTTTGAGAGCTTGATTAGGTCCTTTGAGGAATGCTTATCATCTTGGTAAGCTCTCTACTGAACAAACCAGGAAGGGTCGCATTTGCCAGGGCTGTGCTGAGTGCTTTGTCAATTTATGTTATGCAGGTTCATATGACACCGAAAGGAGTTTGCAGCAAAATAGATATGATATCCGCAGGTGGATATGGAAAGGGTCAAATGGGCAAGGTATTCATTTAATTAATGGGACAAGGTGTCTCGGCAAGACACGAGGGTTGGGAATCCGACAATCCCATTTCATGAATTGAGTTTTGTTGGGCAAGCTTATTTAGTATTTTGTTATGGATACGGATAAGTTGTGGGTTAGAGTCCTTAAGGAAAAATATGCTAGCCAAGATGGGATGTTTCCGCAACCTCATTAACGTAGCACTAAAGTATGGTGGACCCCTATGAAAGTAGGGGAGGTAGTCCGCGGCGGTTATGGGGTTTGTGTTGGTAATGGATTTAGCTCTTTGTGGTATGCACCTCGGTGGGAGGGCAATGTCTAACCTAGCAAGTTCCTTTTGTGGATATTCAGGATATTGGATTAAGCATTAGGGATGTGATTGAGGAAGGACGGTGGAGATTGGATGGAGTCTATTCATGGTTGCCTGTTGAGTTGAAAAATAATATTATGGCATCTCCAGCCCCGATTTTTAGTGATTGGGCGCCTGACATTATGCATTGGAGAGGATAAGTGAAAGGAGAGTACAATGCTAAGTCAGGGTATGACTGGTTATGTCTAGTAGATAGACAAAGCCATGGATGGGCATGGATATGGAAGCAAGGGATTCCGGGAAAAGTTGGACTCCTGCTCTAGCTTCTAGGACATGGAGATCTACTTTGCAATGATTTGCGTTTTTGCAGGGGTATGACAACTTTGCCTCTTTGTTCTATTTGTGGTGATATGGTTGATGATTGGAATCATGCATTGTTTTTCTGTGCATGGGCTGAGCAAGTGTGAAGACGTGATGGGTATAATTTTAGGGACATGATTATTAGTGTTGCGAAGGGTAATTGTTGTCATTGGTGTGAATGGGTGTGGAGGTCATCATGGTCGTTATTTCTAGCTATGATTTGGGAAATTTGGTACCAAAGGCATTTGAGAATTTTTAAGGGTGAAGTGCTTGCAATGGATAGAGTGGTGTCTTGCGCGATGTGGTTGAAGAGGCAGTTGGATTTGCGGGAGTCCAGGAGTGGTGGAGAATTGAGGATAGCGAAGGAGATCCGCTGGAGTGAGGAGGGAGTTTCTGGATTGATTCTGCACACGGATGGCTGCGTCCTTGAGGCCATGAGACATTCTGGGTTTGGTGCAGTTGTGCGTTCAAGTGATGGACAATGGGTTGGGGTGTGTACTGGTGGAACAGGACCGATGGATATTTTGGAGGTAGAAATTCTTGGTCTGAAATTTGGATTATTACTTGCGGCTCAATTGGAGTATGGGTGATATCGAGTCGAGTCGAGCCCGAGTATCAAACTACTTGAGCTTGACTTGATGGAGAAATTTGCCTACTCGAGCTCGAGCTCGAGTCGGGTAGTCAAGTATGAGCTGGAGCTCGACTCGACTCGACTCGAGTTCGAGTCGAGTACATATAATTTTTTCAATCGAGTCGAGTAGTCGAGCTACTCGAGCTTGATTAATTTTTTTTATTTTTTCAGTCTCGAGCTCGAGTTCGAGTCGAGTACTCGAGCTTATCGAGTATTTTTTTTTTTGCATTTTTCCTTTTAACATTTAAAAAAAAGAAAAAGAATATGAGTCAAGTACTCGATACTCGACTCGAGTTTGAGTATGATATACATAGGCTCGAGCTCGAGCTCGAGCTCGATACACGAGTGCCCTACTCGAGTACTCGACTCGACTCGAATATTTTGAGTACGAGTCGAGTTTTTTCCCGAGCCGCGTCCCGAGTCGAGTTCGAGTAGCTCTACTCGTTCATCACCCCTATTTAGGAGTAGTGCTAAAAGTTGCTATGTGGATTCTTCGGAAGTTGTCCGATTATTACTGGGAGTGACTTCCCCTAAACATTTACTTTGGCCAATTATTAAAGATGTTAGAGTGGATATGGTATGGAGGGGTGTGTTCTTCACCATGTTTGTTAGGAAGGGAACAAGGTAGCGGATGGTTTGGCTGGTAAGGCAGTGCAATCTGAGGAATTCTACACCATTTGGGAGTTCCCGCCAAATGATATACTTCATGACTTGTTATTGTATGCAGCAAGACTACGTATACCCGTCGTTGATTGCTTCGCTTTTGGGGTGCTCTTTTGTTAAGTCTTTGTTTTGATTTTTCTTTCCATTTCCCATATTTCTTTTTTCATTTTTATTTGCTCGCCTTTTCAGGCTGTGCAACAAAAAAAAAAAAAAAAATTCCCCACCATTCCACCACATAAATCACCCAATGATATACCTAGTAGTCAAATTCTTCACATTCCTACTCAAGTATTGGGTTCAATTTCTATGGTCTTTTACTTTTTTCCTTGTAACATATTGATATTTCATTACTAACTTACTAAGAAAAAGTTTGATGGGCAAAATTAGCGACATTTCTTTTTCGTTTATTATTTCAATGTGTGTATATTTTTGTACACAAAACTTTCTCATAGTTAAAATATTAAAAGAGCCATGTTGCTTTAGTGAAAATCTTAAAATATACTTCCTCCGTTCTAATTTATTTGAGAAATAAGGGATTTTGTTACTGTTCATTGAGTAACTTTGATTGGACTTTTTAATCAATTATACATGATAAAATATAGTCAAGTGAGACCTTGTTGGATTCGTCTAATCGCATAGATTTAGAATATCAAAATTTCATAATTTTTACTTCTATGCAATTTGAGTTATTGAGGATTTAAGATGTTTATTGGATTGCGTGAAATGTGGGTCCGTGACAATTAAAAAGGAACGGAGGTAGTAGATAATATGCAAGGGACCATAACAATGGCATGGATCGAGGAATCGAAAACCTAAAGGAATGTGAAAAAAAAAAAGAACAATGAAGCAAATTTCAAATGAATCCAATGGTAGTGGGGGTGTTAGGGAAATATTATGAGTTGTGAATATGCTCGTTGTTACTCTGATATTGAAACAACCTATCAAAAACGAGTGTGTTACACAATTGGAAAGTACAAAAGGACGGTGACGTGGCCACTTCCTCTTAGCAGGCTTTTAGGGGTTTTGGATGGGCCTTGCACTCTTGTAAATACCTGTTTTCGTTATCTATTCTTCTTAAGACATTCAGCCGGACAAAAAGGAGAGAAAACTGAGCATCTTGAAGGTCCTTTCTCTGCCATGGCGATATGAGGAAGCTGGAGTCATAAACCGCCGGTTCTGATGTTTGCAGAAGGCTCGAACAACCATTTCAAACTGGGTATATCTTTTGTTGTTTGATAGCTTATGTCTTTTGGGGTATTTTAGTTTGTGTTTAGATTTCTCATGTTCTTTCATATGCAAACACAAACATGGAGCTTATTTGTGTGGTGTCTCACGTTGCGATTGATTGTTAAAAGTAGCTAAAAACTCCAAACGACATTTCCTCACATTGTAGTCAATTATTTGTGCACAGCAGCTGTTTAGATACACATTGAGGCTATCAGTTGTTTCCTTAGTCTATTGGAGAGATAAGGGAGTTCAGTGAATACGGTGTGTGTGAAATGGGTTGAAGAGCGTTGCAGCTGTTTGGTGGTGTTTTAGTGAAATCTTGGCTTGGGGTCCCCAGACGTAGATCGATTGATCGAACTGAGTGAATCAATTATTGTGTTCATTGTTTTACTTCTGCATTATGTTTTGTGTTTTCTCTGGTTATTGACTGCAGGTTGTCGAGACAACGTCTAAACAACGCTTACAGGGTATTGATTTTAGTTTGGGCCTGTCAATTGGTATCAGAGCAGGGCTCTAAGATTTATCTGAGTTTGGTCCAAAATGAATCAAGAGGGTGATTGTATTTTGAGGCCACCTTTCTTTGATGGTTCAAATTACTCATTCTGGAAGAATTGTATGAGGATATTTATTATGTCTATCAGCATGGATGCTTGGAATGTTGTTATGACACCCTGGGAACAACCTATAGAGGAGTTTCACACACCTGCTACTACAACAATTGTTGTTGTTACCACTCATGTTCAGCTACTCAGGCAGATATGACTCCACAGGAGAAGAGCCAACAACAAGGAAACATCACTGCCTTAAATTGCTTGTTTAGTGTTGTAGATGAGTAATAATATAACATCATATCTACCTGCACTACAGCCTATGAAACATGGCACACTTTAAGCTGCCCATGAAGGTTCCTCTAATGTTCATGCATCCAAGTTACAGAGGATTGAATCATGTTTTGATAGCATGAAAATGCAAGAGGATGAATCAAGCCACTGCCTATTATGCTCGTTTCAGGAATTTGGTGAATCAAGCTCATATGCTCGGGTTAAAGTATGATAATGACCAGCTTGTAAGAAAGATGTTGAGGATAGTGTCAAGGAAGTACTAGTCCAAGGTCTCTACTCCTGAAGAACTTGACAAGGTCAAAACTCTCACTGTTGAAGGGCTTATTGGTATTTTACAAACTTTTGAGATGAACTATTTGGATGAAAAGCCTACTCAAAATTTGGCCTTGAAGGTTGAAGATGAAATTCAGGAATTTGATAAGGAGGAGAAGGCTTATCTTAAGAAGTTGTCTCGGATGTTACAAGATCAGAGAGTCAAGAAGTTGAATTATAAGAAAGATGACAGGGGTCGTTATCAGCGTGTTGCTGGAACATCTCGTGAAAAACTTTCAAAACAGACATTAGATGTTCCTCATGATAGAAAGAAGTATAAGAGACTGGAACTACCTGAAAGTTTCGAAAGTTTGAAATGCTATGATTGTGATGGTATTGGCCATAAAGCATCTGAGTGACCCACTGCCAAAAGAAGAGTTGGAAAGGCGTTTCAGGCCACTCTTAGTGATGATGAAGAGAGCAATGTCTCTAAAGAATATAAGAAAGATAGTGATAGGGGTTGTAGTCTTCACTGTTCAGGATGATGTTCCAAAAACCACAGAATCACAGTTGAAAACTTATCTAATGCATACACTCATGAATATGATAGCGAAGGAAGTGAGATAGATCATGAAGGACTTGTTGAAGCTTATGAAATTGTGAAGGATGAACTTGCTTGTGTTGTTGGTAGAACCAGAAGCTGCTAGTACAGAAAGGAGATTTGATGATCACTATTGATAACAAAGATGCTGAAATTCTTGAGCTTAAGAAGGAGATGGCTATTGTATTTGCTGAATGGGATGATCTTAAATGAGGAAAATGCTCAACTGACCAACAAAATCCAGAGGCTTGAAGGAATGGTAAAAGGGAAGGAGAAACTTGATGAAATTTACTCTAAAGGGAAACACATCTTTGACTCTATGACTGACTTTGTTATGAGCACAACACACCAGCAACACAGATCTGTAACCACTTTTTTGAGTGCAAGTACACTTGGTGAAGGCACTTCCAAAGAACCAGAGGATGATTTATTGACAGAATGTCCAAAGAAAAGCGAAGATTGTGCATATTGCAAGTTTCAAGGTCACTCAGCCAATATCTGTTCCAGACTAGCCAGAGATATACTTGGTGGTCGGCCAGTTGTTTGGCCATCCCTTGAACTATAGAGGCAGGTCAAAATCAAGATGATGTGGATTCCTAAAACCAAGACAACCTGTTTGGTTATTCTTACTGCTCAGAAAAGCTCAAATGATGATAGATGGTACTTTGATAGTGGTTGTTCTCATCACATGACTGGCCAAAAGGAACTTCTCATGAATTATGTTGAAGAAGATTATAGAAAACTCTTGGAAATGGTAAATTGAAAGATGGTAAGATGTCTACTCTTTCTAAAGTTTTTTATATTGTTGGATTGACTACAAATCTAATATCCATTAGTTAATTCTGTGATGATAAATTTCTTGTTAACTTTACTAAAGAAGCTTGTGAAGTTGTTGATGCTTCTCAGAACTGTGTGATTAAAGGAATTTGATCTTCTAACAATTGTTATATCCTGAAGAAAGTTGTGCATGGAGCATTTATGACACAGGTCCAAACTGCTCGACTTTGGCATCAAATATTTGGACACATGAATTACAAATCACTCATTCATCTTAGCAAATATGGAGTAGTTCGTGGGTTACATAGACTATGTAGCAATGCCTAACTAGTTTGTGGTGACTGTGCAAAGGGAAAACGGATCCACTCCTTTCATAAAATGGTGGATGATATTCAAACCATAAGATGTCTTGAAGTCTTACACATGGATTTGATGGGGCCAATTGAAGTTGGAGTTTTGGTGGTAAACGTTTCTTATTTGTGTACATTGATGATTTTTCACGTTATACATGGATGGATTTTCTGAAATCAAAGGATGAAACTTTTTTTGTGTTTGAAAAGTTGTCTTTGAAGCTCATGGTTGAAAAGGATTTGAAGATAGCCCGTATTCGAATTGATCATGGCAAAGAGTTTGAAAATCAGTTATTCGCACAATTCTGTAACAACCACGGTATTATGCATGAGTTTTCAGCACCTCACACCCCACAGTAGAACGTTAAGCGAAAGAATTGCACACTTCAAGAAATGGCACGTTCATTGCTTCATCGAAGCTCACTTGGAAAGAGATTTTGGGCTGAGGCCGTTAAAATCTCTTGCTACATCATTAATCATGTGTTTCTTCGGCCTCAAACAAAGAACACTCCTTTTGAAATTTGGTGAGGGAAGACTCCAAATATCTTTCATTTTTTTCATGTATTTGGTTGCTCTTATTATGCATTGAAGGAAATCTTTCAAGAAGTTTGACTCTAAATCTGATGAAGCTACTTTCTTGGGATATTCACTTTATTTAAGGGCTTTCGGGTGTATTTGAAGAGAATTTCAAAGGCAATTGAATATGTCAATATTGTGTTTTGATGTTTGCAGAAGGCTCAAACAACCTATTTCCAGCTGGGTATATATCATGTTGTTTGATTACTTCTATCTTTTGGGGTATTTTGATTTGTGCTTAGATTTCTCATGTTTTATCAACTGTAAACAAAAACATGGAGCTTATTTGGGTGGTGTCTTACCTTATGCTTGATTGTTAAAAGTAGCTAGAAACCCCAAACAATATTTCTTCACCTTCTAGTGAATTGTTTGTGCACAGTAGCTATTAAGATACACCTTGAGGCTATCAGTTGTTTCCTTAGTATATTGGAGAGATAAGGGAGTTCATTAGTGAATAGGATGTGTGTGAAATGGATTGAAGAACCTTGCAAATGTTTGGTGGTGTTTTAGTGAAATCCTGGCTTGGGCCCCCAGGCGTGGATTGATTGATTGAACTGAGTGAATAAATTATTGTGTTCAGTATTTTACTTCTGCATTCTGTTTTGTGTTTGTCTCTGGTTGTTGATCGCAGTTGTTGAGACAACGTCTAAACAACGGTTACAGGGTATTCATTATCAATTTAGGCCTGTCTTGAGGAATCAACATCCCCTTCCAATATGGATACGCATATGATCCATTTATCCTCCAAGGCCAATTAAAAATTGGAGAGCTTCAAATTCTAGCTGAGACATAGCCAATTTGCAATTAATCCAAGGTTCGAGCGAGTTTTGCTCTCCGTGACTCTTTATAGATGATGTTATCAATTGCATTAAAAAGGAACTTGCAATTGAATTGGAAGACCTATTTCTCGGTCCCCAAAGTTTAGGAAAGTTCGGAAGATGACATAACTACTAGAAACACATGAAACTTAACATGGGACAAAAAAGGATAAGCAAGGGTTGTCATCTGCAGTCTTTGTTGTCTTGGCGGGCCATATCGTCTGGATGGAATGTTGCGATGTGAGGAGGTCAGGAGATCTACGATGGTCATTGTATGATGAGATTTTTCATCTGGGGAGTGGTCGACCTTTGTATGTCGTCTAGCAGACATTTTACAGGTCAGGTAGTGAGAATAGAACGAGGATCGTTCGTCATCCGAAGAATCCACGCCTGTTCCCATCGTCCTAGGTGGAGGCCCAAATGCAAGTTGAGGAGTGTATATCTTCTCTATCCATGGCTGCTTGTCGTCCCACATGCTGCTCCATTTATAGCTAAATGTGTTAGGTAAGGCCTAAATGCAAGTTGCTGGGCCGTTACCTCATGTTGAGCTGAGGAGTGTGTGGGATTGGTACTCTTCTCATTTGAATCAGTTTGTTGTTTGGTCAAGTCTTGTTTCCTTTAAGTTAATTGATTCTAGTCCACTCAAGTTTTCACCCGATCCACCCATTTCATGACCTGATCCAATCTGCTTTTGGTTCGAGCAAGTCAACGAGTCCTGTCCGATCAGGTTTCACCATTAATCTTGCTTAATTCAGTATGGTTACTTTGTTAGTTCCCTTTGTTTTATCGGTCATCAGCACCCAGTTAACTCATTCCTCATTCAATATTCTGGCGATGTAATTTAAGAATCTTTAGCTCTTTGTTTCGAACAGTGTCCGTCTGGAATTCTAAGTGCAGTTGTTCTAGCTCTCATGCCATCACCACCCCTTTAGGAAGGTTGTTTTATCAACCACCAACATCTTTGTTATCCAGTTTGTAGAGCTGAAGATTTGCAATATTAAAGGTCGGATTTAGTCCATATTCATCAGGAAGTTCTGTCTATAGGCATTATCATTTATCCTATCTAAGACTTTAAATGGTCTGTCTCCATAAGGACTGAGTTTTCTGTGTCGCCTAGTAGGAAACTGCTCTTTACGCATATACAGCCAAACTCAATCTCCAGGTGGAAAACCAGTCTATTTAAGCCAAAAGAGCTTATGCGCTTCGTCAAGAGATCTCGATGTGTTATCACCGCGCGAGTTCTCATATGTTGTTAAGTTGCATAAGGTGGGACTCAATGTACATCGACGTCTAGTCCTACCATCAAATATCGTGTCAAAATATTCAAGGGAAACAATGAAAATGAAAATGTAAAGCGAAGGAAGAGAGAGAGAGAGAGAGAGAGAGAGAGAGAGAGAGAGAGAGAGAGAGAGTTTGTGTGTGTGTGTGTGTGTGTTAAGCATGCAGGTTGGCATATTGTAGAAAGTATGTGAAGGGGATGAAGAGTTAAAAGAATTGTAGCGACCGTTCATTCTCTACATTTTTAATTGTTTACTATTTCTGACTTAGAACAATTGCACACCACCATATCTGTAACACTATATAGATGATATAGAGTTAATTGGATATTATACGTGGGGCAAAACAACATACTTGTATATGTTCGAGTCCATGTCCTTGTTCGCATAGAGGAAGAATAAGACATATATGTGGCTTCACCATCTGTTTGTTAGTGAGTTTTCTACATGTAATTTTTATTATACTCCTTCCGTATTTTTTTTAAGTGTAACAGTTTAACTTTTTTTATTGTTCATTGCAGTACTTTGACTTTTATTTTTGTAATAGTCATACAAGAAAAATATAGCCAAGTGAGATCTTGTTGGATTCGTCTCAACTTCTAGTTTTTAAATATCAAATTCTTAGAATTTTTACTTGTACCTGATTTGAGTGATTAATAGTTTAAAATGTGAGTTGGCAAATGTGGGAATGAGAAACGTTACACTTAAAAAAAAGGGAGAAAGTATTGCATTACTTTATTGAATCAAACGAAAAATAATTTTTAAATCATTCAGGCATGGTTTTACAAACGAGTGCAATCCATATCATTTCATCTCGTAGGCTGAGTGTGCCTCCTTGTACATGGTTGCCGAAAATGAAAACTGTTGCAGACATGTTTAAGAATACATTAAAATTGATAAGCAATGAGAATGTTGAAGATTTCTGGCGCTTGCCCGATGAAGAAAAATATGTGACTACTATTTGTTCGAATCAACTTAATTGACTGATTTAAATTGTGCATTTTTCGTCTATGAGCATAAACATATTTTTTGGTATGGGTAAGTTCAAATGCAAGTGTTATTAAATACATGTACCTAATTATAAGTGGTGCTTACAATCAATAGTACAAGAAAAACATAAATCTCCATCTGTAATCGAATTTGGAATTATAAAGAATAGAGAAGAAGTGTAACATCCCATTTTTCCATAAAGGTACAGCAGAAGCAAAGTGCGGGAACAATGGGCCGATGCTACCGCCACGTATTCCAGATTATCCAGAATACGCTAAGGCTGGCATAAATACTTTAGAGTTTAAAATAATGGGCCAATAGTTTTGCACAAGATTTTCTTTATTTAAAATAATATTACAACAACTTTGTATATGTGGGCTAAAAACCCAAATAATTCCACTTAATAAAAATCTATGCCAAGTATTATATTTTTATCCAAAAGGGAATTTAAAAATATACTTTTTAAATATTAAATCCCAAACAGTGCCCGTGCAAATGATGCTCTGCCGAACCTTGCAGGTTTCAAGTCTTGAAGGAAATGATGATAGTATACCATCAGCGAAAACAATCGCTGAGTAAGTAAACCTTTACTTCTGGAGGAGGTTGAATTGCATAAATAATTTAAAAACAACATTATGGTCATGGTATGCTAAAACGAGATTCATTGGTGCATAATGCACAATAATTCAGGAATTTTCTTCTAGCCACTTTGAATCCATCCATGGTGTCGCGCCATGTCCATCAGTCCCCGATTGGCATGGAACCTACGCAAACGGTGGAGGTGGCATCGAAGGACCCAAGACGTAGACCAAACACCATAACTAATGAGTTCTCCAAACCATAAGATTCATCGCAGTAAATTTTAACGCAAATTAAAATGTAGCATACCGATAATCCAAAAGCAGTAGGGAGCAATAAACATAAAATTAATATGTAATGCGGTATAAAAATAATGCTCATGCTAAATAATCTTTGGCTTAGCTCCAAAGATTAAAAATCCACTTACAGTCACCGTAGGAAGATGGAAAACAACACACTCAGGTAACTATGCAGGCTAACGAGTAGACAACACTTGCAAGATTACTTCTTCAGCAAAAAATATTCCTACTTGCTAAAAATTTCTTTGTGTTAAAGATACATTATTGAGGGCGCCTTGACTAGCAACAGTATAAGGCTGCTATGCTTTGTCTATCCCTCTATATATATATGTACTATGCTTTTATATTAAAAATCAGTTCAATACCAGTGCTAGCCTACTTTCATTTCCACTTCTCATTTCCATCTTACGTCGTCATCATCTCCTCTCTCATCATAATTATTACTCCTCAAAGCCTATTGCTTCTCTACTATAATAACTATTCACATAGCTCTCACATACTATTACGTATACATATATATACATATTTATATATATAATTAATACTATCACAACACGTTATCAGCACGAGCTACGAACGGAGCTCTGCCGGAATTTCTTTGAGCAAAATGGGGAATTATAAAGGTGATAATATATGTCTTATTGATAGTGCTTCAACGCACACGATACTAAAAGACATAAGGTATTTTTCCAATTTAAAAATGGGAGATACAAACATAAACACAATATGTGGTAGTGCAAATATTATACAAGGAATTGGCACAGCCAACCTTATTTTCCCAGAGGAACAAAATTAATTGTGAAAAATGCACTCCTATCTCCCAAGTCTCGAAGAAATTTATTGAGTTTTAAAGATATCCGAGAAAATGGGTATCATCTCGAGACATCGACTTCAGAGAATGTCGAATATTTATTAATTACAAATACCACACATGGTAAGAAATATATGTTGAAAAAACTACCAGCTCTGTCTTCTGGATTGTATTTTTCAAAGATAAATACAATTGAAAATTATCACTTAGACCACAGGTCTAATATTCCCCAAATAAACCAGAGGTTTATTGATGGCCATAGGCCCACTAATGAATATCATCCCAAAATAGGCCAGAGGTCTATTGGAAGCCATAGGCTTACTGATGAATATATGATATGGCATGATCGCCTAGGCCATCCCGGCTCTACAATGATGAGGCGAATTATTACAAATAGTCATGGCCATTCATTAAAGGGACAAAAATTGCTGCAACATAATGATTATATATGTGTTGCTTGCTCCCAAGGAAAATTAATTTCCAAACATTCACCAACAAAAGTGGGAACTGAAAGCCCCAGTTTTCTTGAAAGAATTCAGGGCGATATATGTGGTCCTATAGATCCACCATGTGGACCATTTAAATATTTTATGGTGCTAATTGATGCATCAACACGATGGTTCAATGTATCATTATTATCATCTCGCAACCATGTGTTTGCAAAATTACTTGCTCAAATTATTAAATTACGAGCACAGTTCCCTGATTATACAATAAAAAATATCCGATTGGATAATGCTGGTGAGTATTCATCCCAGAGGTTTGATGAATACTGCGTGTCAATTGGCATAACAGTTGAGCATCCTGTTGCTCATGTCCATACACAGAGTGGACTTGCTGAATCGCTTATAAAGCGTTTACAATTAATTGCCAGACCATTATTAATGAGATCTGGATTGCCATTGACAGCTTGGGGGCATGCAATATTACATGCAGCAAAATTGGTGCGGTTAAGACCGACACATTATCATGAATACTCCCCTATACAATTAACATTTGGGCATGAACCCAATATATCCCATCTCAGAATATTTGGTTGCGCTGTGTATGTCCCGATTGCACCACCTCAGCGCACAAGATGGGTCCCCAACGTAGATTGGGAATATATGTCGGGTATGAATCACCATCGATTATTCGATATCCCGAACCATTAACTGGTGATTTATTTACTGCGAAATTCAAAGATTGTCATTTTGACGAATCTCATTTCCCGACATTAGGGGGAGACAGAAATCAACCAAAGAAAGAAAAAGAAATCAACTGGAAAACACCGTTAGATTTCTTTGATCCTCGTACAAATGATTGTGAACTAGAAGTACAAAGAATTGTACATTTGCAGAGTATTGCAAATCAATTGCCGGATGCATTATGCGACTCTAAAAGAGTAACAAAATCTCTTATACCGGCAGCAAATGTTCCAATCAAAATTAATGTCCCAGAGGGACCAATTACAAGTGCCAAAGATGAATCTACTGCACGCTTGAAGCGTGGTAGACCACCAGGTTCAAAAGATAAAAATCCTCGAAAGAAAAGAGGATCACAAATAATTGAAAATGACAAAATTGCAGAAAATATTCCAGAGGAAAAAGAAGCTCTTGAAGAGCAAACTGCTCCAGAGGAGCATGAACTTGCAGTTCCAAAGGAACAGGAAATTGAAAATAATGAAATATCAATCAATTTTGTCACAAACAGAAATGTTTGGAATCAAGATGCAATTATCATAGATAATGTATTCTCGTACCACATAGCACTTGACATCATAAATGATGACGAGGATCATGAACCAAATTCGGTTGATGAATGTCGGAAAAGAAAAGATTGGCCAAAATGGAAAGATGCAATCCAATCTGAATTGGATTCCCTGGCTAGACGAAATGTGTTTGGACCGATTGTCAAAACACCAGAAAATATAAAGCCAGTTGGATACAGATGGGTCTTTGTCCGAAAAAGAAATGACAAAAATGAAATTGTCAGATACAAAGCGAGATTAGTCGCCCAAGGGTTCTCACAGAGACCCGGATTTGATTATGAGGAAACATATTCCCCTATAATGGATGGAATAACATTTAGATATCTTATCAGTTTAACGGTCCATCAAAATCTTGAAATGAGATTAATGGATGTTATTACTGCGTATCTATATGGAAATTTAGATACAGATATCTATATGAAGGTCCCAGAAGGATTAAAAATCTCAGAGACATATGAATCAAATCCTAGACATATGTATTCCATCAAATTACAAAAATCCCTATATGGACTGAAACAGTCCGGGCGAATGTGGTATAACCGACTCAGTGAGTCATTGGTACGAGAGGGTTATACAAATGACCCAATATGTCCATGTATTTTCATTAAGAAAAATGGACAAGAGTTTGTAATCATTGCAGTTTATGTTGATGATCTCAATTTGATTGGAACTCCAGAGGAGCTCCAAAAGGCTGTTGAAAACTTGAAAAAGGAGTTTGAAATCAAAGATTTTGGTAAAACCAAATCATGTCTTGGTCTGCAAATTGAATATTTAAATAATGGAACATTTGTCCATCAAACAGCTTATACTCAGAGAGTATTAAAGCGATTTTATATGGATAAAGCACATCCATTGAGTACTCCAATGGTCGTAAGGTCACTTGATATAAAAAATGATCCGTTTAGACCACAAGAGGAAGATGAACAAATTCTTGGACCATAGGTCCCATATTTAAGTGCCATAGGTGCTTTAATGTATCTCGCAAACTGCACTAGACCAGATATATCATTTGCAGTAAATTTATTAGCGAGATTCAGTTCATCTCCTACGAGACGACATTGGAACGGAATTAAACACATATTTCGCTATCTCCAAGGAACTATTGATCTTGGGTTATTTTACCCAAATGATTCTCGACATGAAATAATTGGTTTTGCTGATGCTGGATATTTATCAGATCCACATAAGGCCATATCTCAAACCGGCTATGTTTTTACATGTGGTGGTACTGCAATTTCATGGAGATCAATGAAGCAGACTTTGACTGCTACTTCATCAAATCATGCTGAAATTTTAGCAATCCATGAAGCAAGTTGAGAATGTGTATGGTTGCGATCTTTGATGCACCATATACTGAAAAATTGTGGCATAACTACTGAAGAAAAAATACCCCCAACAATTTTATACGAGGATAATGCAACCTGTATAGCACAATTGAAAGGAGGGTATATTAAAGGAGATAGAACGAAACACATTTCACCAAAATTTTTCTAAACTCATGATCTACATAAAAATGGTGAAATAGATGTGCAACAAATCCGTTCAGCTGATAATCTTGCAGATTTATTTACCAAGGCACTACCAACATCAACATTCGAGAAGCTCATGAAGAAAATTGGAATGCGGCGGCTTCGAGATTTAAAATGATGACCAAATCAGGGGGAGTAATGAATACAAGAATCATGTACTCTTTTTCCTGACTTGGATTTTTTTTTCCCACAGGGTTTTTTCCAAGTAAGGTTTTAACGAGGCATATTCTTTGTATTGAAAAAAATCCAAAGGGGGAGTGTTAAAGATACATTATTGAGGGCGGCTTGACTAGCAACAGTATAAGGCTGCTATGCTTTGTCTATCCCTCTATATATATGTACTATGCTTTGATATTAAAAATCAGTTCAATACCAGTGCTAGCCTACTTTCATTTCCACTTCTCATTTCCATCTTACGTCGTCATCATCTCCTCTCTCATCATAATTATTACTCCTCAAAGCCTATTGCTTCTCTACTATAATAACTATTCACATAGCTCTCACATACTATTACGTATACATATATATACATATTTATATATATAATTAATACTATCACAACACTTTGAAGTTCAATAGAACAAGGCTTTTCAGATTTGAAAGGAAAAAGGAGTGGATGGGCGTGAGTTCAAAGTGGAGGGTGTAGGGTCTTATATAGACATTTTAAATACCAACTATTATCCTGATAAAACTCAACTCAGCCTTTTATTTTTCAAATAACCATGAGAATAGGGGTGGGTCGGTACGGTATACTGAAAAAATTTCACCGTACCGTATACCGTACCGAACTTTACGGTATGGAAATTTTCATACCGTTGCCGTACCGCACCTTTCGGTATACCGAATCGGTATACCAAAATTTTCGGTATGAAATATTTCCATACCGTTGCCATACCGACATTTCGGTATGTTCGGTATATATCGGTATACCGAACCTTCGGTATATACCGGCATACCGGTATCACGGTATATACCGACATACTGAACATTCGCTACATACCGACATACCGGTATTGCGGTATATACCGACATACCAAACATTCTCTATGTACCAGCATATCGGTATTGCGGTATATACCGGTATCGCGATATATACCGACATACCGAAGAATCGGTACGTACCGACATACCGATACCGCGGTATATACCGAAGTTCGGTACGGTAACGGTATACCGCGGTATAAAAAAATTTATACCGTTACCGTACCGAAATCTTACGGTATGGTATGATACCGTACCGAAAATTACGGTATACCGAAAATTTCGGTATTCTCGGTATTTTTTCGGCATGATATGTGCGGTATGCGGTATATTCGGTATTTTTCCCCAGCCCTACATGAGAATGCTCATAAAAAAAAATAACCATGAGAAACCCCTTTTTATCAGCTTTTCCGGATTCCCGCTTCCCTTATCTCTCCTTTTTCCCACTGTCCACATTTAATGCCTCTTACATTTCCCCATTTTAGAACTTTTTGTCTCCTTTCTCTTGTTCTCTGCAGACTTCAGTGCACCCTCCCTTTTTATTTTGTTTTTTTGTCTCATCCATCCATCTCGCCGGCGACAAGGGAGCTGCTGGAAGCGGCGTCGAATGGCGGAGGCGGCGATCTCGGCAGCGGCATTGGCTCCACGCCCTTCTTCTCCTCATTCCACATCTTTTCTTATTTTGGTTGTTGGTTTCTGATTTTTGTTGTTGGTGAATAAGGGGCTGTGATGGGGGGAACGAACGGTCCCGACAATGGTAGTCTGTTCTTGATACTTTGAAATTGGATGGTGATGAAAGGGTTCTCGGCAACGGCGGCGTGTAGGGTGCTGCTTCGCCGTTCGATTTGGGGGATAAAGATGGAGGTTGGTGGCATTGTGGTGGCGAGGGAGATGGGATGGCGGCGCGACTCGGGAGGGGAGAGAGAGAGATGGAGGCCGCGGGTGGTGGCGAGGGTTCAGCTGTGGAAGCGCTAGCGAGGAGGATGCCATGGATCGAGGATTGGATACGATTTACAAACAAGAACAAGATGAAATCAAGGATAAAAGGATAGGTGAGATTACCTCATTGGATACTCAATATTGGATTTACTAACACATAAGTGTTCATCAATCCCTCAACCGATATCCTCAAGGTGTCAATACGATTGAGCACACCTCAAATACTCAAAAGGAATCCAACCTTGGTGGAAGAATTCATATGACCTTTCAAACAAAGCATACAACACTCTCCAAGTGTATTCAAAGTATATTCATTTCCAAAAGGTAAATGGCAAAGTGTTGGGAATGGCCTATTTATAGGCATTCCAAAATACAAGCAATTAAACAACTAGCAACAAAGATTAAACAATCCTAGGAAATAAAACAAGTGTTGAAATAATAGTAACTACGATGCTAGACAAAGTGAAAGACGACGCTGAGCAGCATGAAGGACGACGCTGTGCAAAAAGAAAGACGATGCTGAGCAACTGAAGGACGACGCTGAGCTCTCGGCGATGCTACGACGCTGAACCCTCGGCGACAGGACGAGGCTGAACTCTCGAGCGTGATGGAGCTTGACGTCGTAGGATGGGATAGAGGATAGCGTAGTTGGCGTCATAGTCGATGGGAGCTTCTGCCGGAGCCTTTTTCCGATGGGGACGATGGGTGCTGGCAGCGGTGGAGGATGGTCGGAGACGGACCAAGGCATGGCAGAGGTTGCTGGAGGTCGTCTGGAGTTCGGACATGGTGACCGGAGTCGAAGAATGCTTTTCCGGAGAAGATAGCGGCGAATCGGGGTTTTCCTCTTTGCCGTAGCTTCGCTTTTCGAGGTGGCCAGAATAATGAAGATGGTGATCGGAGGCATGGCCGAGGTCTGTCCGTAAGTTCCAATAGTGAAGAGGGAAGCGCGCATCCTGGCCGGCATAGGGATAATAATTCTGGGGTTTTGTCCACCGAGGTCGGTGACCGGAGAGGGCGCTTGCGATGGGTCGGAGAAGCTAGTCGATAGCCCGGGGCTGTCCGTGGTTCCATTGAAGGTCGGAGGAGACTGTTGATGGCGATGATCGCCGAAGATGGGGGCAGCTCGTTGGCATCGACGAAGGACATCGGAGAGGGAGAGCTGCTGCCGGTTTGGGATGATGGAGACGATGGAAATGATGGAGGTGATGGAAGGGATGACGAGGTCGCCGGCGATGAAGATACAACTCTGAGGGACGAAGATGATCCAGTTGCAGGAGTTGCCTTGTCGACGTTGGTGGCTGGCCGGAGCTCGAGGCGACGCCGAGAAGATGATCGGAGCCAGCCCTTGGAATCGACATGGGCGTGGGCTGGAGTGGCATCCGTCTGGGCTGAATAGTGGTGGGCCGGTTCTGCATGGGAATGGGTCGGCTACAGCTTGGGCCATGTGAAGGAGAATTGGGCTTGTGGGATTTTCTGTTGGGTCATGGAATGGGCTGCACGAGGAGATAGCTCGGCCCATGAAGAGGATGCAGATTGGGCTGGTGAGAATTGGGCTCTTCACTCCCTTTGTCCATTTAATTATTTGTAGTCCAATAAGTGTAAGCCCACTAGAATTTTGATCCGGATTACTCCAAGCATTTTCCTGTCTGCTTGAATTATTTATCTGCCTGTTCCACATATCCGGATTGGGTCGTCTGTCAGACGGGTCGGGTTGGTTGATCCGGACTCCCATGGCATCCTCTCCCCCTTCAAGAGCTTTGGACTCCAAAGCTAGGCGAGAAATTACACCGGTCGGATCAACCACAAATTTTGACCTTGCACAAACCGATATCCCATAAGTACCGCATTTTTGAACCAATTTCGTAAAACAAAATTTTTCAATAAAATTATCAGAAATATGATCCAAAATGCAAAGATAATGCTCAGAGTCTCCCTTGAGAATAAATTGCAGACTGCTGACGGTATCAGCTCCAGAAATAAAATTCCTGCAAAAATAATTATTTTCGTCAGATGCAGCAGTCATCGTTCTTTTAAAATCAGATTTGAAATTCTCAAGAATTGAAACATGATCACCTGGATTATATCCCACATGTTTGGCCTTAGACAGATCTTCGCCATTAATTGATGCTCTTTCACGACCTCGGAAGGATCTCCACTTTGATGGCGGGAAATGATGAGCTCGCATATGCACCCTAAATCCTTTCAGTCCCAAATAATATATTAAGTAGCGCATATGACTTAATGGGATTCTACCAGTGTAATGAAATTTACCATAATCAGTATGCATTTTATCAGGTAAAATCAATTTTTCTAATAAATGCAAACGATATGGATTTGGTTTCAAATTTTCAACATGTTCCCAAAATGGATCAACATATTCAGAATGTGATTCAGAAATTACGCAATTATCATCTAGAATATGTTGCTCATGGACTGGAAATTCTTTGGGTATCATCAGAGTTGAAAAATGGAAGGAATGTACCTTTGGGAGCTTTAAGGAATTATGGACAAATTTAACCTGTTCCGCAGAAGGCTCGTCAGTGGAGGAAGATGTGCTGCACGGATCCTTCGCGAGTTTGCCATTAAGCTCCCCATGTAGCTCTGAAGAGAGACTGGCATTTTCCTTCTCAATTTTGCGGTTCACCTTCTTGAACTCGTGGGTCATTTCAGCCTTCATCTCTTTCATATCATGACTCATGGAATCCATGCTTGCATTCAGGCTCCTCAGTAATTCCATTATTTCAGCACTAGTGGTTCCTGCCATATCAGAAAGACAAACTAGATATATGTATAATGGGTTAGTGAAAAATCAACTGAAATATATAGAGTGATCTCGCACTGTTTCTCTCTCTGTAGGTCCGAATTCTCCAGCGGTTGGTTCCTAATAATCCGGATAATGTTCAATCGTATCAACCAACAATCAGATGGTGTGTAAAATAAAATTATTGGACGCACAGTGCAAGAATCATAATGCAATGTTCGACTCTATCAATGAAAGGCACAGATTCTGTGTGTGATTGCAGTGCACAAATTATAGTTTGCAAATTTAATCAGCCTGCAAGCAATAAATCCGATTCCTCGCAATTTTAAAGTGCAAAGTAAAAACCTTACAAAATAAAACGCTCGGAATCTCACAATATCTGTCTCACACACAAACCCAGAAATAAATAAATCCAAGCTGTCTGACTGCTATCAAGGGTAGCCGGATAAAAATTCACTGTTGAGGAACTCCACTATCTGCAATTGCAGACGGAGCTTCAACTCTGTGATTTGTGAAATAAATCAGAGGAACAGTGCAAGCACTTATTCCTCGGGGAATTCCACTGTCAAGTGTAAACACTGACGGAACTTCAACCCGATAGATTGTTCGTGATTTAAATCAGTGAAATCGCACAGTAAAATAAATACCCAATTCAATTTAACTAATTGAACAATAAAAATAATTGCCCAACCAATTAAATCAAATTTTATACAATCCAATTTATCAAGACCCACTTGCTGAATTTGGCTTTGGGCTTGTTGACAATTTGCAATTTTGCACAACTTGATCAGCACCTCAATATGGATGAAACCAATTATCAATTGTCATGTGGGGTCCACACCATTTAATGCTCCAATTTGATCAAATTTGCCCTTGTTTTGGCCGAGTGGATTGTGGCTAATATTGTCAAAGTCTTGGTTTTTTTTTTTTTTAATGGATCAAGACAAATAATATATATATATATATAATCCAACAATGTCCCTTTCTCCCAATTAATGCACTTGTACTATTTGTCCCTTGTAAAATCCCCTTAACACCCTTAAAACAATTCAAGTGGATCAAATTAAAACTATCAAGAACTCACTTGAAGATTTTATGATGTTCTTCAAGTTCAAGCAAGAACACTATGAACACTCAAGAACAAACCCCAAACCAAAATTAATCCCAGCTCTCAATAATCACTCAACACTCTCGGATTAAGCTTGCATAATAACCAATTAAGCATACAAACCAATACTTAATGCAATTATAATCCACACAATGAGTAGAAACAATAAATCACAAGATCAAAAAGCAAAATATGAATATTTTTGGGATTTTTGATGAAGAACACAAAGAACTTGCTTGAATTTTCAAATGGCCATAACTTGGGCTCCCGATGTCCGTTTTTTATGTTCTTTATATGCAAACCTATGTATTCGACGAGAGGAACAAGATTATGGACTCAGATTTGATAAAATCTCAACAGTCTGTGACCAGAAATTTCGGACAGAAGGCAGGATGCAAAGTTCTAGGGTTTGGAAATGGAGTTTTGGTGAAGGAAATGGATTTTGGAAAAATTTGGGCAGCATAACCCCTTGGAATGGGTGATATAATATTGCTAAATGAAATATGCTTCCAAATGGTGAGGTGAAACACAAGATCAAACCCAAGAAAATTGAAGAAAAATATTTTTGGTGAAAAATGACCAAGAACTTCAAAAATTCATAGAAAATTGATCCCTTGGCCAAATCGGAAGAACTTTATATAAATCTCTATGTAATCGACCTACTCAATCCAAATATGAACTCAGAAATCAAAGATTATGGCCTAGGCAAAACGGATGTTCGGTGAACAGTACACAGAAACTCTATTTTTGAGTTTTTTTTTTTTTTTGTTTTTGGAATTTTTGACAAGAAATGGAAATGATAAATCGATCCAATCTAGGCTCTGATACCAAGAGATGCCATGGATCGAGGATTGGATACGATTTACAAACAAGAACAAGATGAAATCAAGGATAAAAGGATAGGTGAGATTACCTCATTGGATACTCAATATTGGATTTACTAACACATAAGTGTTCATCAATCCCTCAACCGATATCCTCAAGGTGTCGATACGATTGAGCACACCTCAAATACTCAAAAGGAATCCAACCTTGGTGGAAGAATTCATATGACCTTTCAAAAAAAGCATACAACACTCTCCAAGTGTATTCAAAGTATATTCATTTCCAAAAGGTAAATGGCAAAGTGTTGGGAATGGCCTATTTATAGGCATTCCAAAATACAAGCAATTAAACAACTAGCAACAAAGATTAAACAATCCTAGGAAATAAAACAAGTGTTGAAATAATAGTAACTACGACGCTAGACAAAGTGAAAGACGACGCTGAGCAGCATGAAGGACGACGCTGTGCAAAAAGAAAGACGATGCTGAGCAACTGAAGGACGACGCTGAGCTCTCGGCGATGCTACGACGCTGAACCCTCGGCGACAGGACGATGCTGAACTCTCGAGCGTGATGGAGCTTGACGTCGTAGGATGGGATAGAGGATAGCGTAGTTGGCGTCATAGTCGATGGGAGCTTCTGCCGGAGCCTTTTTCCGATGGGGACGATGGGTGCTGGCAGTGGTGGAGGATGGTCGGAGATGGACCAAGGCATGGCAGAGGTTGCTGGAGGTCGTCTGGAGTTCGGACATGGTGACCGGAGTCGAAGAATGCTTTTCCGGAGAAGATAGCGGCGAATCGGGGTTTTCCTCTTTGCCGTAGCTTCGCTTTTCGGGGTGGCCGGAATAATGAAGATGGTGATCGGAGGCATGGTCGAGGTCTGTCTGTAAGTTCCAATAGTGAAGAGGGAAGCGCGCATCCTGGCCGGCATAGGGATAATAATTCTGGGGTTTTGTCCACCGAGGTCGGTGACCGGAGAGGGCGCTTGCGATGGGTCGGAGAAGCTAGTCGATAGCCCGGGGCTTTCCGTGGTTCCATTGAAGGCCGGAGGAGACTGTTGATGGCGATGGTCGCCGAAGATGGGGGCAGCTCGTTGGCATCGACGAAGGACATCGGAGAGGGAGAGCTGCTGCCGGTTTGGGATGATGGAGACGATGGAAATGATGGAGGTGATGGAAGGGATGACGAGGTCGCCGGCGATGAAGATACAACTCTGAGGGACGGAGATGATCCAGTTGCAGGAGTTGCTTTGTCGACGTTGGTGGCTGGCCGGAGCTCGAGGCGACGCCGAGAAGATGATCGGAGCCAGCCCTTGGAATCGACATGGGCGTGGGCTGGAGCGGCATCCGTCTGGGCTGAATAGTGGTGGGCCGGTTCTGCATGGGAATGGGCCAGCTACAGCTTGGGCCATGTGAAGGGGAATTGGGCTTGTGGGATTTTCTTTGGGTCATGGAATGGGCTGCACGAGGAGATGGCTCGGCCCATGAAGAGGATGCAGATTGGGCTGGTGAGAATTGGGCTCTTCACTCCCTTTGTCCATTTAATTATTTGTAGTCCAATAAGTGTAAGCCCACTAGAATTTTGATCCGGATTACTCCAAGCATTTTCCTGTCTGCTTGAATTATTTATCTGCCTGTTCCACATATCCGGATTGGGTCGTCTGTCAGACGGGTCGGGTTGGTTGATCCGGACTCCCATGGCAGAGGAGGTGGTGGCGGATTTGGGCTTGAAAATGGAGAAGGAGGCGGCATGGGAATGGAGATCCGATGGTGGTGGTTCTATGGACGGAGGTGGCGCGCCGGTGGCGCGCCGGTGGCAGCTCCAACGACCGCGGCGCTGGAGGGTGGCGGCGGCAGGCTAAGAAAATTAGGGTTAGGGTTTTGGTTGGGTTTGGGCTTGGTTTGCACCAAGCCGGACTCTCTTTTATTTGGGCTTGGACCTAATCTATTTTTATTACTTATTGGATCATATAATAAGGTTTTAGCACAATTTAATTTCCCATGCTTTTAGTTAGCTAATTAATCTTGGTTATGGACTTAATAATATTTAATAATCTTGCACTTATAATTTAACTTGTTGGACTTAAGCCACCTATTAAATTAGTATCATTGTTTACATAATCCAAATCCTAAGTACTAACATTTAGATGACTTGTTATTAAAAATCGGACGATCCATAAAGTTTCATTCATTTGTTGTTAAGTCTTCGAATTCACATTATACGGGCTCAATTATATAATTTAATCCATGCTTAATACTCCCTCCGTCCCACTTAACTTGTCTTGTTTGACTTTTGCACACAATTCAATGTACATTTTCAACCGTTAATATCTTCAAATATGTATAATAAAAAAATTATGTAAAATACATATTCTAAAACTACATGATAATACGATTCTAACAAGACCCAACTCGATTATTTTTTTTCAAATATATACTTGCAAAAATATTGAGTCAAAGTTAAATAATGAACAGTGTAAAAAAGTCAAACAGGACAAGATTGGTGGGACGGAGCGAGTATTATTTACTTTGACACTTATAAATAAATTATTGAACTAGAGATAAATATTGCGTTTCCGAAAATTGTTGTCGCACTATTCGGATTTAATTATATTAGATTGTTGGATTTAGATTTTGGGATCCAATATGAACACTTATAGACTTGATTTATCAATCTTAGATTAAAAATATGTTTATCTTATATTTCCATATATAGTCGTCACATAAGTTGGATTATAATTATTGACCAATGGATATAATTAAATTTTGGTTTGCGACAAACTTGGAATTAGTCATAGTATTTAAACTACATTTCTGCCTGAAAATCCCATCGGATAAATTTAATAAATCTCACCTTGTCAAGTAATGTTTTAATTCAATCCTTATAAATAAATTAGTTGACTTAAATAGTTCAATAGTCTTGCACTTAAAAAATTTTAAATTTCTTAAAGTTAGTCTACAATTAGGATCGACTTAATTAATCTACGCTTTGAAAAATATCTGTAATACCCGAGAATTTTGCAACATAAATAAATAAATAAATAAATGAATAAATAAATAAATAAATAAATAATAAATAAATACACAAAATAAATAAAGAGAAAAATAAATGAGAAATGAAGTCTAGTCTAAAAAGGAATTAAAGTTCCAATACTCAAGACAATTTAATCGAATAAATTGTACACCGAAACCCGACATCAAGGAACTCGAGAATTCGAGTCCAAACATACATTTAGACCCGAGTAAAAATTTAGAGAGGAAATAGGAACCCGAAGATACCCTGGAATCCGAATCCGAGAACATAGAGGGATAGAAGTCCGAAAGAGAGGAGGAAAAGCACGACGGATCGCACGCCCCGCCCGGACCGAAGTCCAGGCGGCAGCCGCGCGGTGGCCACGCGATCAGTGGCTAAACGGCGCGCCACGGCCGCGCCAGCCTACAGATTTACCCGTTGCGAGATTCACTCGCCCGAATCCGGATTTTCCGACTTCGGTTGTATTCCTTTCAGCTCAAGACTCACCAAGGCCCACCTTGGGCGTCCCTAGGTGTAACACCCCGGATTTGATAACCCAGGCCGGGATGTCACCGCCACACCTCCCTAGCAAGACACGGTTTCTCCGAGTTTGCTAAAGAGATGCAAGGCTATGGTTTTTCAGAATGTAAAATATTCAAACAGCCCATTACAATATAATTTAAAAATCATAATATCAAAGTTGCAGCGGAAATTAATATTTACATATGTATAATGCAGCGGAACTTAAGTATAGGGCCGACATGGCCAAAACACGGGTTAAACAGGCCCGTTCATGCAAGTTGTAATTAAATGCCGGAATTTAAAACAGATTTTTTTTTTCCGAATGTTCCCATGTATGCTTATGATGATGCATAATCCTCATACTCTGAAAGAAAAAGGGAAAATGTGGTTCGGTCAGCAAAAACGTGCTGAGTAAGTTAACACCTACTACGATCAAGGGGTTTCAAAATCTTTAATTAAATTTAAGGAAAACATATGCATACAAGACATGATTTAAATTTTTATTCATCTAATAATAATTTAATTACATATTTGAAAAGACAAGGATTTCCACAAGATCATAATTTAACACACGTATAAAGAGGTTTAATTGAATAATTAAATTTTTACTCCGAGGCATGCATACAAACAACTCATCTATCAATTTAAAATTAATAATTTAATTGTGTACTTGAACATGCATTTAATCCATAATAACAATTTAATAAGATATGAAAATTTAAAGACATAATTTTTAAATGCATAATTTAAAGACGGGCATAAATAAATAAATACTTTAAATCTTTTATTTCCCCGTTACGTAACCATTTCTCAATATTTTGTATAGCCGGTGATCCGGCGGCCGCAGCCGTGTCGTAAGTATCTTGTATAGCCGGTGATCCGGCGGCCGCAGCCGTGTCGTATTTCAAGTATTTCATTGGCCGTTTTGGCACAGTTTCTCATAACATTCACCCTCGGCCGTTTTGGCACGAAGCGAAAAGCTAGGGGGCGTTCTATTGAGCATTTCCCCCTACGTCGGTCACTCTCGGCCGTTTTGGCACGAAGCGAAAAGCTAGAGGGGCACTCCATCGAGCACTCACCCCCTACATAGGTCACACTCGTCCGTCTAGGCACGATGCGAAAAGCTAGATGGGCACTCTATCGAGCACTCACCCCCTACATAGCCAAGTATCTCATAGGTTTTAATTTAGTGTAACGGGATTTTTCAAAAGTATAGATATATCGTATTTCAAGGTCTCGACCGTTTGTTTCGATATTTCAAAATCTCTTCGATTTAAAATCATTTGACGTCACAGTTTACGCCTTTTTAATTCAAAAATTCATTTCAAGTCGGAAAAATCTGAAATTTTCACAGTAAATCAAAAACGTCCTAACGAACAACTTTCGTGTTTTAACTTTTTCGAAATAAGTTGAGGAGACATGTCAAAAATCGAGTTTATTACGCAAGCAGAATTCTGTCCGGACTCAGGTTTGTCACAGTTCAACGTTTCGACTTTTTAACATATCAAATTGACTCCAAAAATTCTGAAATTTTATATGCACATACTAGACATGATTATCTACAACTTCCATTTAGATTGCAAAGATCAAATCGGACTAGAAAATATAGAAACATGCTCATCAAGTTCGGACATGTACACAGTCAGATTTCGAAAAGTCTTATCAAGGCAGTTTATGTTTGATGCGATTTGAAATAGCAAACATTGACGAAAATATCTGAAATTTTTACACAACCTAGTTTTGTATGTTAGGATTAAAAATCTAGTTTTGAGTTTTTTGGTTTGAACTCTCGAAATAGGGGTTTTGATTCGATTTCAACTCTGTCCCAGTTTCAAGTTCGAATCTCAAGGCAGGTTGGTTCTCGGCCTTTTTCGGATAACAAAACGCAATGAAAAATTATGAAAATTTTATACGAACTAGATCTATGTCTTAGGAACGTTTTTCATGTTTTAAGTTTTTCCGTTCGAGCAGTTTTAAGGGTTCGAAAAATTCACACAAAATTGTTGCGCCGAGGGTTTTTTTGTGTTGACAGATTTTAGAGTTATTAAATCCACACGTTTGGTTGCATTTTAAGTCACCCAAAACCAAGTAAGTATTAACTTACAGTGGGGATGATGTCTAGGAGGTCACGGGGTCGTCCGGAATCCACGGGATGTCACGAACGAATCTCCTCAAGTTGATTTCCTCTTCCAACGTCACAATCCGAATCCGGAAGCAAAAGTCTAAGGTTAGATCGGATTTTCGGCATCGAAATCTTAAACAAAAACCTATGGACGACTTACCAATGATTCGAGGACTGTAATCGATGATCTACACTCTTCCTTGGTCGTCGTCGGTCGCCGGAAACTCGCCGGAAAGTCGTCGGGTGGGTGTTTTGCTTTGGGAGAGTTTGAGAGTGGTGGATAAACTTGGGAGACTGATTATGGGGGTGGAAAATCATCCCCCATCGTCCTAATAGCCTTTCCCCCATCTGGGATTGGCTTTCCTAAGTCGGGGAGTCGAAATATGGCAAGAAATCCCCGAAATCGCGCAATTGGCAGCTGCTGTCTTGGTGGCGCGGGGTTGGCACGGTTTTTAGCCAAAACCAGCGCGGAGGGCACGCCGCCTGGTCTGGGCCGTGCGTCCGGACTGGGCCGTGCGATCCCGTCGGGCCTTTTCTCATCTCTTTCGGACTTCTGTCCTCCTACGTTTTCGGGCTCGATTTTTCGGGTCATTCTCGGATCATAAATTCTTATCTTAAATTTATCTCGACTCAAATGAATTTCATGTTTGAAATCTTAAGTTCGTCGATCTCGGGTTCGTCGGCTTCCAATTCGTCGTCTTTTGACTCCCGTGCAATAACTTGTGTAATTAAATTTATTCCGACTTCACGGGTTCTTGGAATTAGAATTATTTTCCTTCTTGAATTTAATTCCAATTATTTTGACTCAATTCATGGAATGTCTTCGGGCTTCCTTTCCCTCTTTTATTCCATTTTGAATTTTGAATCTACCGGCGTTTCATTTCCGAGCAATAATTTATTGTGATAAATTATTTTCTTCTTCTCGGAGATATTTCGACATTGATCGGAATAAATTTTATTCCTTTGGACGTTGATAAAAATCTGGGGTATTACACTAGGTCGTGCCCATCTATAAATAAGACCTCTTGTCAGCCCCGAACACTTTCCAAAACCCTACAACTCTCTATACGTTCGAAAACCCTAAATTCCGGAGTCGCCGGAGGCACGAAACCAAGGCGAGGACTGTTTGGACGAAAATCGGGAGATCTCCAACGTTGCGGTAAGTTCTGATCCGAACCTTATTCCATATACGATTCGAAAACGAATCCTAACTTCGTCTTTTTCTTCTCTACACCCCGAATCGGATCTAGAACGAAGAACCCGACGAATGGAGAAGATAAACGGTGGACTGGAAGCCACGCCTCCGAATCGACGATCCCGGACTCCCAACAATCAGTAAGTTAATCTTACTATGGTTTTGGGAGAATTTAAAATACACTTGATCTAATGATTTAAACCAAGAACGTAAAATCTGTCAAAACGAAATCTTTAATGGCGCAGCGTTTTTGCTTGATTTTTCCGAACCCTTAAACCTGTTCAAACAAGAAAACTTAAAACACAAAAAACGTTCCTAAGACATTAATCTAGCTACTGTAAAAATTTCATAATTTTTCGTTATGATTTGATATTTGAATTCGTTCTCAAACCGAACTGCCTTGAATTTGAATCTTGAAATATGGACAGAACTTAGGTTCGAACTTGATGACGTTTTTGACATTAGATCTAGACCGATTCAGAACTTTAGCCGAACATGGAAGTTGTAGATATATGTCTTAGGTATCTCTCTGCAAAATTTCATCAAATTTGGAGTTAGTTTACTATGGTAGATCTTGAAATCTTGAAACTGGTGTTAGAATTTTCGGACAGATTAGCATCCTGTTAAAGATTGACGTTTTTCACCTACTTCCGTACCTTGGATTGAAAAAATTTAAAACATGGAAGTTTTTCATCTATGTGTTTTCGAGTCACTGGTTAAATCTCAGAATTTTTGGATTAAAACTCGATTTTTAATGAATTTTGGAGTAAACTGTGGTTGACGGAGTCAAATCTTGAAATCTTGTTGAAACGGTGAAACTGGCCTTTAAGGTTTAAACGAGTAGAAGACTCTTTGAAATAAATACATGAAATCTGAAATTTAGGAAATCCCTTTTACAAACTTGATCTTTTAAAATTAGGGGGCGAGTGCTCTGCAGAGTGCCCTCCTAACGATTCACTTCGTGCCTTTATGGACGATGGTGACCCGCGTGAAATTTTGAGATATGTTGCCAAAACGGCATGAGATATATGGCCTACACTCTCTTGAATATCCATATGGGTTTCCCGAGGCTCCGGAGTGGTACTGGGTATGGCAGATACGGCTGCGGCCGCCGGCGTCCGGCTAAACTTGACGAGATTGCAATGCAATCGTGAAATACTTGAAATACTAAATCTTGGGAGTAATGGGGATAGTTAAATATTTATTTATTGTCCTTTTTAAATTATTAAATGCTTTATTTAAATTAATTATGACTTTTATTTAAATTATGCTAAATGTATTATTGATTAGTGCCATGAATTAATTATGCAAATTGGTTCGATAACTAAATTGGTTCGCCCCTGCTTCCTTTTGGCCCTTAGATTCGATGCGTTGATTATGGATCATGTTTGTAGGGCAGACGTGTTGATTGCAGTAAATTATTAGGATTGCGATATTGAATCATCACTCAAGAGGTTTCACTCTAGAGGGTCTGCTCTGGGCTCGACTGTCTCTTGAGTACAGCTCCAATTTACTACGTGGGAATCTTGAGTTATGGCATAAGATTTGGTGGCATCTAGTTTTCTGTTTCTACCTACAAATGTTACATATCCCAAATGAAGTGGTTAGTATAGGCATGCACACTTAATGCCTGTGTTGGAGTATTGCATATTCACCGCCTCTGGTGTATGATGTAAGGGTTGATGGTGCTTCGGATTATTTCGGATTCAGCTTTTGTATGATGTAATTTTGATCATTGGTGGAATAAAATCATTCTTTTCCTAAAAAAAAAAACTAAATTGAATTATTTATGATTTATTACCATGCTTCTATTCAAATATTAATTAATGGCTTTTAAACCCCACGACCATGTCTGTATTAACTTACTCAGCAAGTTGTGCTGACCAAACCATTTATTTCCTTTTTCTTACAGAGTATGTGGAATAAACATGAGCACGTACATGCACGGGATTTTGGGGAACTTTTATATTTAAATTCTTGCATTAGACTGTAGTATGAACGGGCCTGTTTAACCCGTGTTTTGGCCATGTTGGCCCTATTTACATTTTCCGCTGCAAAACTTTCACTCTGATATTGTTTCCGCTGCATTATGATATTATTTTCAAACTTATATTATATGGGCTATTTTGAATGCTTTTAAATACTTTTAAATTCTGCAATACCTAGCCTTGCATCTCTTTAGTAAGCTCGGAGAAACCGTGTCTTGCTAGGGAGGTGTGGCGGTGACATGCCGACCTGGGTGACCAAAAACCGGTGTGTTACAAGTTGGTATCAGAGCCCGGCTATTTTTAAACTATTATTTTTAAAAACCATTATTAATTTTTAAACTATTATTATTATTATTACTATTTTTAAATGTGCACTAGCATTTTGGCTATCATTTTAAATTTTTAAAGTATTATTTCCATGGAATAAATTTTTATTTTTAAATCCATGGAAAATAGAAAAAAATATATGTATATATGTAAACAATGCTTGAATTATTTTTGGGGGGAATCATCATTTGCATTTGCATATTGCATTTCCTTTATTAGAGAACTTAGAATCTTGGCGAATTTTAACTGAGAATCTTGGCGAATTTTAACTGAGAATCTTGGCGAATTTTAACTTAGAACCTTGACGAATTTTAACTTAGATCTTTCGCTTGCGCTAGATGGCTAGTCAAGACATGATGAACTTGATGATCAAAATGATGAACGCTCACTTCGACTCCCAACAAACCATAGAACAAATGAAACATCGTATAGCTCACTTGGAGGCAAATCTGCACCACATGGGCAACTTAAGAGAGACGGACCACCACCGCATAAACCAACTCGAACGCCAAGTCCAAACCCTCACTACACAAAACCTAATACTGAAGGAACACGTTGATGCTCACGGGGAGAACTTGAACCACATCTTTGACGATCTATTGCCGCCGAGTTCGGAGGAGGAAGACCCGGAGGAGGATCCCGCTACCCCACCGGAGGACGTCTTGAGACGCTAGTGATTCTACTTATAGTAGATGCTATTTTGCTAGGAAAATATTTCTACTTTTGTATACCTTCTCGCTTGTACTAAAAATTTCATTTAAGGAAAAAAATGCCCGATTTATTTATAATAAAAAAAAATATTCGGACAGACCTGTCCGGCATAAAAAAAAATCGAAATAAAATAAAATAAAATAAAACCCAGAAGCTTGCGGCGCTTCTTAGTTCAATCGAGCACCATATGCGAAATTACAAACACACACACATTCATATAAAATTTGTTTAGACTATATGTTAATTTCACAAGTCCTAATCCACACTATTTGTAACAGAATGGCACCTAGAGGAAGAGCAAGAACTCAGCCCGCTCCCCAAGACACTACTGAAGTACCTCCCAATGTCACCGAACCTGTAGAGGAACAACCCCAAGGTGCGCAGGACGCCCCTGCACCGAACAATGTGGGCGATCGTCTTCGGACGTTAGAGGAAACCCTGATTGCGCTAGGGAACGCGCAAGTCAATCAGGGTCAAGCTGCGGCGGTACCTCCGCCCCAAGCTCGCCCTAATTATCTGGCGATGGTGAATCCTTACCAGCCGCCCCACTATGCTGGTGAGGAGGATCCAGCAAAGCTGGAAGAATGGATCCGGACTTTTGATAAGCTGCTAGGTGCAGTCAAGTGTCCGGAAAGAGAAGGAGTGCACGTCGCTTTATACTACTTGGGAGGCGAAGCGGACGACTGGTGGCAGGCGACCCAAGCGAAACTGCAAGAAGATGAAGAGCCCTACTCGTGGGCGGAAATGATGGAGTTGCTCAGGGATAGATTCTATCCCTTGAGTACTAAAGCAACGATGTAGAAGGAGTTTCTGTCGCTGAGACAAGGAAGTAGGACCGTGCAAGAGTACTACACTCGGTTTAAGGAGCTTGTGAGATTCGCACCAAGACTAGTACCCACGGACGCGGAGAAAGCTCAAAAATTCGAAATGGGACTGAACCTGGCAGTGCGCGAGGTAGTCACAGGGGTACACTACCCTGATCTGCAAGCATTGTACGACCGCGCTGTGGCAGTGGCGCGAGTACAGCAACTGAAAAGGAGAGTGAGTGGGGAGTCCAGCCGGGTTCCCCAAGACAAGAGGAATAAGGACGCGAGAGGTGAGAACAATGCGGGAAGGAACGAGCAGCGTCGAGGGTCGAATAGGCCACAACAAACTAACAATGGAAGGAGGGTTAACCAAGAAGAACCGGTACCACCCTGTCCGAGGTGTGGGCGACCTCATCTGACGAGGGGATGCCCTCAACAGGGGGGCGTGCTTTCGGCGTGGTCGCATAGGTCACATACGTGGGAGTGCCGAACAAGAATTGAAAACATAACGAAAAAGGACGACTTGGTCACGGGGCAGGGACAGCCTCAAAATCAAAACGGACGAAACGGCAATAATCAGGGGTATCGACCCCCTCAGAATCAATTTAGGCAACAGAATCAGAATCAGAACCAATGCCCTCAACCACCTCAGAACCAAAATCAACAGCAAGATCAGCAGCCAAATATGAGTCAGCAAGGCAACCAAGGACGCCCTGTGGGAAGGCTTAACGTGGTTAATCAAGCGGACGTGCCTGCACAAAGAGAAGTGATGGCAGGTACATTTCATGTCTTGAATACACCCCTTAGAGTTTTATTTGATTCTGGAGCTAGTTGCCCAATCATAGCATCAAGGATAGTGCCTGAGTTAGATCTACCTAAGTGCGAGATAATTAGCTTAGGAATTCAATTGCCTTCAGGAGAAGTAGTATCTTGCTCTAAACGATATAACGTAATTCCTATAGTGATCAAGAACGTAGAATTCTTCGCAAAATTAGTAGAATTTAACTTAAGGGACTTTGACATTATACTTGGGATGGACTGGTTATCCCAATATAAAGCGATGATCGAATGCCAGAAGCAAAAGATCACCCTGTCAAAAAGTAGGGGAAAGAGAGTTATCTTTTACTCTCAGCCCCCTAAGAGGAGCAACAAAATCGTTAGTGCCCTCAAACTAAGTAACTTGATGCGTAAGGGGTATAGATTATATGCGTGCTACGTTCATAACCTTGAGGCGGAAGGGAATAAGGTTGACAACATTCCAGTGGTAAGAGAGCACCCGGACGTGTTTCCTGAAGACGTTCCGGGCATGCCACCTGAACGAGATCTTGAATTCACTATAGATCTCATTCCGGGAACCGAGCCTGTCTCAAAAGCTCCATACCGGATGGCACCATTGGAAATGAAGGAGTTAAAGGAACAACTCAAAGAGATGTTAGGAAAAGGATACATAAGACCGAGTACTTCCCCCTGGGGAGCACCGGTTTTATTCGTCAAGAAGAAAGATGGAGGATTACGTCTCTGTATAGATTATCGGGGACTAAACCAAGTGACGATTAAGAATAACTACCCATTGCTGAGAATTGAGGATCTATTTGATCAACTGAATGGAGCTTCAGTATTCTCAAAGATCGACTTGCGATCTGGGTATCACCAATTGAGGATCGCCGAGAAAGATATTCCGAAGACGGCGTTTCGAACTCGATATGGCCACTACGAGTTCACAGTGTTATCCTTTGGATTAACCAATGCTCCAGCAATGTTCATGAATCTCATGAACAATGTCTTTAGAGAATTGTTAGATCAGTGCGTCGTAGTGTTCATCGATGACATCCTGATCTATTCGAAGAGCGAGGAGGAGCATGCCCAACACTTACATCAAGTGTTAGGGATCTTGCAAAAGAACCAACCATACGACAAATTGTCCAAATGCAATTTTTGGTTGAAGGAGGTAGCATTTCTTGGACATATAGTATCCGCTGATGGAGTCTCAGTGGATCCGGCGAAAGTTTCTGCCGTAACCGAATGCGCAGCGCCGACAAGTCCAACGGAAATAAGGAGTTTCCTTGGATTGGCTGGATACTATAGACGTTTCGTGAAGGATTTTTCAAAAATCGCACGTCCTTTAACCCAGCTACTGAAGAAAGGAGTCAAATACGAGTGGACCAAAGCGTGTGAAGCTACGTTTCAATAGTTGAAGAAACGACTCACAACGACACCCGTATTGACGCTACCATCAGAGAATGGTGACTTCGAAGTTTACAACGATGCTTCGAAGGAAGGTTTAGGTTGTGTCTTGATGCAAGACTCAAGGGTCGTTTCATACGCATCACGCCAACTGAAACCTCACGAGGAGAATTACCCGACACACGACCTGGAGTTTGCATCGGTCGTTTTCGCTCTAAAGATATGGAGACATTATCTTTATGGGCGAAAGTGTCGAATGTTCACCGACCCCAAGAGTTTGAAATATATATTCACTCAGAAGAAGTTGAATTTAAGACAGCGAAGGTGGTTGGAACTTATTAAAGACTATGACTTGGAAATATCCTACCACGAAGGGAAGGCGAATGTAGTAGCCGATGCCCTAAGCCGGAAGACCCAACATGTGACAAACTCGTTGGTAATTCCGCCGGCATTGTACATGGATTTGGCGAGATTAGATGTAGAGCTTGTGCATCCGGGCACAGTAAGTGAAACGATCAACGCCATGGTCGTAGAAACTCCAATATTGGACGAGATTAAGCTCGCGGAATCGGACGATGCGAAACTCGAGAAGATAAAGGCGTATATTGCCGAGGGTAAGGCACTAGGATTTTCTATCCACGAGGATGGAAACATTCGCTTCAAGGGGAGATGGTGCGTGCCCCAGAAGTGTGCCGAGATGAAGCAAAGGTTGATGGAAGAAGGGCATAACACGCCATATTCCGTGCATCCCGGAGGTGGCAAACTTTACAAAGATCTGAAGAAGATCTATTGGTGGCCCGGAATGAAGAAGGAAGTGGCAAACTTCGTGCCGAAATGCCTCACCTGCCAAAGGGTTAAGGCAGTGAGGCATAAGCCCTTAGGGTTGATGCAACCACTAGAAATTCCAAGTTGGAAGTGGGATAGCATCTCGATGGACTTTGTCTCGGGATTACCCCGATCACCTAAAGGCATGAACAAGATTTGGGTGATTGTGGATAGGCTAACGAAGACAACCATATTTATCCCGATGAAGGACACGTGGACTATGAACCAATTGGCCTGACCCTACGTTGATAATGTGGTACGAAGACATGGAGTACCACATGACATCATTTCTGACAGAGACAGTAGATTTGTCTCTCATTTTTGGACGGAGTTACAAAAAGCTCTCGGTACTAAAATTAAAATGAGCACCGCATTCCACCCGATGACGGATGGACAAACCGAGAGAATGATCCAAACACTAGAAGACATGCTGAGAGCATGTGTGTTGGAGTTTAAGGGAAATTGGGAATCTCATTTACCCTTAATTGAGTTTTCCTATAATAATAGCTACCATGCTAGCATCGGCATGGCACCTTTCGAGGCGTTGTATGGACGAAAGTGCCGAAGCCCGTTGAGATGGGTAGAAAACGATAAGTCGGTGGTAGTCAGACCACAACTTGTCGAAGAAATGGCTCAACAAATAAAGGTGATTCAAGGGAAAATGAAAGTCGCTCAAGACCGTCAAAAGAGTTACGCTGACGTGAGACGACGAGACCTAGAATTCCAAGTGGGAGATAGGGTCATGCTAAAGATATCACCCATGAAGGGGGTGATGCGTTTTGGCAAACAAGGAAAATTGAGTCCTCGATACATAGGACCTTATGGAATTCTAGAACGAGTCGGAAATCTAGCCTACCGACTGGCTTTACCACCACAATTACACCGAGTTCATAATGTCTTCCATGTCTCGCAACTAAAGAAATATGTGCCAGACCCGACACATGTACTTCAACCGGAAGTGATTGAACTCGATGAGGATCTCACTTACGAAGAAGTCCCAGTGCGAATTCTAGACGTTAAGGAGCGAGTAACGAGAAATAAGACCGTCAAGATGGTCAAGGTTCTTTGGTCAAACCATGAAAGTGAGACGGCAACTTGGGAATTGGAATCCGACATGAGAGAGCGATACCCGACACTGTTCCAAACCGACGAAGACACAGTTATGGGGACATAACTGTAATCTTAAGGGGGAGAGGATGTCATACCCGTTTTTTTTCGTGTTTTTGTGCATCTTTTGTAAACAAACAAACAAATTCAAATTGTTTTGAACTACGTTATGGCTTGATCCCTTCATAGGGTACGTAGGCAACTTAGAAGTTTTAATTCTAAGTTCAGTCACAAAATGATAAAACAAACAAAAGTCCTTAGCACGAGAAAAGCCGAAGCACAACTTCGAGGACGAAGTTGATTGTAATACCCGGGGTTTTAACAACGCCCAAAGAAACGAAATAAAATTTATTTCCGAGAAGAAAATAATTTATTACAATAAATTATTGCTCGGAAATGGCGTGACCGATAAATTCAAAGAATTCGAACCCAAATTTTGGTCAAGTCGAAATGGGATGAAAGAGGGAAAGAAAGCCCGAAGATATTCCATGGATTAACCCCAAAAGAATTGGAATTAAATTCAAGAAGGAAAAGAATTTTAATTCCAAGAACCCGTGAAGTCGGAAATAATTTAATTAGATAAATTATAGCACGGGAGCCAAAAGACGACGAATTCAAGCCGACTGATTCAAACTCGAAGGATTCAAGATTTCGAATATAAAATTCATTGGAGTCGAAATAAATTTAAGAAAGGAATCGTAACCCGAGAACGACCCGAAAAGTCCAGCCCGAAAACGTAGAAGGACAGAAGTCCGAAAGGGATGAGAAAAGGCCCGACGGATCGCACGACCCCGCCCAGGCCGGAGCCCAGGCCGGAGCCGCGCGGTCGCCACGCGGGAACGCGCCACGAGCGCGCCAAGCAGCAGACAGCTGCAAATCGCGTGATCATGGCGATTTCTTGCCAAAATTACGCCTCCCGACTTTGGTAACTAAATCGGACGAGTGGGGAAGCTTTTACCCGACCTAGGGCTGCCTCCCCCACTCTATTCACCATTGAGCAGCCCCCCAAACACCCACAATCTCTCCCAAAGCCAAACACCTCTCCGACGAACTTCCGGCAACCTCCCGACGAGTATTCCGGCGAAGACGGGACGAGCGAGACAAGGCCACTGCCTTCTAGGACCTTGGTAAGCTGTATTATAATGTGTAGCTCGTCCATAAGTCTCAAAAACTCGAAATCTAACCATCTTTCCTTTGCCACTGTAACACCCCGGATTTGATAACCCAGGCCGAGGTGTCACCGCCGCACCTCCCTAGTAAGACACGGGTTCTCCAAACTTGCTAAAGAGATGCAAGGCTATAGGTGTTGGAAAAAGTTTTAAAAGCAAGTCCGGAATTACTTAAAAATAATAATGTAATATCATCCATATATGGTAATAAAAATAATAAGTTGCAGCGGAAATTAAAATACAGGGCCGACATGGCCAAAACTCGGGTTAACAAGCCCGTATGCAAGTCATGCGAAACAAATAATTAAATGCCCAACGTGATCCCCCAATGCATGATCATGCTCCGTACTCTGTAATGGAAAAATGAACAACGGGTTTTATCAGTATATAAAATACTGAGTAAGTTAATCCCTAACAAAACAATTTAAGGGGTTACATGTGTTTAATTAAAATTACACTTTTCATGCGTTACGAAATTAATTTAAAATTCATAGTTTACTTGCAGCGGAAAAACATAATTAATTTATTCAAGACGAGAATACATAATTTAAGGACTTAATTTAAAAGTGTAATTGCAAAAGCATAATTCAAAAACGTAATTTAGAAGCATAATTTAAAAACGTGATAAATAATTGCAGCTTAATTAAATACGCACACAAGTCTTTTACATTTTATCCCGTCGACTAAGAAGATGACACCACACAAGGGAGATCACTAACGAGGCAATCTCAAAAATCATAATCAGTTAGCCGGTGAACCGGCGGCCGCAGCCATATCAGTATTGACTGCCGTTTTGGCTAGCCATGTATCTCGATTACCATTTCGGCAAGCTGTGTGTATCTACTGTCAATTTGACAGGCAAGTATATCAACTGTCATTTGACAGGCCTTTCAAGCGGTTTCACTGCCACTCGGGCAGGCCGTGTATTTCCCACTGCCGATATGGCAGGCCATGTGCACAACCGCCGTTTTGGCATAGTAAGGAGATCACTAACGAGGCAATCTCAAACGTAGGACCACTAACGAGGCAGTCCAAAGGATGGGAGACCACTAACGAGGCAGTCTCAAAGATAGTAGGACCACTAACGGGGCAGTCCAAATAAAAGGGAGACCACTAACGAGGCAGTCTCAATAATCGTAGGACCACTAACGAGGCAGTCCAAATAATTTTTATGAAGATCGGCTCAGCCTAGTGAACGGGATTTTTTGAAAGTTCGTATTTTCAATGTTATCAAATGATCGACATCGCGTTTCTTAGTTCGAGTTTTCTCAAGTTCGAAAAATCCTATTCAAGGCAGTTTACGCCCTTCTTAATTGAAATTCGTCTTTACACCAAAAATTCTGAAATTTTTACATTAGTTCGAAAACACACACACGAACAACTTTCATGTTTTAAGTTTTTGGAAATAAGGTTCCGAAGTGAGTCAAATTCCGAGTTCTTTGCAAAGGATAATTTCTGTCTCAAAAACTGGTTTCGTCACAGGTTGGTGCAATGCCGATTAAAAATTCATTTCAAAATTAATTGATGCGAAATTTTTAAAGTATTTACAAAACACGTTAAGGAACAACTTTCATGTTTTAAGAATTTGGAAATAATGAATTCTTGATACTAAAAAATCGACCACAACCCACTGTATACTCGCGGGCTCCGAAAAGGTTTTAAAGCAGTTCTGAAATTCGACCGTTTGACATATCAAATGAACACCAAAATCCGTGAAATTTTATATTCACAATCTAGACACAATTATCTACAACTTTTGTTTAGGAATGCAAAGTTGAATCATTCGAAAAATGGGTGAAAAACATGCATCAAGTCGAGTAAGGGAAACTGTCACAGTTTGAAATGTTCGGGTTGTCACAGAAAGTTTACGGCGTGATTTGGGATAGCAAATCTTAATGTCAACGGCTGAAATTTGGACACAAGATAGATAGAGGTGTTAGGAACAACTTTTCTGTTGAAAAGTTTTCGGTTTGAATTGCCGAAGGTCGAGTTTTAGGCGAGTCTTTGAAATTGGACGAAAATAGGGTTTTTGAAAACCGATTTTTGTTACAAGCCTATATCTCGAGTTTTAAACAACAAATAACCACAAAAATTTGTGAGTAAGGTTTTAACTTATTGATTTGAAGATTAGGATTACTGGGATGGGTATCCGGATGCTCTAGGGTCGCGACGAACGGCCAATCCTTCCGATCGCTTTTCGTTCGTTTTCCGGCGTGAAATCGTAGTAAAGGAAACGGGTTAGACTTTGAGTTTCTAAGTGTTATGGACGAAATTAAATGTTAAACCATGGCAATAAAAAATTCATTTCAAAATCAATTGATGCGAAATTTTTATAGTAATTACAAAACACGTTAAGGAACAACTTTCATGTTTGAAGAATTAGGAAATAATGAATTCTTGATACTCAAAAATCGACCACAACCCACTGTATACTCGCGGGCTCCGAAAAGGTTTTAAAGCAGTTCTGAAATTCGACCGTTTGACATATCAAATGAACACCAAAATCCGTGAAATTTTATATGCACAATCTAGACACAATTATCTGCAACTTTTGTTTAGGAATGCAAAGTTGAATCATTCGAAAAATGGGTGAAAAACATGCATCAAGTCGAGTAAGGGAAACTGTCACAGTTTGAAATGTTCGGGTTGTCACAGAAAGTTTACGGCGTGATTTGGGATAGCAAATCTTAATGTCAATGGCTGAAATTTGGACACAAGATAGATAGAGGTGTTAGGAACAACTTTTATGTTGAAACGTTTTCGGTTTGAATTCCCGAAGGTCGAGTTTTAGGCGAGTCTTTGAAATTGGACGAAAATATGGTTTTTGAAAATCGATTTTTGTTACAAGCCTATATCTCAAGTTTTAAACAACAAATAACCACGAAAATTTGTGAGTAAGGTTTTAACTTACTGATTTGAAGATTAGGATTACTGGGATGGGTATCCGGATGCTCTAGGGTCGCGACGAACGGCCAATCCTTCCGATCGCTTTTCGTTCGTTTTCCGGCGTGAAATCGTAGTAAAGGAAACGGGTTAGACTTTGAGTTTCTAAGTGTTATGGACAAATTAAATGTTAAACCATGGCTTACCAAGAGTCTAGAGGGCAGGGCTTGGTTCCTTTCGCCTTTTCGTCGCCGGAACGTTCGTCGGGAAGTGGATTCGGAGAGGGTTTTGGCTTGGAGAGGAAGAATGGAGGCCTAGGGTTTGTTTTCTGAAAAGTGGTGGCAAGGAGGCGCCCCATATCCGATCTTAAGCCTTCCCTAAGGCTGTGATCGGCTTGCCACCGATAGAGGTCGGATTTTTGGCAAGAAAATCGCCATGGAAGGAAAGTTTACACCTCCTGCACCTCTGGCGCGAAGGTGACGCGCACATAAGCCTTTGTACGCGCGGAGTGCGCGCGAGCAGTCCTGGGACGCGTCTCCCTTTCGCCGCGCGGTGGCCGCGCGTATGCGCGCGGGGTGCGCGCCGCCCGAACCGGCCGGTTCGGGCGGTTCGTGTGGTCCGTCGGTTCTTTTCTTCCTTTTCTCGATCGGGTTTCTATCCTTCGCGCTCTTGGTCCGACTTTTCGGGTCATTCCCGACTCGAAATTCTCATGTGGGTTTATTTACGAATTCGATCTAACTCCCGTATGATAATTCGTCTACTTAAACTCGTCCCGTCCTTCCTTAATGATTTTACGGAAGTTGTGTTTTGGTTTCCTCGGGTTTAAACGTTGGGATGCCTTCGGTTATGTTTTTATTTTGTGATTTATTTTATGACTGAACTTGGTATTTAAATTCCCAAGCTGCCTACGTACCCTCTGAAGGGATCAAGTCATGACGTAGTTCAAAACAATTTGAATTCGTTTATTTATTGATTTGGGATACATAATATTCGGGTTGTTACAGCCACGATTTCACGTCGGGGGACGAACAAAAAGCGATCGGAGAAGTTGGCCGTTCGTCGCGACCTTAGGACGTCCGGAAACCCTTTACAGCGACCCTATTCTCTAAATAAGTAAGTTAAGACCTTACTCACCAATTTTTGTGGTTTATTGTTGTTTAAAACTTAAGATCTAGTCACGAAACAAAAATCGGTTTTCAAAAACCCTATTTTCGTCCAATTTCAAAAACTCGCCTAAAACTCGACCTTCGGGAATTCAAACCGAAAACTTTTCAACATAGATTTTGTTCCTAAGACTTTAATCTACCTTGTGTCCAAATTTCAGCCATTGACATAAAGATTTGCCATCCAAAATCACGCCGTAAACTTTCTGTGACAAACCGAACGTTTAAAATTTTTAACAGAATTATTTACTCGACTTGATGCATGTTTTTCACCCATTTTTAGAATGATTCAACTTTGCATTTCTAAACAAAATTTATAGATAATTGTATCTAGATTATGCATATAAAATTTCATAGATTTTGGAGTTCATTTGATATGTCAAAACGGCCAAATTTCAGAACTGTTTAAACCCATCTTTTGAGTCCGCGCGTATACAGCGTGTTGTGGTCAATTTTTGAACATCTAAAATTCATTATTTCCAAAATCTTAAAACATAAAAGTTGTTCATTAGGGTGTTGTGTATATCTTGTAAAAATTTCGGATCAATTGGCTTTGAAATGAATTTTTAATCGGCGTCATACGAAACTGTGACGAAATCAGTTTTTGGGGCAGAAATTATCTTTTGCAAAGAACTCGAAATTTGACTCTCTTTGAAACCTTATTTCCAAAAACTTAAAACATGAAAGTTGTTCGTTGTATTTGTTTTTGAGCTACTGTGTAAATTTCAGAATTTTTGGTTAAAGATGGATTTTTGATTAAGAAAGGCGTAAACTGCCTCGAATCGGAATTTTTCGAACTTGAGAAAACTCGAACTACGAAACGCGATATCGAATATTTTGATAACATTGAAATACGAACTTTCGAAAAATCCCGTTCACTAGGCTGAGCCGATCTTCATGCTATCATTATCTTTGAAACTGCCTCGTTAGTGGTCTCCTTACTATCTGAGATTGTCTCGTTAGTGATCTCGCGCGCTGTGTTTTTGATCGCCTCGTTAGTGGTCCTACTATCTTTTGAGACTGCCTCGTTAGTGGTCTTCCATTATTTTGGACTTCCTCATTAGTGGTCCTACGTTTGAGATTGCCTCGTTAATGATCTCCCGGTATGGTGTCCTCTTCTTAGTTTGCGGGATAAAATATAAAAGACTTGTGTGAGTGTTTAATTATGCTTAAATCTTATTTACCATGTTTTTAAATTATGCATTTAAATTACGTTCTTAAATTATGCTTTTAAATTACGCTTTTAAATTAAGTCCTTTAATTATGTATTCTCGCCTTGAATAAATTAATCATGTTTTCCGCTGCGAATAAAATATGGATTTTTAAATTAATGCATGAAAAGTGTAATCTTTAGTTTAAACACATGTAACCCCCTAAATTGTTTAGTTAGGGATTAACTTACTCGGTATATTTTTATACTGATAAACCGTTGTCATTTTTCTTTTACAGAGTATGTCGAGTGACGCATGCATATGCACTTGGGGGAAACCATTTATGAACATTTTCAATTTCTGCATCGTACTAACTGTTTTACCGGGTCTGTTAAACCCGAGGTTTTGGCTGTGTTGGCTGTGATTACTTTTCCGCTGCATTTACTCTATTTTCGCGCATGATGATTATTACTTCCGTATTTTGACTTAAGTATTATTAAATTCCGGACTCAATGTTGAGATGTTTTTAAATCTTTTGCGTACCCATAAGCCTTGCATTTCCTTAGTGAGCTCGGGAAGCCGTGTCTTGCTAGGGAGATGTGGCGGTGACATCCCGGCCTGGGTTATCAAATCCGGGGTGTTACAAGTTGGTATCAGAGCCCGGAAATATTTTAGACATATTATTTTTATTTTAGCCCAATATAGAGGCCCAAAGAAATTTTTAACTAATATTATTATTATTTTAAATTTTAAAGTATTATTTCCATGGTTCAAGTCTTATTTTAAAAACCCATGGGAAAATATATATAAATTATTCTGACAGGTTTAGATGAACGCATAAAATAATTTTTCGGGGTTGGGATAACATTGCATTGCATTGCATACATCCATGAATATTTGCGCTATTTTTTTTTATGTGAATTATTAATGTTAAATAATCCTCTTATCTTAGAATTCGACATGACCTTGACTTAGAAGCATTTGCTTAAAACTAATTTTGCCTTAGTCCTAGAACTTGATCACCTAAGTTTAGCATTCTTCTATCTATTACCTCTTGCCAATCCTATCTTATAGATTTTCTTCAACGCTAACTTACCTTAGATTAGAAACTCATGTTCACGTGCGTTGATAACAGAAAATGGCACCTAAGGGAAAATTGAGAAAGGAAATCCCAAACAACACTAACGCTGACCTCCCCAACGCACCAAACAATAATGAGATCCCTCAGAACGTAAGAGGGCGAGTTCCTCATGTTCCCAACAATATGGATGAGCGTCTAAGGACTGTCGAGGAAGTTCTCGTAGTATTAGGAAATGCTGAAGTGCAACGTGCACAAGCGGGTGTACCACCACCGGTAGCCCGAGTCAACTACTTAGCCTTGGTAAACCCTTACCAACCACCCCACTACGCCGGCAAAGAGGACCCGGCTCAGCTAGAGGAATGGATACGGACGTTCGATAAGCTGTTGAACGCCGTACAGTGTCCCGACGGGGAAAAGGTCCACGTAGCCTCATACTACTTAGGAGGCGAGGCGTTTGAATGGTGGCAAGCCACCCAATGGAAACGTGCGGAGTACGACGAGCCCTACACATGGTTAGAATTCACGAATCTGCTTAGGGATCATTTTTATCCCATGAGCACGAAGGCTGCTATGTATGAGGAATTTCTGACACTGAGGCAAGGAGGAAAAACGGTCCAAGAATACTATAACCGTTTCAAGGAGTTGGTGCGGTTCGCGCCGAGACTGGTGCCAACTGATGTAGAGAAGGCACAAAAGTTCGAGATAGGACTGAACCTATCTATTAGAGAGGTGATCACGGGTGAGCACTTTCCTGACCTACAAGTTGTGTATGATCGTGCAGTAGCGGTTGCACGAGTTCAAGGACTGAAACGGAAATCGGTAGATGGGACTAACCAAGGACCACAAGGAGGATACAAGAGGAATAAGGACCATGTTCATAGAAACTCGAACCAACCACATCAAAACGACAATGGACGAAACAAGGGGATAGTCTTCAACCATGGTGACTATGCGCCACCATGTCCAAAGTGTGGTAAACCACACTATCCGAGAGGATGCCCTCAGCCTGGAGCATGCCTTCGGTGCGGTCGACATGGTTATCAGCTGCGTGACTGTCGGACGCGAATGGAAAACATAAACAGGAGAGAGGACGTGACCACTCGGCCCAAGCAACCGTAAGAAATTTTCAAGCATCGATAACTGCATTTATTGTTGAGTTCGACTCGACGAATTGTATCCAATCAAAAATAAACAAGTTCAAATTGTTTTGAACTACGTTATGACTTGATCCCTTCACGGGGTACGTAGGCAGCTTGGAAATCTACATTCTGGGTTCAGTCAAATAATAACAAACAACAACACACATTAATACAATCACGCAACCAAACAATGTCTGAGCTTGCGAGGAGTTAACGCCCAACTTCGAGGACGACGTTGATTCCTAAGGGGGAGAGGATGTAACACCCGAGAAATTTAATTCACGTTCAAAGTTATGGAATTAATTTCTCGAGGAAGACGTTTTATCCTTAAGGGAGGTAGATGGAAATACCCCAACATTTAATTGAACCCAAAAGTTAGAGTGAGAGCGCAACTTCGGGGACGAAGTTGATTCTTAAGGGGGGTAGACTGTAATACCCGGGGTTTTTACAACGCCTAAAGAAACGAAATAAAATTTATTTCCGAGAAGAAAATAATTTAATAAATTATTGCTCGGAAATGGCGTGACCGATAAATTCAAAGAATTCGAACCCAAATTTTGGTCAAGTCGAAATGGGATGAAAGAGGGAAAGGAAGCCCGAAGATATTCCATGGATTAACCCCAAAAGAATTGGAATTAAATTCAAGAAGGAAAAGAATTTTAATTCCAAGAACCCGTGAAGTCGGAAATAATTTAATTAGATAAATTATTGCACGGGAGCCAAAAGACGACGAATTCAAGCCGACGGATTCAAACTCGAAGGATTCAAGATTTCGAATATGAAATTCATTGGAGTCGAAATAAATTTAAGAAAGGAATCGTAACCCGAGAACGACCCGAAAAGTCCAACCCGAAAACGTAGAAGGACAGAAATTCGAAAGAGATGAGAAAAGGCCCGACGGATCGTACGACCCGACCTAGGCCGCAGCCCAGGCCGGAGCCGCGCGGTCGTCGCGCGGGAACGCGCCACGAGCGCGCCAAGCAGCAGACAGCTGCAAATCGCGCGATCATGGCGATTTCTTGCCAAAATTACGCCTCCCGACTTTGGTAACTAAATCGGACGAGTGGGGAAGCTTTTACCCGACCTAGGGCTGCCTCCCCCACTCTATTCACCATTGAGCAGCCCCCCAAACACCCACAATCTCTCCCAAAGCCAAACACCTCTCCGACGAACTTCCGGCAACCTCCTGACGAGTATTCCGGCGAAGACGGGACAAGTGAGACAAGGCCACTGCCTTCTAGGACCTTGGTAAGTGGTATTATAATGTGTAGCTCGTCCATAAGTCTCAAAAACTCGAAATCTAACCATCTTTCCTTTGCCACGATTTCACGTCGGGGGACGAACAAAAAGCGATCGGAGAAGTTGGCCGTTCGTCACAACCTTAGGACGTCCGGAAACCCTTTACAGCCACCCTATTCTCTAAATAAGTAAGTTAAGACCTTACTCACCAATTTTTGTGGTTTATTGTTGTTTAAAACTTAAGATCTAGTCACAAAACAAAATCGGTTTTCAAAAACCCTATTTTCGTCCAATTTCAAAAACTCGCCTAAAACTCGATCTTCGGGAATTCAAACCGAAAACTTTTCAACATAGATTTTGTTCCTAAGACTTTAATCTACCTTGTGTCCAAATTTCAGCCATTGACATAAAGATTTACTATCCCAAATCGCGCCGTAAACTTTCTGTGACAAACCGAACGTTTAAAATTTTTGACAGAATTATTTACTCGATTTGATGCTTGTTTTTCACCCGTTTTTAGAATGATTCAACTTTGCATTTCTAAACAAAAGTTGTAGATAATTGTGTCTAGATTATTTATATAAAATTTCATGGATTTTGGAGTTCATTTGATATGTGACTGAATTTCAGAACTGTTTAAACCCATCTTTTGAGTCCGCGCGTATACAGCGTGTTGTGGTCGATTTTTGAACATCTAAAATTCATTATTTCCAAAATCTTAAAACATGAAAGTTGTTCATTAGGATGTTGTGTATATCTTGTAAAAGTTTTGGATCAATTGGCTTTGAAATGAATTTTTAATCGGCGTCATACGAAACTGTGACGAAATCCATTTTTGGGGCAGAAATTATCGTTTGCAAAGAACTCGAAATTTGACTCTCTTCGAAACCTTATTTCCAAAAACTTAAAACATGAAAATTGTTTGTGTGTGTGTTTTTGAGCTACTGTGTAAATTTCAGAATTTTTGGTGTAAAGATGAATTTTTAATTAAGAAAGGCGTAAACTGCCTCGTATCGGAATTTTTCGAACTTGAGAAAACTCGAACTACGAAACGCGATATCGAATATTTTGATAACATTGAAATACGAACTTTCGAAAAATCCCGTTCATTGGGCTGAGCCGATCTTCATGCTATCATTATCTTTGAGACTGCCTCGTTAGTGGTCTCCTTACTATCTGAGATTGCCTCATTAGTGATCTCGCGCGCTGTGTTTTGGATCGCCTCGTTAGTGGTCCTACTATCTTTTGAGAATGTCTCGTTAGTGGTCTCCCATTATTTTGGACTGCCTCGTTAGTGGTCCTACGTTTGAGATTGCCTCGTTAGTGATCTCCCGGTATGGTGTCCTCTTCTTAGTTTGCGGGATAAAATATAAAAGACTTGTGTGAGTGTTTAATTATGCTTAAATCTTATTTACCATGTTTTTAAATTATGTATTTAAATTACGTTCTTAAATTATGCTTTTAAATTACGCTTTTAAATTAAGTCCTTTAATTATGTATTCTCGCCTTGAATAAATTAATCATGTTTTCCGCTGCGAATAAAATATGGATTTTTAAATTAATGCATGAAAAGTGTAATCTTTAGTTTAAACACATGTAACCCCCTAAATTGTTTAGTTAGGGATTAACTTACTCGGTATATTTTTATACTGATAAACCGTTGTCATTTTTCTTTTACAGAGTATGTCGAGTGACGCATGCATATGCACTTGGGGGAAACCATTTATGAACATTTTCAATTTCTGCATCGTACTAACTGTTTTACCGGGTCTGTTAAACCCGAGGTTTTGGCCGTGTTGGCCGTGATTACTTTTCCGCTGCATTTACTCTATTTTCGCGCATGATGATTATTACTTCCGTATTTTGACTTAAGTATTATTAAATTCCGGACTCAATGTTGAGATGTTTTTAAATCTTTTGCGTACCCATAAGCCTTGCATTTAGTGAGCTCGGGAAGCCGTGTCTTGCTAGGGAGATGTGGCGGTGACATCCCGGCCTGCGTTATCAAATCCGGGGTGTTACATTGATTCTTAAGGAGGGTAGACTGTAATACCCGAGAATTTTGCGACATAAATAAATAAATAAATAAATAAATGAATGAATAAATAAATAAATAAATAAATAAATAATAAATAAATAAATAATAAATAAATACACTAAATAAATAAAGAGAAAAAGAAATGAGAAATGAAGTCTAGTCTAAAAAGGATTTAAAGTTCCAATACTCAAGAAAATTTAATTGAATAAATTGTACACCGAAACCCGACATCAAGGAACTCGAGAATTCGAGTCCAAACATACATTTAGACCCGAGTAAAAATTTAGAGAGGAAATAGGAACCCGAAGATACCCCGGAAATCCGAATCCGAGAACATAGAGGGATAGAAGTCCGAAAGAGAGGAGGAAAAGCACGACGGATCGCACGACCCGCCCGGACCGAAGTCCAGGCGGCAGCCGCGCGGTGGCCGCGCGGTCAGTGGCTAAACGGCGCGCCACGGCCGCGCCAGCCTACAGATTTTCCCGTTGCGAGATTCACTCGCCCGAATCCGGATTTTCCGACTTCGGTTGTATTCCTTTCGGCTCAAGACTCACCAAGGCCGACCTTGGACGTCCCTAGGTCGTGCCCATCTATAAATAAGACCACTTGTCAGCCCCGAACACTTTCCAAAACCCTACAACTCTCTATACGTTCGAAAACCCTAAATTCCGGAGTCGTCGGAGGCACGAAACCAAGGCGAGGACTGTTTGGACGAAAATCAGGAGATTTCCAACGTTGTGGTAAGTTCTGATCCGAACCTTATTCCGTATACGATTCGAAAATGAATCCTAACTTCGTCTTTTTCTTCTCTACACCCCGAATCGGATCTAGAACGAAGAACCCGACGAACGGAGAAGATAAACGGTGGACTGGAAGCCACGCCTCCGAATTGACGATCCCGGACGCCCAACAATCAGTAAGTTAATCTTACTATGGTTTTGGGAGAATTTAAAATACACTTGATCTAATGATTTAAACCAAGAACGTAAAATCTGTCAAAACAAAATCTTTAACGGTGCAGCGTTTTTGCTTGATTTTTCCGAACCCTTAAACTTGTTCAAACGACAAAACTTAAAACACGAAAAATTTTTCTAAGACATTAATCTAGCTACTGTAAAAAGTTCATAATTTTTCGTTATGATTTGTTATCTGAATTTGTTCTCAAACCGAACTGCCTTGAATTTGAATCTTGAAATCTGGACAGAACTTAGGTCCGAACTTGATGACGTTTTTGACATTAGATCTAGACCGATTCAGAACTTTAGCCGAACATGGAAGTTGTAGATATATGTCTTAGGTATCTCTCTGTAAAATTTCATCAAATTTGGAGTTAGTTTGCTATGGTAGATCTTGAAATCTTGAAACTGGTGTTAGAATTTTCGGACAGATTAGCATCCTGTTAAAGATTGTTATTTTTCACCTACTTCCGTACCTCGGATTGAAAAAAACTTAAAACATGGAAGTTGTTCATCTATGTGTTTTCGAGTCACTGGTTAAATTTCAGAATTTTTGGATTAAAACTCGATTTTTAATGAATTTTGAAGTAAACTGTGGTTGACCGAGTCAAATCTTGAAATCTTGTTGAAACGGTGAAACTAGCCTTTAAGGTTTAAACGAGTAGAAGACTCTTTGAAATAAATACATGAAATCTAAAATTTAGGAAATCCCCTTTACAAACTTGATCTTTTAAAATTAGGGGTGAGTGCTCTGCAGGGTGCCCTCCTAACGATTCACTTCGTGCCTTTATGGACGATGGTGACCCGCATGAAATTTTGAGATATGTTGCCAAAACGGCATGATATATATGGCCTACACTCTCGTGAATATCCATATGGGTTTCCCGAGGCTCCGGAGTGGTACTGGGTATGGCAGATACGGCTGCGGCCGCCGGCTTCCGGCTAAACTTGACGAGATTGCAATGCAATCGTGAAATACTTGAAATACTAAATCTTAGGAGTAATGAGAATAGTTAAATATTTATTTATTGTCCTTTTTAAATTATTAAATGCTTTATTTAAATTAATTATGGCTTTTATTTAAATTATGCTAAATGTATTATTGATTAGTGCCATGAATTAATTAAGCAAATTAGTTCGATAACTAAATTGAATTATTTATGATTTATTACCATGCTTCTATTCAAATATTAATTAATGGCTTTTAAACCCCACGACCATGTCTGTATTAACTTACTCAGCAAGTTGTGCTGACCAAACCATTTATTTTCTTTTTCTTACAGAGTATGTGGAATAAACATGAGCACGTACATGCATGGGATTTTGGGGAACTTTTATATTTAAATTCTTGCATTAGACTGTAGTATGAACGGGTCTGTTTAAACCGTGTTTTGGCCATGTTGGCCCTATTTACATTTTCCGCTGCAAAACTTTCACTCTGATATTGTTTCCGCTGCATTATGATATTATTTTCAAACTTATATTGTATGGGCTGTTTTGAATGCTTTTAAATACTTTTAAATTCTGCAATACCTAGCCTTGCATCTCTTTAGCAAGCTCGGAGAAACCGTGTCTTGCTAGGGAGGTGTGGCGGTGACATCCCGACCTTGGTGACCAAAAATCGGGTGTTACAATATCATTCCCTTTCTTCTAAAAAAAAGATTAATTCTTATGGGAATTTTTGAATATTTATTTATTTAAATTTAAATTTTTATTTAAAACTTTATGGAGTGTATAAGAAGCACAACAATCAATTGAAGAGAACTCATTATTGGGAACACATATTGATAGTTATGAAGGTATTTTCAATATATAGTAGATTTGGTATTTCTTGAATAACTTGAACTTGGGTTCTTGGTTATTGATGTTGAATATATTGGATTTGGAAGTATGAGACTTTTAGCGTAAATGATTAATGGTGAATTTAATTGGCTAATTATGGATTGAGTGGGAAACTTCATGTTGGAAGATTGTTGAATAATATGCTTATTCTTGAATATTGAGAATGTTGATTTATTTGATGTTTGGAGCATTGGGGATGATTTTGATAAGGATGACTAGATTGTTGATTTTTGGTTGAATGTTAATATTTGACAAGTTTGATGCTTGTGGAAGTCTGAGGAATTCTTGAAAAATAACTAAGCTTGACTATTAAATATTGAAATTGCAAAATAAATTGGGTAACCTTGAATTAGTTTCTAAATGGACTTTGTTGTTATTTATGAGATTGGAGTATACTATAATTAAATGAGTTTTTGAATGAAAAAAGACTTAGCAGATTGATTGTTGGGGTTTTATTTGGAAGTTGATAATGGTTGAGTTATTTGACAAATTTTCTCAAACATTGTCAGATTTTGTTGAATAACTTTGGTGAGTATAGTTCTTAGAAAATATGATGCATTGGAGATCATTGTTGATTATGTGGAGTTTTGGATACTTCTTGAATACTTGTTAACTATTGAATTGTGGAGTTTGGGAAATTTGATTTGGAGGATTGGATTATATTCTTTTCATTATATGAGGATGATGGTCTTTGAATAATTATTATCAGGACTAATTTAATTTGGCATTGTTGAGTGATGATTTTTGAGATTCGAGAATTTTGTGAAGTGGATTATCTTGGAAAATGAGTTTGTTTTTATTCTTTGGATATTTTGTAATGGAAGTTGGAAAATATTTCTATTATTAAAACTTATATTATTATATAGGATGGTGAATTTGTATTGAAGCCATATCGAAGAGATGCACAAAAAAGAGAGAGAAAAAAAATTCCTACCGTGTACGGTTGCGTTCCAACTAAACCATATATTCTAAGTTGACTATTTTAATAATTTAGCATCTTTAGAAAGGTTATCAAGATCTAGTCGCTTAAGCAAGGTCTTGGGTTCAAGTCTTGTGTATGCAAAAAATTGCTTTGGGAGAGGCGTCCTTAATTGCCCTTCAGATTCTCGATGGATTAGTCTTAGTTCCAATATTGCATAGGAATACCTGATTTCACCAAAAAGATCTAAATCCTGATATTTGGATTCCACTTCTTTAAAATGATTAGGAACACTATAAGGGGCCGTTTGTTTGGAAGGATCTTACATTAGTAGTGGGAATGTCATTATCAGAAATCTAAGATTACTGAGAATCTTATTTTTTGTTATTTTAGCATTTTTATGTTTGGTTGAGTTGAGAATCTTATATTTTAATTTCAAACTAATTTATAACAATGCACTTACTTTCAAATTAAAAAATATTATAATTATGACATTTTACTAAATAATAAAAATATATAAACATAATTGTTTTATTTTAAAAAATAAAAATATTTATACGTAATTTATTACTCCCTTTATCTCACTAATAGTGTCCCATTTTTTTGGCACAATATTTTATGTGGAGATAGTTAATATTTAATGTAGGGGTAGATTAGTATTTAAAGTGGGGGTAAATTAGAAATTTATGTGATGTGGTTGTAATGTATTTGAATTTTTAATTGATTTATTTAGGTGTGATGTGATAGATGTGTATTTGAAACTTTAATATATTTATTTATTAATGTGATGTGATGGTAGTGGATTTAGTAATTAAAAGAAAAATGAGACGGAATTAGCGGGACGGAGGGAGTATATTATAATTATTATTTTGTAGCTGAATAAATATTAATTTAATTTATATAAATTTAATTTATTCAAGTTATTAAGTATTATTTTATTTAAATGAATAAATTATAAAGAATTAAATAAATATTGAAATCTTGGGTAACCTCTTTATAATTTTAAATGGAAATACGGTAAGCTCTTTTATAAGCTTTTACACATATAATAATTTTATAATTTAAAAGAGTATAAAAGGTAATTTAATATAAAATATATCCAAAAGAATCCCAGTAATCTAAGATTAGTTGGGTTCTGGGCGGAACATTCCCACAAAAAATAAAGATTCCCATTGTAGTGGAAATTTTAGATTGCCAGAGGAAACATCCCTCTAACCAAACAAGGGAATGTTATGCCTCAATCAAGATTTCCACTGTGCCGTGGAAGGCCCGAGCAACCCTTCTAACTCGCCAGCTGGAAAACCAAGTGGACTTCAACCGAACGAGTAATGGTCTCAAATTGAAGAAAAGAAAATGAACTCAAAAGGCCCAAAACCCAGAGCATCAAACAAGGAGCCAGGGTGACATGGAAGTCAGAACCAGGCCATCAAATTATCCGAGCACGACTTTCAGTGGATTCGAGCCAACTGATTTGGAAAGTTCAAATACCACCTTTGGGCAAAATTAAGAGATACTGACGCGTTTCAAGAAGTTCCGAAACCACAACAAAGAAATACTGAGAATCGGAACAATCAAGATGACTGCAGAAGCCATCACGACGAATATGAAGAAGACAATTCTGATAAGGCAATTGGATCGAATGATTTTGAAGAACTGACTAAAGATGGACCCGACATCCCAAACCTGACCTTGAACCGAATGAAGACATCCATACACAAAAATAAGGTCAAGCAGCATAAAGGAGTATGCACAGATAAAGAGGCCAAGTTCCAGATACTTAGCCATTTTTTCAGTAGTTTGGGACCCTATCCCTATGTTGAGGCGCGTGATACTGAAATTGAGGCCCGATGTATGGAAATGGAGTCGATATGTACAAAAACTGTGGCCCCATGTACTTGAATCACGATGTACTGAAGCTGGGGCTCGTATAGAATCACCTATTTTGTTATTCTTTTCATGATCTTTTGCTTAGTCCAACATATACTTGGAAGAAGGCCTATATATATGGCCCCTCCACCCTTGTATCTTTCATCTTTGACATTATGAAAATCTAAGTTTGCTTGAAGCATTCCCCTTTTTCTCAAAGATCATTCAAGAGTTTGTGGGAACCGAAAACCCTCACCTCGATAGAAATCTCACCCCCAACCGTGTCTAGACTTGGACTAGCTCACACGATTCAGATTCTTGAAGCAAAATCGTGATCGAAATCATCCATTTTTGAAGCATTTGGAAGAGACAGTGTTGCTAGTTTGGCTTGCATCTCCATCTCGACATCTTCTTTGGTATTGGAAGCTTCCCTATCCTCTTTTCCATCATCTTCTTCTTAAATCTTCCTACAATATTGTTTTTAGTGTCGATCCATGGCATATTTAAAATATTTTGGTATCAGAGCTTGCATTAGAACAATATTGTTAGTCTTTATTCCATGAAAACGCAAAAACTCAAAAATATAATTCTGGACAGAATCTGTTTTGCCGTTTAAATAAAAAAAAAAATAACCATATGTTTTATTATATTATATATTCTAACTTTTATAATATATACAGTGTTTTTGAAATGGCAGGTACCTGTGATTTCGCCATGATGGAACTATTGAAGAGCCTAAATGCCAATATATAAAACTTGAATTCACAGTTCAAAAATTTCAATGAAAAATTTGAGCATCTTGATAGTAATTGTGATGATTTGAATAGCCATGTGGCAGGACTTACTGATAAGGTTGAGCAGATAGAGCAGACTCTGGAACGACAAGCTGTGGAGTTTCAAGAGCAAATTACTGAGATTGATCACCGAACTAGAGTCACAAATCCCAGAGAAATGGATGGAAAGGTGAAGTATGAGCTTGAACAAAGAGCACAAAGGCTTGAAGAATAACTCCTAGAACGAGCTGAAGGCGTTCCAAATGATGATTTAATTGCTAGAGATTCTACCAAGTCAACACAGGAAATCCACCATATCAGGGAAGAACGTTCGGCTCAACATTTGCACTTATTAACATAGTGTTTCTGCTCAACATAGCTAAGTTAATTAATAAATCTTTATTTCAACTTCTTTAAAAAAAAATAACCATAGGTTGTATTAAGAGTTTGCATTTTATCATATTCAAGACCTTGAAGCACTATATCATATGTGTTAGGTCCGTTTGAGTGGATAACCAGTACACTAGTCCTGTAAACTAGTTCAAACACCTTTCGTAGACATGTTAATCAGTTTAATAATAAAATGCAGCGGAATAAATATAAACTGAAAAGTAAACGAACTCATAGATTTGTTGACACAGTTCGGCACAAGCCTACGTCTGGGGGATACCGATCCAGGAGGTTTCACTACTTGTTTAACTTGATCCACAATCCAAATAATAGTGATTTAGTTTGCCCAACTTTAATCTCCAAGCGGTTGAATTGTCGAACCAAATCTCCCCGATCTTACTTTAATTCCTTGAAGGCTCCTCCTTCAAGTCACCCTCGGTCGAAAACTGTTGGCAAACCCTCCTTCAATAGTTGTTCTCTTTTAAGCTCGTGTATTGACGACTCCTTGGAATACTTGACTGAATTCGTCGACTTCAATCAAGACTGCAGCAGCACAATATCGTCCCAATCACCCAAGGTAGTGTTGGTCGAATAACTTCCTTCAAAATGATGAACTCACGAACACGGGAAGGAATAATTTTCTCACTAAAAAATACTTCAATGGCTCGAAGAAAATTGATTCAAAAGTCGTACATGTTCCTTCCTTGGCCTCCGTATTTGAAGTGAGCAATAACCTCCATTCTAAGGTAAGATATTAGTACCATAATTCTTCCTTCCTTAGAATGGAGTTGCCCGGAATAAAAGATCCTAGTTTCCATACTTCTCGAATGCGATCTGGGCAAGAGATCAGCTGACCGTTGAAGATATTCCCTTGCAGATTCGCCAGCATCTCCTTCTATAAATAGTTTGTTGAATATTGAAGTGGTTGGTCCAACAAAGTAGTCCAGACATCGGTTGTGAACACATTTGCTCAAAACTGGTTACCAACAATCTCCCTCTTTTTGGCAGAATGTGGGCCGGTATATGAGTTGATCAAACCGATGTCTTAAAAAATAACACAGACACAGTAATGAGAAAATTCATCCCTTTCATACCAACCATTAATTACAATTATTCCCATTTCAAGACAAACTATTCTAATGCTCCGTACAAAATGCCTATCAGTTCAATCTAGGAGCATGTACATCAAAGCAGCACATGACAATAAAAATTAGATATAGCATCAAGAATCAAAGTTTGATTATTACAGGCCATCGTGCAATATCCATAAGCAGTTCACAAAAGTAGTTCAAATAGTTTGACAGAACACAAAAAAATGAGTTACCCTTCAGCAGCAGAATTCCAGTAGCAGACTCCCCCTCCTTGTTTTAGTGCTTGCCAGAGGAACCGATCAACAGTTGTATCAACTGAACTCCCCCTCTGGCGCACATTTTGCCCAAAAAGAGCAAGTCACTTAGATTCCTCAGAGGAATCTGCATCAGAATCATCAGACTCCTCTAGATTGGTATCCAAGTCCATGTCTTCATCAGACCACACATCAGGAAGCTGTCTGAACAGCTTTTCAGCTGCCTGAACTCTGGTGTGCACCTGTGCTTCCAACACTTTCAAATGGTTAATATGATCAGCAAGTTCATCACGTACCAAAGAGAAGGCATCTTTGGCATGAATCCTTCCCCCAGGTCCAGCCAGGGTTGGTTTCTTCTTTACAAGGGCAGAGGACAACTTGAAGTCTGCCACAGCTTCTGGTTGATCATGCTTACTCCCAAGAATGTGGAGGTGCTTCAGATACTCAAAGATGAGAGCAGGAAAGGGCAATGTGGTGTTGTATTTCCTCTTGATTTTTCCAGCAAATGCCATCATTTGTTCAAGCACCAGTGCTCCATAGTTGATCTCATAGTTTTGATCTATGGCATACAACAACTTACACATATTCTTGGACGCAACAGAGTGATTAGTTGTAAGCATAACATTATGTGCACAGAATTTATAAAGGAGTGAAAACCTTTGAGTGAGAGCACCAGCACTCAAACCTTTACCATGAATCCTCTATCCATCCTCCCCATGAGTTCTTTAGCAATTTTGGCCATATGAAACTTTGCAAAGCGAGAGTAAACAGATTTAAAAGATGGACTCGGTACCTGGAGAAATCGATTCAGGGCTTTGGCCTTTAGTTCGAACACTTCTCCATAAACATAGCTTAGTTCAAACCAGGGACTCTTGGAGTTGAGGACATCATCGCTCAGGTTTGCATAAAAATGCCTAACTAGCTGTCTTTTGAATTGCTTGATCTCAGTAGCCCAAAAGAGTAAAGACCTTTTCTCCAGGTATTGATGCCATCCCATTTCCTCATACCGTTCAGCAGCAAATCTGATGTCTGGGTGAACCTTCATCTTTTCGAGCACGGTTGGGAAGTACTGTTCAGACATCTCATAATAGAACTCAGTAGAGATGGCATTCTGAGCATCGATGACCTCATGTTCATGGTCTTCAGACGAGGATTCAACAATCTTCCTCTTTTTGGATGCTGCAGCTTTGGAAGATCCTTCTGGTTATGGGGGCATCCGTTTTTTCAGTTCAAACTCCTTCGGTGAACTCCTCGCTGGTGGAGGTGGAGTTGTATTTCCTCTTGATTTTTCCAGCAAATGCCATCATTTGTTCAAGCACCAGTGCTCCATAGTTGATCTCATAGTTTTGATCTATGGCATACAACAACTTACACATATTCTTGGACGCAACATAGTGATTAGTTGTAGGCATAACATTATGTGCACAGAATTTATAAAGGAGCGAAAACCTTTGAGTGAGAGCACCAGCAGTCAAACCTTTACCATGAATCCTTTGTCCATCCTTCCCCGTGAGTTCCTTAGCAATTTTGGCCATATGAAACTTTGCAGAGCGAGAGTAAACAGATTTAAAAGATGGACGCGATACCTGGAGAAATCGATTCAGGGCTTTGGCCTTTAGTTCGAACACTTCTCCATGAACATAGCTTAGTTCAAACCAGGGACTCTTGGAGTTGAGGACATCGTCGCTCAGGTTTGCATAAAAATGCCTAACTAGTTGTCCTTTGAATTGCTTGATCTTAGTAGCCCAAAAGAGTAAAGACCTTTTCTCCAGGTATTGATGCCATCCCATTTCCTCATACAGTTCAGCAGCAAATCTGATCTCCGGGTGAACCTTCATCTTTTCGAGCACGATTGGGAAGTACTGTTCAGACATCTCATAATAGAACTCAGTAGAGATGGCATTCTGAGCATCGATGACCTCAGGTTCATGGTCTTCGGACGAGGATTCAACAATCTTCCTCTTTTTGGATGCTGCAGCTTTGGAAGATCCTTCTGGTTCTGGAGGCATCCATTTTTTCAGTTTCAAACTCCTTCGGTGAACTCCTCGCTGGTGGAGGTGGAGTTGGTTCACGAGTATCAACATGAGTTTCCTCTACTTTAGTGTGTTCAGGTTCATCTTTTTCTTCGGACTCCTCATCTGTTTATTCTTCCTCATTCTCCTGGTCGGATCCTTCTTGATCACTTTGAGTATCCTGTGATCCCAAATCCTCGGACTTGCCTTCATTTGGATTCTCCCCCTCAGTTTGATCAGGGGCATCGCCGAGGATGTGTTCAGTGTCACCCCCTGATTCCTTGTTTCCTTCGTCGTCAGAGCTAGATGAATCATCGGCTTCCTCTTCCTGTTCAGCATCAGTTGGAGCTGGTTCTTTTAATGGGACCGATGGTTCGGCATCTTTTCTCAGTAGATGTTTCCTCTTTTGACTGGCAGTCCAGGCAATCTCCTCTGTGATTTCATTCGCTGCATCATTCTTCTCATCATCACTAATGTCAATCATTGACTCATCTCTAGAACTGCCTTCGTCAGATTCTTCCACATAATCAGAATCCAATTCCTCCTCATCCGGTCGTTCAGTGAGTAGTTCGGACAGTTTGGTTGGACTGGTTTGAGTTTCAGCAGCAGTGATTGTCAGTTGTTCCTTGGGGCTTTCCACTGTTGTTGTAGTGTGACCTGGAGTAGATACAGCAATTGGTTGAACAGTGCTCTTTTTTGCTGGAGTTTTCTTCTTTGGCTTTGCGACGGACACCTTATGTTCATCCTTTGGTGCAGGGTCAGCAACTTTAGAGGGCATGTCCGCTTCAGATTCCTTGCCTGAACCCATGGTGGGGAGGTTGGCAAGAATACCATCTAGAGGCTCCAGTGCCTTGGCAAGATCCGCTTCAACTCGTTCACTTATCGAGGCATTTTTCTTGGCCACAGCCTTCTCTTTAGGTTTGGTAGTGGAGGCTGATTTTTCCTTCACCTTTTGCGAGCCTTCCTCCTTTTGATTCATAGTGTTGTCTCTGGTTACTTCAGCTTGAATATCAAGGGGCTCTTGAACAGCAGTAGTGGTGGCACCTTTCCCTCCGGCCATAGATGAAGATGATGAAGGGAATGGAACAGCTACGAGAGAAGGTGTTTCTGAGATGGTTTGTTCGACGATCGCTTTTTGAACAGCTTTTGTACGTCCATTGGCGCTGGATTCCTCTGGCGATATCACCTTCTTACTTCTTTTTGATGAAGCGGGAGTGGGATCTTGTGATTTGGAACTTTGGCTTCCACGAGTTCTCACCATTATTCTGAGAAAAGAAGAGAGAAGCAAGTGAATGTGTACGGGATGTTTTTTAAAGTAGAGAGCTTTGAGAGAATATTGCCGAGAGGTATATGAGATATGTATTGAGATAGTTGCATATAGAATGGAGGTTGAAGAAGGAAGCTTCCCTTATTTTAAAATTGGAATGATTATCACGGTTACCAAAACGGTAATGATCACAAATTTGAATTACTTGGTGCAATTAACCGTTCCCGCCTATGTGTGTGAGACGTGGGCATGTCACATCAATTTTGAATTGATTCTCCAATTTGAATTATGGTAACCATGGTTATTAGATTGCTCCTCCAGTTATTTCCTTTCTAAAAGGATTAATATTACACAAAATGTATATTAAGGTAATAAAATATATCTAAAATTTATGAAAACAAAAATAAGGAAGTTGCATAAAAAAAAAGAAACTTATTCCATGTTTTGCGGGATTTTAGGTGATCGTGCATAGGCCGAAATCCCTTTTCAATTTTTCAAATCTTTCACGATCTAATGCCTTGGTGAGAACATCCGCACGTTGCTCAGTAGTTCCGACATGTTATATAGATACAATTCCTTCTTCAACAAGTTCTCTAATGAAGTGATGTCGAAGCTCAATGTGTTTGGTTCTTCCATGTTGAACTGGATTCTTGGATATGTTGATTGCACTCATGTTATCGCATAGTATGGTTAGGATTTCTTGATCGATTCCATAGTCCAACATCATTTGCTTCATCCATAGCAGTTGTGCACAACAACTTCCTGCTGCAATGTACTCCGCTTCGGCAGTTGAGAGTGAGATGGAGGTTTGCTTCTTGCTATACCAACTGACTAGATTGGTTCCAATGTAGAAACATCCTCCGGTCGTGCTTTTTCTATCATCCGCGTCACCTGCCCAATCTGCATCACTATAGCCAAGTAATGAGATATTAGATTCATTATAGTACCATATACCAAGATCACTTGTCCCTGAAACGTATTTGATCACTCTTTTAGCAGCTTTTAAGTGGGATTCTTTGGGATCGGCTTGATAGCGAGCGCACACACCCACTGCATAGCTTATGTCTGGTCTACTTGCAGCTAGGTATAGTAAGCTTATAATGCTTCGATAAAATTTTTGGTCCACACTTTGACCACTGAGATCTTTGCTTAATTTTTCATTAGACCCTATAGGAGTTCGGACAGGTTTGCTGGACTCCATGCCGAACTTTTTGACAATGTTCCGAGCATACTTGATTTGACTGAGAAATATGCCATCTTTCTTTTGAGCTACCTGCAAACCAAGAAAATAAGTTAGTTCCCAACAATGCTCCTTTCGAACTCCTTACCCATTATTTCAATGAATTTGTCCTTGAGCACATGATGCGCTGATCCAAAGACTATGTCATCTACATAGACTTGAGCGATAAGAATTCCTTTGCTTTCTCTTTTGATGAATAGTGTCTTGTCAAGACTTCCACTTTCGAATCCGTCTTCAAGCAAGTACTTCGAGGGCCTCTCATACCAAGCCCTAGGAGCTTGTTTCAACCCGTATAGAGCTTTGTTGAGCTTGTAGACACGATGTGGGTGATGAGGACCCTCGAAACCTTTGGGCTGCTCCACATACACTTCCTCCTTAAGCCAACCATTGATGAATGCACTTTTGATATCCATTTGATAGAGCTTGAACCCTAAGGAACATGCAATGGATAACAAAAGTCGAACTGCCTCGAGTCTGGCTACGGGAGCAAATCTCTCACTGAAGTCCACTCCTTCGACCTGAGTGTATCCTTGGGCAACTAGACGGGCTTTGTTTCTTGTGATATTTCCTTTTTCATCACTTTTGTTGCAAAAGATCCACTTGGTGCCAATTATGTTTGTGTATTTTGGTCTTTCAACCAGCGTCCATACTTCATTCCTTTTGAACTGAAGTAGCTCATCCTGCATGGCATTTATCCAATGTTCATCCCGGAGAGCTTCTTCCACTTTGGATGGTTCAATCTTGGACGTGTAGCAGTGTAGACCAGCCAGTTCTTTAAAATCGATCTTCTTCGCCCGGGTTTTCCTCTTTTCATTGACATCACCGATTATATCTTCAGGATCATGATGTTTGTGAATGTGTCTGTTGAGATCTTTCTGTTGCTCAGGATCACGTGACACGGTGTCTAAACTGGGTGTTTGGACGGCTTCGGTGGACTCTTCTCCAGTAGTAATCCGTTCCGCGTTGGTCTGTCCTGAATTCTGACTGCTAGGCAATTCAGATGGATCTTCATCTTCCTTGAGTTAAGAGGAGTCTTTGCACGGAACATCTTCTATGGCAACATTTGTGGATTCAAGTACTTTTCTTGTTTTGGGAATATATATCTATATGCTTTGCGTGTGTTGGAGTATCCCACAAATATTCCTTCATTGCTTTTTTCTTGAAATTTTCCCACATGTTCCATGTCATTTAAGACAAAACATTTGCTGCCAAAAATATGAAAATAGGTAATTGATGTCTTTTTACCGTTCCATATCTCATATGGAGTCATGAGGGAGTTAGGTCTCAAGTACTCAGCGACATTTTTGGAGTCGAGCATCACCCTTGACATTTCTTGCAGAGTTCGATTTCTTCTTTCCACAACTCCATTTTGTTGGGGGGTCTTTCGTGCGGAGTATTCATGCTTGATTCCATGAGCTGTACAATACTCTTCAAAGGTCTGGTTTTCAAATTCTCGTCCATGATCACTTCGAATGCGCTTTACCTTTGTGTCTCTTTCAGTCATGAGTCGATTGCACAACTTTTCGAATGCTTTGAATGCATCACCTTTTTCCCTGAGAAAATCTACCCAAGTGTGTCTTGAATAATCGTCAATGCATACAAAGATATATTTTTTACCTCCCAAACTTTCAACCTTAGTGGGACCAATAAGGTCCATGTGTAGTAGATCAAGACATTTTGTTGATCCAGGGTGCTCAGACAGCTTGTGTGAACTCATGTGCTGCTTGTTCTTGGCACATTCATAACAGAATTCAATGTCAGAATTTCTGAAATGAGGAAGACCTTTGACCGCTTCTGTTCTGCTTAGTCTAATCAAATCTTTGAAGTTTAGATGCCAAAGCTTTTCATGCCATAGCATGATGTGGTTTTCACCTGCAACTGAACCAAAATTGCATGTTTGAACAAGTTGATAACAGTTATTTTTAGAGCGCAAACCTCCCATAACGCATTCTTGATTCATGTTGAAGACTTGACAGTCTTTCTTGTTGAACTGAACTATTAGGTCTTCATCACATAGTTGACTGATGCTGATCAAGTTGGCTTGAAGTCCATCCACAAAGAACACTGGAGTTAATTCTCGTGAGCCACAATTTTCGATGATCCCTTGACCTGCTAGTGCAGCCTTTTTGCCATTTCCAAATACTACAAATCCACCATCAATTTCCTTGTAGTGTTTGAGAAGTTTCCTTTCTCCAGTCATGTGTTTTGAATATCCGCTATCAAAGTACCATATTATGTCTTTGTCCTTTTCTTGTGAGATAGAAAAGCAACGTTACATCTGTTTTGGACTTTGGGGACCCATTCACGTCTGATGGAGATCAACTTCATCTTTATTTTGTCATTTGGCCAGACAATGGGTCTTCCTTCTTGTAGATCCTTGACTAAGATTCCACAATTCTTGGTTTTGTGACCTTCGAGTTTGCAGTAATCACATCTGAGAGGAATGGGAGGAGGTGGTCTTGTCGTCCATTTGTTCCTTCTTGCAGGGTGATAGGGTTTTTTAACCATCTGATGGCCATCTAGCATTCCTCCGGATACAAATTTACTTTTACTCTCCTTGTTTGAGGTAGACGCCTGATAGCCTAAGCCTTTTTTTTCCACTAGATCTCCCCATGGCTATGACGTCGTCCAGCTTGGCCTTCCCTTTGTTTAATTCTGCGAGGGTCCCTTCGGCTTTGGCTGGTTTCTCTTGCACTTCTGTAAGTTCGGTGAGAAGAGCATCTCTTTTACCATGCATACTGGCATACCACAATCTGTACTCATCTACTTCAAGGTCATCATTATCTTTCAAAAGTTCTGCATTTTTCTCAAGTAGTTCATTAATTTGTTCAGACAACGCCTTTAACTTTTCTTCAAGTTCTTGATTTTTTATTTCAAGATTCTTGATGTGCTTTTTCAAATTTAAGTTCTCGACTTGAAGTTCTACTAACTCAGCCATGGATATCTCAAATTTCTCGAACATTTCTTCATAGAGATCTTGAGCTTGTTGATGCTTTCTTCATGTTCCCTGTTGGCAAAAGAACGCACCATATTAGAGGAAACCATATTGACAGAGTTGGTAGATATACCTGAATCCGGTTCATCATCACTGGCTGAATCCAATGTTCCAACGAATGCTACTCCATAGTCTGGATCATTATCACTAGTTTCCTTCTCGTCCTCGGAGTCACTGAATGTTACTTGATATGACTTGTTTGACTCTTTTGACCGAAGATTGGCACAATCCTTTTTGATATGACCTCTTCCGCCACACTAAAAAAAAATGATCTCTTTGTCATCCTCAGATCTAGATTGTTTAGATCTATTTCTGTCAAATGACTTGGAGGTTTTTGGAGTGGGTTTGCAGCTTGATGTCCCAGCATCCTTCTTCATGGATGAGTTAAATCTGGTTCTTCGGTTCTTTAGGATTTGGTTCAGCCTTTTGGACAACATAGAGAGTTCTTCCTCATCACTGTAGTCTCCAAGGTCTTCCGGGGAATTGTCATCCATGTCCTTGGTCACAGATTTGAACGCCACAGATTTGCTTTTACTCCTAGGGACAGTGATCCATTTCCCAAGATTGTAGGATTCCCATCAATTCATCAACCTGCAATTTGTCAAAGTCTTTGTATAGTTCAAGAGCAGCTACTTTCGCGTTGAACCTTTCTGGAAGCGTCCCAATGATTTTACCTACAATATCCTGCTGAGGGTACTTTTTGCCAAGCTGAAGAGCTTGGTTGGTTAGATCACGAATGCGACCAATATATTGGCCGACAGATTCATTATCATCCATAGTAATTCTATGAAATTGAGCATCAAGTGTAATGATTCTAGATTTCTTTACCGGTGCCATACCCTCGTAGGTATTGGCTAAAGTAGTCCAGACGTCATAAGCAATCTTACATCCTGCAATAAGCCGGTATTGATCTTTTGTAAGGGCATTGTGAATAGCATTCAGTGCTTTGGAGTTTTTTGATGTAGCAAGCCTCTCAGTTGCAGTCCATTCGCTCCTTGGCTTTAGGGTTTTCACACCATCTTTTTCAACAACTGGAGGATGATATTGAGTTTCTACTGCATCCCATGCTCCTTCATCTAGTGCAATGAGAAATGCCTCCATTTGATCTTTCCAATAGGCATAGTTTGACCCATCGAGCAATGAGGGTCTCGTTACTGAACCACCTTGATTATCCATCTTTTTTTACTGGATCTCGCTGTTGAGCGTGTGGCTCTGATACCAATTGTTAGGTCTGTTTGAGTGGATAACCAGTACACTAGTCCTGTAAACTAGTTCAAACACCTTTCGTGGACACGTTAATCAGTTTAATAATAAAATGCAGCGGAATAAATATAAACTGAAAAGTAAACGAACTCAGAGATTTGTTGACCCAGTTCGGCACAAGTCTATGTCTGGGGGATACCAATCCAGGAGGCTTCACTACTTGTTTAACTTGATCCACGATCCAAACAATAGTGATTTAGTTTTCCCAACTTCAATCTCCAAGCGGTTGAATTGTCGAACCAAAATACTCCCTTGTTTTGGTGAAGATCTCCCCGATCTTACTTCAATTCCTTGAAGGCTCCTCCTTGAAGGCTCCTCCATCAAGTCACCCTCAGTCGAAACCTGTTGGCAAACCCTCCTTCAATAGTTTTTCTCTTTTAAGCTCATGTATTGACGACTCCTTGGAATACTTGACTGAATTCGTCGACTTCAATCGAGACTGCAACAGCACAATATCGTCCCAATCACCCAAGGTAGTGTTGGTCGAATAACTTCCTTCAAAATGATGAACTCACGAACACGGGAAGGAATAATTTTCTCACTTAAAAATAATTCAGTGGCTCGAAGAAAATTGATTCAAAAGTCGTACATGTTCATTCCTTGGCCTTTGTATTTGAAGTGAGCAATAACCTCCATTCTAAGGTAAGATATTATTACCATAATTCTTCCTTCCTTAGAATGGAGTTGCCCGGAATAGAAGATCCTAGTTTCCATACTTCTCGAACACGATCCGGGCAAGAGATCAGCTGACCGTTGAAGATATTCCCTTGCAGATTCGCCAGCGTCTCCTTCTATAAATAGTTTGTCGAATATTGAAGTGGTTGGTCCAACAAAGTAGTCCAGACATCAGTTGTGAACACATTTGCTCAAAACTGGTTCCCAACAATCTCCCCCTTTTTGGCAGAATGTGGGCCAGTATATGAGTTGAAGGCGTTCCAAATGATGATTTAATTGCTAGAGATTCTACTAAGTCAACACAGGAAATCCACCATATCAGGGAAGAATGTTCTGCTCAACATTTGCACTTATTAACATAGGTTGTATTAAGAGTTTGCATTTTATCATATTCAAGACCTTGAAGCACTATATCATATGTATAGTTATAGCAATATAAAACATGAGCTTGTGCATTCACTACATAAAACCACATACTTCTGAACGGTGTGAATTATGGTTGCAACCTGCAACATAACAGATCAAAACACTCAAAAATAACTGAAGATGATGATTCCAATATTACCTGATAGTTTGATCCTGGGAAAAAAATAAGAAAATACAAGTGTTGATGGTAGCGAAAGTAGATATTCTTCTATGAATTACAAGCTGGCCAGTAGGTTACCCACGTAAGTAGAGGATAACCAGCTAAAAGTAATATGAAAGAATTGAAGTACAATATAAGAGAATGTTGTAGGCCAAATGCCACACAGGACGTTTAAATACCTTCAGAAAAGATGGTGGCTCTTTCAGTTTGAATTAGGAAAGCCCAAGGCGAGGGCAAGATGTGCGTGTGCTGAAGCACATAGAAAATTGGGACGGCAGCTCCAAAAGACTTACCTGCGACAGAGAAAAAGGAATCACAAGAAGATACATCTTGACACCATTTTGGCCAGCTCCAATTGGCCCTATCAGCAGCATAGAAGAAACTATCAAGAAATAATATATGCGGAACAATGCATTTGAGGACTCATTGGTCAAATACGCTGCATCTGCAAGGGCTGGACAACACTATGAGCCAAACAACAGAAAGAAATGTCAGACAGTAAAAATAGATACCAGAGAACATTTACTTTGTGGATTAAATTGAATCAAAAGAAGTTGTTTTAGATTACATTCTAAACTTGTACAATCGCAGAAAAATAATAACTTGAAAGTTATGGGAAGACAAATTATGTTAGAATAAAAGCATATAGTTCATTAATCTGAAGCCTTTAACTTGCGGCAACAACTCCAGCCCTTCCCATTTCAAGTAGATCCTTGAATTTACAATTTATTATATCAATAAATTCATTTAACACATATTTCGAAAGAAAAATTATTACATTTTTCATACACTCAATAGCACGAACCACTCCTTCCCACAATTGGCTGGCTATAGAAATTCAATAGAGAACCTCCTAATTTCAAACCATTTAATAATACCCACCCAAGAACGTAATTGAGATGATGCAGAGAATTTAAAGCAAATACCCCAGCTTTCACCACTCAAAAGCTGGCATGACATGAAAATATCACATATCACACGCCAAATTTAAAAATGGACGAGATAAGTTGAGTAAAACAACATCATATGACTTTGTCGGATCACCTATGGCAAAAAGACAAGCATCAAAAGAAAGAGCGTGAAGAGTACAGAAAATTGGATGGACATCTATTGCAGACTCATCATATATTTTAAATAATAGTAATTATAACATGAGAGAAACAAGTTTAGACATATATAATATACCTAAAGATATGACCCCACCTTGAAATCAACGGAGGAAAAGTGTAATAAGAATGGCTGGAAAGAGTTATAATCATCATTTTAACACAATGCTTAAATCCAGAATTTTGTAGAATGAATGAACTGTCAGATTTGTGCCCGCCTGAAGCAAACACAGCAAACACAGGAAAAAATTTGTTCGACAAGAAACTACTTAACCTTGTGTGGAGGTTTGATAAGGGACAAAGAACTGCAAACCAATGCAATGGGGTTACAGTGGCATTAAGGAATGAAAGGCGATGACAAGTTCCTCCCAACAACAGATGAAAACATGGAAATGTGTTTATGACAGAAACAACAAATTAACAAATTATAATACTTTAAAGTATAAAGTGAGCAATTTTAAAAAAAATTTCTACATTCTCGGAAGCCAGTATAACACAGATAGAAATCAGGAAAAAATATGAATATGTGTTTTGACTCCAAAGCACCGAAAAAGACCAAATCAGAAAACAATTTAAAAAGCCAAATTAAAATAGGGGCTTAATCGAATCTTTAAAAAAAATGGAGGTCTTAATCTGCTGCACAAAAAGGAGTGCATAATCAAGAAAATCAATTACCAGTCACCAGAGCATAGAGGCAAAGCAGTGTTACGATGATTGCTAGCAAACAGATATTTGCTTCCACGCCTAAAAAGTGATAAATCAAACCATAATAACAACATATGGAACATCCGCAGTAGAAACTAACTAAATCAAGGTCAACAAAGCCATAAAACTGAATGGTGCAATTAAAATAGAGAGTAATAAATGACTTGTCGGAGTCGAGTAAAAACCAACGAAACTTAGCTAATTGGACGAAAACACTAGTCACATGTTCAATGGAAAACTAAATGTAAACAAAGGTAAGCAAAATTTTCATCAAGTGAATTCATGATTCCAAGAAAAATCCAATAAATAAACCTTCTCTAAAAACCGATAAGCGACAATAGTTACATGATATTAAAGCAGAATGCACCAATGAGAGTAAAACGAACTCAAGATTAATCAGAAAAGCTCCCCAAACCAAATTTATTGAACTCGCATCTGTCCAGTACTCCAATTCGACAAAACAACGAAAGAATACATGGAATTGTAACATTATAATAATTACTACCTCCGTCACAACATTTTTGTTACGGATGGTTTTTTGCATTATCCACTGTTTAATTTTGATTCAAATTTTTAATATAGCTATGTAAGAAAAAAACATAGTCAAGTGAGATCTTTTTAGATTCGTCTAATCCTGTAGTTTTAGACAATCAACAAAAATAATGAGACGGAGGAAGTATTAAAAATCGAAGAAATAAAACCAATGATATAAACGCCGTGCCTGAGGGAGAAGCCACTGGTCACAAGATCATTAACACAGGAAGGGTAAGGCCAAAATTGGGGGAAATCAAACCTACGGCCAAATTAGACGGAAGAACACAAACGGAAGGAAAATTACAAAAAAATCAACAAAATAGGAATAGAGCGCCAGCGACCACCTGGACGAGAGCGGATGGGTGGTGGCGGGGACGAAGGCGCAGCGGAGGGGTGGCTCGGACGAGTGACAAGAGGGCAGCGGAGCGCAACGGGGAATGGAGGAAAGCGAATAGGGAGAAGCGGAGGCGGCGCTCGCGGGACGGCGAGGCAGCATCGCTAGGGTTCTTTGGGCGCAAAGAGAGTTTTTGTGCTGGCGGCAGCTAGAAAGAATAATTCAAAACATAAAGCAAGGGTAGGATGTATAGAATAGTAAAACTTACAGCATATGATTTGAGGAACAAATCAAACAATTTGCAACCCCAGAATTCAAAATTGGACATCCTTCAGTGCATAATGATACCTTTGATTGTAAAGGATCCAAAACCTGCACACAAATGTTGAGGGAATTGCTTCGAGATAGCATAATGGGGCAATTGAGCATGGAAAACAAACCTGTTGATGATTCCGACAGCTGCACCAGTCATCGAAAGAACAACCACTATGGCTACCCGGTAGGCTTAGGATTCGATTTTGGGTACGGAATTAGAAAAGAATTGAGGGCAATGAGAAGCGTGGATGAGGCAGATTGGTGGAGGTTTCCCACTGTCAATGTGGCTGATAAAACCAGAAGGATTTCTCAGATGCATATGAAGAAGAAGAATCCAGAACAAGATAAGGAGATTTCATTGGCCAAGGCTTCTAGTCAGGATTCCTCCATTGCTCAGACAAAACCTGGGTTACTCTTGAAACTCAACTATGATGAAGTTTTGAGTGAGTGGGAATCTGAGAGAGGTGGTTCGCCATTTTGTCTTGATGCCCAGGCGACATTGTAATACCCCAGATTTTTATCAACGTCCAAAGGAATAAATTTATTCCGATCAATGTCGAAATATCTCCGAGAAGAAGAAAATAATTTATCACAATAAATTATTGCTCGGAAATGAAACGCCGATAGATTCAAAATTCAAAATGGAATAAAAGAGGGAAAGGAAGCCCGAAGACATTCCATGAATTGAGTCAAAATAATTGGAATTAAATTCAAGAAGGAAAATAATTCTAATTCCAAGAACCCGTGAAGTCGGAAGAAATTTAATTACACAAGTTATTGCACGGGAGTCAAAAGACGACGAATTGGAAGCCGACGAACCCAAGACCGACGAACTTAAGATTTCAAACATGAAATTCATTTGAGTCGAGATAAATTTAAGATAAGAATTTATGATCCGAGAATGACCCGAAAAATCGAGCCCGAAAACGTAGGAGGACAGAAGTCCGAAAGAGAGGAGAAAAGGCCCAACGGGATCGCACGGCCCAGTCCGGACGCACGGCCCAGACCAGGCCGCGCGCCCTCCGTGCTGGTTTTGGCTAAAAACTGCGCTAACCCCGCGCCACCAAGACAGCAGCTGCCAATTGCGCGATTTCGGGGATTTCTTACCATATTTCGACTCCCCGACTTAGGAAAGCCAATCCCAGACGGGGGAAAGGCTATTAGGACGATGGGGGATGATTTTCCACTCCCATAATCAGTCTCCCAAGTTTATCCACCACTCTCAAACTCTCCCAAAGCAAAACACCCACCCAACGACTTTCCGGCGACCTTCCGACGAGTTTCCGGCGACCGACGACGACCAAGGAAGAGTGTAGATCATCGATTACAGTCCTTGAATCATTGGTAAGTCGTCCATAGGTTTTTGTTTAAGATTTTGATGCCGAAAATCTGATCTAACCTTAGACTTTTGCTTCCGGATTCGGATTGTGACGTTGGAAGAGGAAATCGACTTGAGGAGATTCGTTCGTGACATCCCGTGGATTCCGGACGACCCCGTGACCTCCTAGACATCATCCCCACTGTAAGTTAATACTTACTTGGTTTTGGGTGACTTAAAATACAACCAAACGTGTGGATTTAATAACTCTAAAATCTGTCAACGCAAAAAAACCCTCGGCGCAACAATTTTGTGTGAATTTTTCGAACCCTTAAAACTGCTCGAACGGAAAAACTTAAAACCTGAAAAACGTTCCTAAGACATAGATCTAGTTCGTGTAAAATCTTCATAATTTTTCATTGCATTTTGATATCCGAAAACGGCCGAGAACCAACCTGCCTTGAGATTCGAACTTGAAACTGGGACAGAGTTGAAATCGAAACAAAACCCCTATTTCGAGAGTTCAAACCGAAAAACTCAAAACTAGACTTTTAATCCTAACACATAAATCTAGGTTGTGTAAAAATTTCAGATATTTTCGTCAATGTTTGCTATTTCAAATCGCATCAAACATAAACTGCCTTGATAAGACTTTTCGAAATCTGACTGTGTAGATGTCCGAACTTGATGAGTATGTTTCTATATTTTCTAGTCCTATTTGATCTTTGCAATCTAAATGCAAGTTGTGGATAATCATGTCTAGTATGTGCATATAAAATTTCAGAATTTTTTGAGTCCATTTGATATGTTAAAAAGTCGAAACTTTGAACTGTGACAAACCTGAGTCCGGACAGAATTCTGCTTGCGTAATAAACTCGATTTTTGATATGTCTGCTCAACTTATTTCGAAAAAGTTACAACACGAAAGTTGTTCGTGGGGACGTTTTTGATTTACTATGAAAATTTCAGATTTTTCCGACTTGAAATGAATTTTTGAATTAAAAAGACGTAAACTGTGATGTCAAATGATTTTAAATCGAAGAGATTTTGAAATATCGAAACAAATGGTCGAGACCTTGAAATACGATATATCTATACTTTTGAAAAATCCCGTTACACTAAATTAAAACCTATGAGATACTTGGCTATGTAGGGGGTGAGTGCTCGATAGAGTGCCCCTCTAGCTTTTCGCATCGTGCCTAGACGGACGAGTGTGACCTATGTAGGGGGTGAGTGCTCGATGGAGTGCCCCTCTAGCTTTTCGCTTCGTGCCAAAACGGCCGAGAGTGACCGACGTAGGGGGAAATGCTCAATAGAACGCCCCCTAGCTTTTCGCTTCGTGCCAAAACGGCCGAGGGTGAATGTTATGAGAAACTGTGCCAAAACGGCCAATGAAATACTTGAAATACGACACGGCTGCGGCCGCCGGATCACCGGCTATACAAGATACTTACGACACGGCTGCGGCCGCCGGATCACCGGCTATACAAAATATTGAGAAATGGTTACGTAACGGGGAAATAAAAGATTTAAAGTATTTATTTATTTATGCCCGTCTTTAAATTATGCATTTAAAAATTATGTCTTTAAATTTTCATATCTTATTAAATTGTTATTATGGATTAAATGCATGTTCAAGTACACAATTAAATTATTAATTTTAAATTGATAGATGAGTTGTTTGTATGCATGCCTCGGAGTAAAAATTTAATTATTTAATTAAACCTCTTTATACGTGTGTTAAATTATGATCTTGTGGAAATCCTTGTCTTTTCAAATATGTAATTAAATTATTATTAGATGAATAAAAATTTAAATCATGTCTTGTATGCATATGTTTTCCTTAAATTTAATTAAAAATTTTGAAACCCCTTGATCATAGTAGGTGTTAACTTACTCAGCACGTTTTTGCTGACCAAACCACATTTTCCCTTTTTCTTTCAGAGTATGAGGATTATGCATCATCATATGCATACATGGGAACATTCGGAAAAAAAAACTCTGTTTTAAATTCCGGCATTTAATTACAACTTGCATGAACGGGCCTGTTTAACCCGTATTTTGGCCATGTCGGCCCTATACTTAAGTTCCGCTGCACTATACATATGTAAATATTACTTTCCGCTGCAACTTTGATATTATGATTTTTAAATTATATTGTAATGGGCTGTTTGAATATTTTAAATTCTGAAAAACCATAGCCTTGCATCTCTTTAGCAAGCTCGGAGAAACCGTGTCTTGCTAGGGAGGTGTGGCGGTGACATCCCGGCCTGGGTTATCAAATCCGGGGTGTTACAAAGTGGTATCAGAGCCCAGACTATTTTTAAAACTAGTATTATTATTTTTAAACTATTACGAGTATTATTTTTAAACTAGTATTATATTTAAAAATCCATTATTATTTTTAAACTAACATTTTTTAGCCCAAATTTTTTTTTTCTAAGCCCTAACTTTTAGCCCAAATTTATTATTTTAAATCCCAAACCTTTTTAGCCCAAAATTTATTTTTCCTAGCCCAAATCTTTAGCCCAATATTTAATTACTATGTTGGCCCAATTATTTTGTCCCAATAACCTTGTTTTTACTTAAAACCCAAATAATTTATTTCCTTCGGCCCAATATAGTGGCCCAAACCTTTTATCCTTATTTTAATCTATCCATGGAATAAATTTATTTTTAAAACCCATGGATAAATAGATGCATGCATTAAATTTTTATTGGGGGGGATTACATATGCATATGCATACATAAATATCTGTACTAACCTCTTATGTGAATCATATGTGATACCTAAACTTCTCACTCCAGTGTTCGACATGACCTTGAGACTTGACTTAGAAGCGTTAACTTGAGACTAACTATGCCTTAGTCCTAGATCTTGATCACTTAGAAACTCACCTTCGTGTGCTTAATAACAGAAAATGGCACCTAGGAGAAAGCCAAGGAAAGTAAGTCCAAACGGCACTGACACTGACCTCCCAAGCGCACCTAAAAACAATGAGATTCCTCCGAACATAGGAAATCGAGCGCCTCATCTTCCCAACAACATGGATAAACGTTTAAGGATGGTAGAAGAAGTACTCGTAGTATTAGGAAATGTCGAGGTGCATAGGGCACAAGCGGCAATACCTCCGCCAGTAGCTCGAGACAACTATCTAGCTTTGGTAAATCCTTATCAACCGCCACACTATGATGGGGAGGAAGATCCCGCCAAACTAGAGGAGTGGATCCGTACGTTCGATAGACTCTTAAACGCTATCAAATGCCCTAATGAGGAAAAGATACGTGTAGCGACTTACTACTTAGGAGGTGAAGCCGATGAGTGGTGGCAAAACCTCCAGAGGAAATTAGTGGAAGACGAGAAAGCCTACACTTGGGAAGAGTTTAAGGAAGCTCTGAGGGAGAGGTTCTACCCATTAAGCACCAAAGCGATGAAGTACGAGGAATTCATTAACCTAAGGCAAGGCGCACAGACAATGCAAGAGTACTACACCAAATTCAAGGAGCTAGTACGATTTGCTACGAGGCTAGTACCAACTGACTCCGACAAGGCTCAGAAATTTGAGATGGGGTTAAACCTAGCCATTAGGGAAGTAATCACGGGGGTACACTACTCTGACGCACAAGCTGTTTATGATCGTGCGGTAGCGGTTGCACGAGTTCAGGGACTGAAGCGGAAGGCGGTAGATGAGTCTAGCCAAGGTCCCCAAGCACAAGACAAGAGAGGTAAGGACCGCGGAGCTGATAAAGACTCGGGTGGGAATAACCTTCGCAAAGGCCCAAATGGACCAGCCCAAGGCAACGATGGAGGCAATAATAGAAGGATTTTCACCCGTAAAGGCTATGTGCCCCGATGCCTAAGCTGTAACCAACCTCATCTGGTGAGGGGATGCCCTCAACCCGACACCTGCTTCCGCTGTGGTCGACGTGGACATCGGATGAAAGAATGTCGAACCCAGATTAAGAATATAGCCAAAAGAGATGACCTGGTCGTTGGACCTAACTAGCCACAAATAACCAAGGGGGACTCATGGGACGTTCAATGTGGTGAATAAAGCGGACATACCTGTGCTAGGCAACGATACTCGAACCTTCGTGGGAATAATGTGCAGGCAGTTATGGGGACATAACTGTAATCTTAAGGGGGGGAGGATGTAATACCCAGTAAGAATGCATAAGCATTTATTTTTGAAACCCGAATATTTTGTATCCCAAATAAACAAATTCAAATTGTTTTGAACTATGCCATGGCTTGATCCCTTCACAGGGTACGTAGGCAACTCGGAAATTTCAATTCTGGGTTCAGTCAATAATCAAACAACAAACAATCAACAATCGAACAATAATTCAATAACACAATATCGCAAAATAATAAAATAAACAAAAGGACCCTAACTTTTAGCGCGAGAAAAGCCGAAACACAACTTCGAGGACGAAGTTGATTCTTAAGGGGGGTAGACTGTAATACCCCAGATTTTTATCAACGTCCAAAGGAATAAAATTTATTCCGATCAATGTCGAAATATCTCCGAGAAGAAGAAAATAATTTATCACAATAAATTATTGCTCGAAAATGAAACGCCGATAGATTCAAAATTCAAAATGGAATAAAAGAGGGAAAGGAAGCCCGAAGATATTCCATGAATTGAGTCAAAATAATTGGAATTAAATTCAAGAAGGAAAATAATTCTAATTCCAAGAACCCGTGAAGTCGGAAGAAATTTAATTACACAAGTTATTGCACGGGAGTCAAAAGACGACGAATTGGAAGCCGACGAACCCGAGACCGACGAACTTAAGATTTCAAACATGAAATTCATTTGAGTCGAGATAAATTTTAGATAAGAATTTATGATCCGAGAATGACCCGAAAAATCGAGCCCGAAAACGTAGGAGGACAGAAGTCCGAAAGAGAGGAGAAAAGGCCCGACGGGATCGCACGGCCCAGTCCGGACGCACGGCCCAGACCAGGCCGCGCGCCCTCCGCGCTGGTTTTGGCTAAAAACCGCGCCAACCCCGCGCCACCAAGACAGCAGCTGCCAATTGCGCGATTTCGGGGATTTCTTGCCATATTTCGACTCCCCGACTTAGGAAAGCCAATCCCAGACGGGGGAAAGGCTATTAGGACGATGGGGGATGATTTTCCACCCCCATAATCAGTCTCCCAAGTTTATCCACCACTCTCAAACTCTCCCAAAGCAAAACACCCACCCGACGACTTTTCGGCGACCTTCCGACGAGTTTCCGGCGACCGACAACGACCAAGGAAGAGTGTAGATCATCGATTACGGTCCTTGAATCATTGGTAAGTCGTCCATAGTTTTTTGTTTAAGATTTCGATGCCGAAAATCCGATCTAACCTTAGACTTTTGCTTCGGATTCGGATTGTGACGTTGGAAGAGGAAATCGACTTGAGGAGATTCGTTCGTGACATCCCGTGGATTCCGGACGACCCCGTGACCTCCTAGACATCATCCCCACTGTAAGTTAATACTTACTTGATTTTGGGTGACTTAAAATGCAACCAAACGTGTGGATTTAATAACTCTAAAATCTGTCATCACAAAAAAACCCTCGGCGCAACAATTTTGTATGAATTTTTCGAACCCTTAAAACTGCTCGAACGGAAAAACTTAAAACATGAAAAACGTTCCTAAGACATAGATCTAGTTCTGTAAAATTTTCATAAGTTTTCATTGCGTTTTGATATCCGAAAACGGCCGAGGACCAACCTGCCTTGAGATTCGAACTTGAAACTGGGACAGAGTTGAAATCGAATCAAAACCCCTATTTCGAGAGTTCAAACCGAAAAACTCAAAACTAGACTTTTAATCCTAACACATAAATCTAGGTTGTGTAAAAATTTCAGATATTTTCGTCAATGTTTGCTATTTCAAATCACATCAAACATAAACTGCCTTGATAAGACTTTTCGAAATCTGACTGTGTACATGTCCGAACTTGATGAGCATGTTTCTATATTTTCTAGTCCGATTTGATCTTTGCAATCTAAATGGAAGTTGTAGATAATCATGTCTAGTATGCGCATATAAAATTTCAGAATTTTTGGAGTCCATTTGATATGTTAAAAAGTCGAAACTTTGAACTGTGACAAACCTGAGTCCGGACAGAATTCTACCTGCGTAATAAACTTGATTTTTGACATGTCTCCTCAACTTATTTCGAAAAAGTTAAACACGAAAGTTGTTCGTTAGGACGTTTTTGATTTACTGTGAAAATTTCAGATTTTTCCAACTTGAAATGAATTTTTGAATTAAAAATGCGTAAACTGTGACGTCAAATGATTTTAAATCGAAGAGATTTTGAAATATCGAAACAAACGGTCGAGACCTTGAAATACGATATATTTATACTTTTGAAAAATTCCGTTACACTAAATTAAAACCTATGATATACTTGGCTATGTAGGGGGTGAGTGCTCGATAGAGTGCCCCTCTAGCTTTTCGCATCGTGCCTAGACGGACGAGTGTGACCTATGTAGGGGGTGAGTGCTCGATGGAGTGCCCCTCTAGCTTTTCGCTTCGTGCCAAAATGGCCGAGAGTGACCGACGTAGGGGGAAATGCTCAATAAAACGCCCCCTAGCTTTTCGCTTCGTGCCAAAACGGCCGAGGGTGAATGTTAAGAGAAACTGTGCCAAAACGGCCAATGAAATACTTGAAATACGACACGGCTGCGGCCGCCGGATCGCCGGCTATACAAGATACTTACGACACGGCTGCGGCCGCCGGATCACCGGCTATACAAAATACTGAGAAATGGTTACGTAACGGGGAAATAAAAGATTTAAAGTATTTATTTATTTATGCCCGTCTTTAAATTATGCATTTAAAAATTATGTCTTTAAATTTTCATATCTTATTAAATTGTTATTATGGATTAAATGCATGTTCAAGTACACAATTAAATTATTAATTTTAAATTGATAGATGAGTTGTTTGTATGCATGCCTCGGAGTAAAAATTTAATTATTTAATTAAACCTCTTTATACGTGTGTTAAATTATGATCTTGTGGAAATACTTGTCTTTTCAAATATGTAATTAAATTATTATTAGATGAATAAAAATTTAAATCATGTCTTGTATGCATATGTTTTCCTTAAATTTAATTAAAGATTTTGAAACCCCTTGATCATAGTAGGTGTTAACTTACTCAGCACGTTTTTGCTGACCAAACCACATTTCCCCTTTTTCTTTCAGAGTATGAGGATTATGCATCATCATATGCACACATGGGAACATTCGGAAAAAAAACTCTGTTTTAAATTCCGGCATTTAATTACAACTTGCATGAACGGGCCTGTTTAACCCGTGTTTTGGCCATGTCGGCCCTATACTTAAGTTCCGCTGCATTATACATATGTAAATATTACTTTCCGCTGCAACTTTGATATTATGATTTTTAAATTATATTGTAATGGGCTGTTTGAATATTTTAAATTCTGAAAAACCATAGCCTTGCACCTCTTTAGCAAGCTCGGAGAAGCCGTGTCTTGCTAGGGAGGTGTGGCGGTGACATCCCGGCCTGGGTTATCAAATCCGGGGTGTTACAGACATGATCCAATGATGTCCAAGTATGCAATCTCATACTTAGCCTGGAAACAACAAATAAATTGCATCTTTTGATCATGTATATATATCTAATGTCTGGTTATTGGTTGGCTGCAGGCAAAGTTGTCACAGATAGACTTGTTCCCGGAGAAGGGAAACGATTGTAGGGGCATTTTGATCGGTAAGAAAAAGCGGCGTACACATCCCTTGCCTAAGAAAATCTGCTGCCAAGTAAGGAAACCCAAACCTGATCAACGGCCTCCTTGATTGAAGGTACCCTTTGAGTTCCTTCTCCCATGTTTCTAAGCAATTGAATTCCAAAATTGATGCATTGTCTGATAAATCTCAGATCCAAAATTGAATTTGTTGCAGAAGAAGTGGAGCATCGTTTAGCGGATCCCCAGTCCATTTATGATCAGGTAATGGACACAGTGAAGCAGGAGCTGAGGCACACATTGGACGTACAAATTACTGATATTCTTAAGGAGGACTTCAAAATCGGACGGCCAAATAAATCTTCAAGTCATCAGAAGACCACTACTCCGACTGAAAGGACGCAAAGTACTCCACACTCACATCGGAAGCTGCTACTTGAGCGCGGATATTACTCTGAGTATACTGAGCGCGAACGAGCCAAACATGGATATCTAGAGTTCACATAGGGGAGCGAGTCAGTCAAGGAGTATGCCCATCAGTTGAAGGATCTAAAGAAGCAATCGGGCATAAAGGAAACGAGAGAGCAAGAATGGCGTGACTTTCTGATAGGTCTACGGTCGGAGACTCACGACCAGATGCAGACCTTTTTTGAGGACATTAGCCAAGACATATCTGACGCAGCAATTGTGGAGAAATGGCTATAGGCAGAGGAAAAGAAGAGGCAGTCTGGAAATTCAAGGAAAAAAGCAGGGTTCAATTTCAAGCAAACCGATGAGCACGTCAAGTTTTAGGGATGCTTTTGAAGCCCAGTCACTACAAAAGAACATGAAAAATCTGCTAGGAGGGACAAGAAGTTTTCCTCCAACCCAGCAAGATTTTTCCACTCCTAAAATGGGTAAAGCTGGGGCAATTCAGAATCTGGACCCCAAGTCAAGTCCAGGGAAGTGTAATGTCCAACATAGCCGAGGAGAAGATGAAAGAATGGACTATGCGTGATTATTGTTCTATGCTGGGGCACGGAGCTGAGACATGTTGGGCAAAGATTAGTGCTGAAGGGAAGCAAAATGAAAAGCTGAACGAGAGAAGAAACTACAATGCAAAAATTGTTCAGAAACGGGACATACAACTAAAATTTGCTAGCAAAAATCATGGGACGAGCTTATGGCCAAGATCACCAAATAGGGTGCTGCAGTTACTGAAGAAAGAACACCCGATCAATTGAACCATACTCCAAGGTATGCAGAAATTCTCAAAACAGGCAGAACCCATTCCGAGGGAAAAGGAAAAGAGATCATTGAAATTGAGGATCAATCAAGCGATGTTGGGCCGCCTTCGAGGATGACCGAAATTCTTCGTCATCCGTGATAATTCCTCTGATCAACTCTGCTAAGGAGTCTGACCCCATTGCCGCCGAAATTGAACAAAGGGGGAACTTGTTTCACTGTCACTGCTTGATTCTTAGTAACTCTGCATTCCTGATTGTTGATAGCGGAAGTTGCTCTAACATTGTCAGTTTATATGCTGTGCACAGGTTTAAATTGGCAACGGATGTTTACAATGGGTGGACAATAGTGGAAAATCAAAGGTCGTCAAGCGCGCAAAAGTTCCAATCTCTATTGGCGCATATTCTGAAGAGATCCTATGTGACGTCATGCCTATGAATACATGCCGCATGTTGTTGGGTCGCCCATGGTTATTCGACAAGGATTCCATGTACCAGAGACGAGCGAATATAATACATGAGAAGTACACTATTAAGTCGTTGTCTCCCAACGAAGTCCGAGTCGACCATGAAAAGCTCATGGAAAATATGCATCGAGAAGAGAAAGAGCACAGGACTAAAATGAAGGCACCATCACCTGGCTCTACGACCCAAAGACAAGCTGCAATTGCCTTTAGCTCTGAAAAGCAGGCTAACCAAGAGCCGACAAAAATTTGTTCTTTTATTTTTGAACATTTTGAAAATACTCATGAGTTTAAAGTTGGTACTGCAACTAAACTGGTTAATAATTTTGCAGGTCAATGGAATCAAGCTAGAAAATCTCCGGGAGAAACAGGTAAATTTATTCTGTTTCATGACTGAGCAGATTTTCCTAAACTTTGCCATTCGTTTTGCAGGAAACAGATGTCGGAAGTTGAAGCCGAGTGTACATTGGACCTCCTCCTACAAGCCGGAACTGAGAAATACATCTGCTCATTGGAGAACATTTGTTATGAATTTATATCCCATTTATGTTATTCTGAATTAAACAAAAATTGTCAAACTTATGAGATATCGGTTTGTGCAGATCTTAATTGCATAGTTGACCACACTGGATTAATTCTTCCAACAGCTTTGGGGTCCAAAGCTTTTGAAGGGGGAGAGGATGCCGTGGAAGGCCCGAGCAGCCCTTCAAACTTGCCAGCTGGAAAATAAAGTGGACTTCAAGCAATTGGTTCAAGGATCAACCGAACGAGTAATGGATTCAAATTGAAGAAAAGCAAAAGGACTCAAAAGGCCCAAAACCCAGAGCATCAAACAAGAGGCCAGGGTGACATGGAAGTCAGAACCAAGCCATCAAATTATCCGGGCATGACTTTTGCTCCGAGCCAAATGATTTGGAAAGTTCAAATATCACCTTTGGGCACAAATTAAGAGATACTGATGTGTTTCAAGAAGTTCCAAAACCACAACAAAGAAATATTGAGAACCTGAACAATCAAGATGACTGCACATGCCATCACGACGGATATGAAGAAGACAATTTTGACAAGGTAATTGGATCGAATGATTTTGAAGAACTGACTAAAGATGGACCCGACATCCGAAACCTAACCTTGAACTGAATGAAGACATCCATATACAAAAACAAGGTGAAGCAGGATAAAGGAGGATGCACAGGTAAAGAGGCTAAGTTTCAGATACTTAGCCACTTTTTCAGTACTTTGGGACCCTATACTGAAAATTGAGGCCCGATGTACTGAATTGGAAACACTATGTACTACCTGTGGCCCATTGCACTGAACTTGAATCACGATGTACTGAAGCTGGGGCTCGCATAGAATCACCTATTTTGTTGTTCTTTTCATGCTCTTTTGCTTGGGATTAATTACTAAATGTCCAACATATACTTGGAAAAGGGCCTATATATATGACCCCGCCACCCTTGTATCTTTCATCTTTGACATTATGAAAATCTATGTTTGCTTGAAGCATTCTCCTTTTCTCCTTTTCAGGTATTTGTTAACCGAACCGAACCGAGCAAATATTCGAAAACATTAACCTAAAATGAACCGAACACCTTCGGTTAACCGAGAAAAATCATGATATTCGCGGGTTATTCGAACTGAATCGAACCAAGCCATCCTATGACAAATTTGCTTTCCGAATAACCGAAATGGCGGTTAACCGAAGAAAAATATCCTATTTGCAAATAATATAAACCGAACCGAACCGAATCTTAAAATTTCAAAAACAATTTTAGAACATAATATCCAAAGTCAATGCCAATATCTGCAACCAAAACAAAATATAACAGCAACCATCTACTAGATCCAACAAAAAATAATTGTCTCAAACCAAACAAAACAGCAGCCATCTAGTGGATCTTCTTTGATTCTTGTCTCCAACCAAAACAATAATATCTGCAAGATCCTACAAAAAGATATACCCATGATTGATAAAGAAAAAGAAAAGTTGGCAGCAATCTGAACAACACATATATATCAAGTAGATAAAAGAAAAGCTATAGCAAGTATATGTTAAAGTAGATTTGTTTCATTCTCAGCCGTGTACACCTATTTGAGGACTGAAATACAGCTAGCTTGTTCTTGATTGTTATTTTCTGGTTTAGATGCTGAAATATCACTTTTGAGAATTATGCCTAATTAGTGATTAACATGATTCCAATAATATACTGGCAACACCTTCTTTGAAGCTCTTTGTGGTTCCACTTCTAATGGTTGGGAGGATTCTACTTCTACGGCACCACCACTAGTTTTTGAACCCATCGACTCCATAAACCTATATTTATACAAGAGAACACAATATGAATGAAAGTAAAATAATGGGAGCCAACAGTATAAAATAATGGTAGCCTACAATTTGAAAGCATTGCCACTGTTGAAAGCATTCCTGTTTTGGTAAGCTTTCAAGCATTGACAAAACATGTTTTAAATTTAATGGCAAATTGAAATTTAACACTAGAGCTAGAACTCTCAATGGTAAACAGATTAAATTTCATAGCACTAGAACTTTAAGTGTGCATCTTTTTAGAGCAGATCTTAGCATTACTTGCAATTGAAGATATGGATATTGCCACTGTTTAAATCCTCTCTCTCTCTCTCTCTTTTTCAATAGTGGTCGGAGATTTCATTAGCCAATCTGTTAAATGTAAAACCCTGTTGACACTTTATTTTCCAAATAGTCATTGAATAGAACCATCAATAACAATTTGCACAAATACTAAAAACAATTACGTTCTAATTTTGGAATAAAAGAAATAAGTGTTGCTTGGATGACTCAATTATATGGAACTGACCTGCAAGGTTGGCTGGCTTTATTCACTCATATTTTCTAAGGACCAGGATATGTGAAGAATTTATACATTAACAATCAAATCAATGCACACATTTTAAAATACTAATACCAACCCAAATTGCTTAGACAATGCCACAACAATGATGAGTCAGGTGCAACCAATCAAACTAACACAGGTTGAAGACAGAAAATAATAAAAATACCTGATATGTGCACTCCAAATTGGCAGCCTGTTACCGGTGCCTGCGATAGTGACGGATGACGGGCAAGTTCAAGATGTAGCCGAGTTAGATCTGGAGGAAGAAAGAAATTAATCTGAGATGAAGTGACTAGGATTTCTCGGCCCTTTCTCTACTCATCATTGAAAAAATGCCACAAATTCTGACAGAAAACAAACCTCACTATCATTTGGGGCGGAGGAAACTGAAGGATGAAGATGGGGGAGCGACGCCGTCGTTGCCTCGTCGCGCCGGCTGCTGGATGCTTGCGAGGAAGGAAGGACAATGTGGTGCCTCGGCCTCGGCGTTGAAACTGAAGGGTGAAGATGGGGGGAGCGGCGCCGACGCGCACGCAGGCTGCTGGATGGATCGCGAGGAAGATGGCGGTGCTCGGCGTGGTCGTGGAAACGGAAGGGTGAAGAACTGAAGTACAGGGCGGCGCTAGGAAAGGGTGAAAGACGGGGTAGGGTTTTCTGAATTAGGGTTAAAGGGTTTGAATTGAGGTTTGAAAATAATATATGTAAAATATTTTAAAATTAAATTTAATTATAATATACGGTTCGGTTCGGTTAACCGGGGTAAAAAAAAATCCTAAAAACCGAACCGAACCGAACCGAGCAAATACCTGTGCTGGGATATTTGTATTCGAACTGAATGTCCCGGTTAACCGAAAATTCGATTCGGATTCGATTCGGATCAGCGGTTCAACGGTTCGGTTCGAATTTTTTGTCCACCCTAGTTCGGTGGGATCACTTCAAAATCCTAGAATTGTTGAACGATCTGATCTCATTTGCTCTCATTTTTCGAATTTCCCTCCCACATTGTCACTTCTTTTTGCATAGTCCAGATCTAGGAATTCCATGGTTTAAGGTGTGGACACTGTTGGTTAACTTAATTTTTGGGTATTTATATTTTGTATTGCACCGGACAAAATACTTAAAAGTTATAAGTTTATATTCATATATTCATATTTGGGGTATTTATAAATATATTTATACTTTCGGGTATTTATATTCGTATTTGTAATCGAAGTCTCAGTTAAATGGAGCTTTCGGTTTCTATTTGATTAACTAAGTTATAAAAATTATAAATAAAATATTTTTATTTAAAGAAAAGAAATTCCGTTCGATTATGTTCAGAATTCTGCGAATCAATGTTTTGCCCACCGTGATAGTATCCCCTTCGGTCCTTCCTCCTCCCTCTTCCTGCCTCTTCCTTCACAATTCACATCCAATTTTCCATAATCCAGATCTTACTCGCCGTCGCATCCCTTCCTGTCCCTGCCGCCACCGCCGCCGCCCTTTCCTCTTCCTGCTGCACTGTCTCTGTCGCATCCCTCCTGCCGTTCTCTTCCTCCTTTTTCAGGTAACCCTCTCTCCTTTTTCTCCTTGTCTCGGCCTTTTAATTAAAAGTTATCTAACAATGGATGTATTGTATTGTTGTCTAAGGATATGTTAATGGTTAGGAAATTCAAACTTTACACCCATTTTTTCCATTTACTTTACTTGACTTATTCTGCGACGTATTGCTGTTAAATTTCCATTGCCACTGGCAATGGCTTTCATTCTGATTTATTGCAAGGCCTTTCAAATGAATAGATGTTTTATGTAACTAAAGGTATATTTGATTCGACATAATTTTCATTGTTTTAGCAACTGTTGATCTATTTATTCAATTTTAGTTGCTCATTTCTTGGGATACCCTGATGACTGTGGTGTGTTGGTCGTAGAGTTGGACATCACATATATAGTGCATATTCTGTCGTCCATTGACAATAAATTTTTCTTGGAGATTATTATTATTATTATTTATTCACATCTTTTAGCATCATTTTAGAAGGTTCAGTGAAAGAAAAAGCATTCAATGAAATTGCTTTAAAGCTAAAACGGATCTTGAAGAAACAGTGGGATGCACTATAATAATTCTAACATTCTAATTGCTTTACAGACTTTGCAGTCCTGGATTGTATTGCACCTGGATTTTGAAATAAATTTCTCATTGTTTTTATTAGTACAAGTGTAACTTTTGGATAATTAGTTTCTACATTATTGAGGATTCTTCATGTGTGAGATTGGCATGTGCAATACACTTGACACGGTTTTGGTTTTGTTGAAATTTTATAGGAACTTAGGATCACAATCCCTTCTTCGTTCTCCCTCTCACGCCGTCCTTTTGCAGCTAAGCCTCTGACTCTCGGCCCCTGCTGCCATGCTGCGGCTGTCCCTTTCAGAGTTGTCTTGTTTCATGCTATCACAAATAAGCAAAAATCCCTTCTTGTCAGTCTCTTTCGTTACTATCTCTATTCTCTCATCACGATTCCTCCATTTTCTCGCAAATCCCTTCCCCTAGTTTGATTAGGTTTTTCTTTCTGCCTGTTCTTGTTTCATAAGCAAAGATGGTGTTTTCGTATATAGAGAATGCTTATAGGACTTTGCCTTCTTCGTACTTAAGTATTATATATTGATATTGTGAAGCAAGTAGGAATGAATCTAGTTTCAAAATTCCTGATCTATAGATCGGAAGTTTGAAGCACATCAAACATATTTTTATTTTTATTTTTCTAATGCTGATTTATAGTGTAATTTTGCAAATGTTATAGATAGATGATGAATGCAGAAAAGTCTTGTTATTCACACACGCTCGCTGTTATCTGCAATCCAATAACTGAAACTGATGTTGCCTCTTCTGTATTTTAAGATTGCCCAAAACTTGCAGTTTCGTTGTAGAAATTCACTCATTACAACCCGTAGCAATAAACCTCAGACCAGCACAAGAAAATATCCATGGCAGCTATTTATAGTCTCTACATTATAAATAAATCAGGCGGCCTTATCTTCTATAAGGTGAAAGCATTCATTCATTCATTGCGATCTTCAAAGTTTGCCCAGTGTCAAGATAACGAAGGTCTTAAAAATGAGGTTTTTGTGTTGCCTAGGATTATGGATCTTTAGGAAGAATGGATACAAATGACACTTTGAGGCTAGCTAGCCTATGGCACTCAATGCATGCCATCTCTCAGCAGCTCTCCCCAGTATCTGGATGCTCAGGAATTGAGCTTCTTCAGGCTGATACTTTTGATCTCCATTGCTTTCAGTCTCTCACAGGTGAGGAGAATATATATATATCTTCTATCTTATAAAAGAGTAAGAAAAATATACTGCCAAATCAAATTTCATTTTTGACCGTCCGATTGAGAATCTAATTTAAATCCTCACCGTTGATTTCCCAATGGATTCTTTTTCCTTCCTCCTCTGCTTTCTAATCCGTCACACACCGGTTTCCCCTTTTAACAATAAACCTTGCATTTCAATTGAAGCCAATTTTCCCCAATTGCTCTTCGTTGTGCGTCCTCTCCATCGCTTTTTTGCCTGCAGGATTTTGGCAATTAGGGCAAATCTGGGGAACCTATTTACACAGACTCGAAATCCCGCTTCTCCTCCGTTGTTTTGCTCCAGAACCGGCGCTGTTCTCTCGTTGCTGATTGTTCTCCGACAACCGGGAGCGTCGAGCCGCCGCCAGCCCCCTTCCGCCCAGCGACGCCGCCGCCCTGCCTCCCGCAACCTCCGAGGCCTCTCCTTTCCTCCTCCGCTGCCCTAATCGGGCGCCGCTCCCTTCCTCCTGTTCGACTGCCGCACGCCTCCGTTCCGCCGCTGGTTCGTCCTTGCCTGCGCATCGCCTTCGTCCACCAAGTTTAGGTCTTGTTTTAAATTTGTTTCAATTTTGGCGAACGTAAGCGCGGGGTCTCTTTGTGACCTCCATATTTAGGTTTTGTTTATGATTCTGGCTTTCGGTAATTGATTCCTGGCAACTTCGTTTTCAGTTTTCGATTATGCATGTTAGCTAAGAAATAAGTAATTTCATCGCTCCGTGTACTACCGACTACTGGAGAGGGATTGAATGGCTTTTTTAAAATTCTTGGAATACTGTAGCGATGCAGGCTGATTCACCACTTGTTCTGAAGGAAGCTGCACATTTTTTTTTAACTTCTTCAAAATAAACCAACTGTTAACAATGTGTATATTCTTTCAGCACTGCCGTGATATGATTGTTCTATGTTTCGCGGCAATTATTTGATTAACTATTGCTTTTTCTGTTGCGCATCTACAGCTGTCTCTTAGGAATAGGAATGATGAACAAGGGTTGGAGGTGAAGCATGTTCAACACGTAAGATTGTTTCTACCAATTTCCAGGTAATCATGCAATCTTGACTGTAATATGCAATGGTCATATGATTTTAAAATGTTTGCAACTAATTGTTAAATGATATCTTTTGCAAACATGTGTTGGACCGTGCTAGCTGAAGAAAAAAAAGAAATGATATGCTGGCTGGAGTTTTATGTCTTTAATATCATGGGATATAGCTCATATTGACTCTGCGTGACTGTCTCGAAAGGAGTAGCTTGTGATTTACAATGCAATTGCATGAGATCTTTATTACATTCAATATATTACAGTACCAGTTGTTCAATTGCTGCCCCATTCGTCTTGCATAACTTTTACTTTTGAGACGGAACACTTCCCTTCGATTTTATCTGTCTCTTGTTTCTTGAAGGGTATTAGCTAATATAGTGTACTTACATAGCTTGTTATTTTATCTAGCAATCCAACACTGTTCCAGTTTTTGTTTATATGAGAATATGCTTGTTTGGGTGTCTATTTGTTCTATGCTATTATTTCTTTGATCTGATAGTTCGTATTTCTTTCATTGCAGATCTGTTTTATCATTGCCTCCACTTATTAATGGTGCCCATTCTGCAATTAGTTTGAAGACATATAATGTTTTTATTGGATGCACTCTACTGATTTGACAAAAGTTATTATTGTCTTGAACACAATGGTAATGACGGTGATGATTATCTTATCAACCATGGTTTGTTTTGCCTTAGTCCTTATACTGCAATTATTCTAATTTCGTTGATCCTTGTACAGAAAATCTGAAACACGGTTTTTTGCATTCTTCTTAATGGGTGGTTCCTCAACACCTCCGTTAGAAGATGGTTTGGTTGATTGTGTTGTTCAGGCTTGTCCATCTACGTCCGCCCTCGGCTCCTCTGGTGTTTCTTATTATGTCCCTCGGCCGGGTTGTACATCACCAGGTTCTCTTGCCATTATCCTTTGCTTTGGTTATGGCTTATCAAAATTTCTACTTTCCTTCTGCCTTTTCTTGGTTGTAATATGAATTACTAATTGCAGGTATTAGGGAACTCATTTCTCTGGAGGATGCAATGGAAGAGACTGGATTAGGTCTAAATGGTGGCCTTCTTTACTGCATGGATTATCCTTTTATTTTTCTATACAATTGTTGTTGCCTTTCTGCTTCCACCACTTTCCTTTTTACCTGTGCTTAACTTAGGTATTAAATTTTAGCTTTCTTCACTCAATAGACAGATAAACACATTATTATTTTGTTAAATTCAGAAACCACTACAAATTGATCAGGTTATGGCGAGTTCATTTATACATGCATCACAGATTCAAGTAAGGCCTCCTGCAGAAGTCGCAAACCACTGTCCTCTCAAGTTCTCCAACTTCTACAGCTGTATAGAAGTCCAACTTCATAATCAGCATGCCCTCTCTGCAATCAAATCAGGTTTCTTGAACCACCGTCCGCCCTGGGGGGATGTTGTAGATATTTGTGCCCGGAGCCATATCCTGAAACAAATGTGCTGTTTTTGAATGAAAATGGTGTTCACCTTTTTCGGTTTGGCGTGGAAGGATCAAAGGTAGTTTTATTTCTGATGTTCGATGCTTTATTTCTGTTTCTATTAGCATGTTTCATGCTGAGAAAATCTTAGCCATTTTATGCTTCCTTTTAGATCCTTTTTAAAATTAGGAGAATTGGGAAGTTCGTAATTCTCCTTCAAGTAGATGTGATATAGTTAGGAAAAATATTGATGCTACATTACAAGAACAAAGATTTGTCCACATCACATAGTAACCAGGTGATATATTTGGAGTTACCTGTGGATCTAAACAAGAGACGGGGTATTTTCTTCTGTGTGGTACTCTTGCAAACTTCTTTCCATGGTTACCTTGTTTTATATCCTATATGTTCTGTGGTGTTCATTACGATATGCACAGAATATCTTCCCACTAAATGGTATACCACGTTTCAACTTAAGAGAACTTTTGTATACCAGGTTATATTAAAGTAGGCATACAGTGTGATTATGTAGATAATACTGTCGTTCTTTGTTTCAAGGATTTTATATAATTGGATTTGGGGAATTATAGCCTTGTGTTCTTTCTGCTGGAAAGAGCTGGAACCAAATTTATCTATTCTACTGGGAAGAGATTAATTTACACAGAATCATAGTTTCATTTGAGTCATGAAAATTTCTGGTGCTTGACAAGATATTGATAATCATTTTTCTGTTTCTTGCAGAAGTATGTGACACACTTCAAGCTTTGCATCCCACTATGTAGTTTATAAACCCTTTTCTATTTATCTCCCCTTGAAACTTGAGACACTGTGACCAGAATTCCATAAAATGACGTTTGAGATGTTGTCCCTGTAGCTAAGTTATTGAACTGAAGCAATGCATTTTTGTTTCGTGTCATCTCTATGACCATATAATTTGACAGTCTCATAATAACTATGTGGCACTTGAAAATAAAAAGTTTATTCAGCTTATTGAGACCCTTCCTGAAGATGAGTTTAATTTATGTTTTAGGACTACACACATAAGGTCCACAATTTTAACTAGGGCAGAGTGGAATGATTAGGAAGCCTTTTTTAACTTGGAAAATGGCATCAAAGGAACATTGAATTTGTCCTTACATAATTTTTTTTAGGCTATTAAAATCTTCAATCGCTCTGCAGAACCCTTTCTAAATATGCCAGAGGATACAATTCGTCATGCATTACAAATATTGATAGGTATGACTACTTTCTGAAGCTTTTCAAATATAAGTTTTGTGCATGTATATGTATGCGTGTGTGTATGCACATACACGCATTTCCTTTAGCTGATTTCTAAATGTGCTGTATTTTTAGATAAAAGGAACCACCCTCTCCTTATTCACTGCAAACGATGAAAGGTCTTATAGTGCCTCTCTTTTTCTGTGGTCTCCTGAAAGCTTTGTTTACTATAGGCGACGGGATTTGTCTTCAATTGATGCTCAGACAGCATAATCATGCTTCATTTGAAGTGAGTAACACGCGAAATTTTCTCTACAAGAGCGCTGTACTGTTTGTCTCGTGGGATGCTATAGAAAATGGCAAAACTGCTTTGCGCCGATTCAGTTGGCGCTATATTATTATTGATGAAGCTCATCGAATCAAGAATGAGAATTCTATTCTGGCAAAAACAATGAGGCTTTATAATACCAATTATCGACTTCTGGAACCTCACTTCAGGTTATTCTTTTAATACTTTGCTGTATAAGCTGCTGTAATAAAATTCTGTGACAGTTCGTGAACTATGGGTTATAGTCGTTTTGTAACCATATTAAGTAAATACTTCTAGAGTCTTGTACATGTTATGTTTGGGATCCTTGCACTGATAGTGGGAATAATTTACTTTTCAGGCTTTTGGAAATCCAGATTACTTTGTAAAGTCATCCAACTATATGATTAGAAGATTTCTGCTGATTTCAGAACATTTTCAACCACTGAAGAATTAATTTTGGTAATTGGAGAGGGAAGGTAAAGGTTCATTTTAAATTCAATAGATGTATTTTTAAAGTGGCAGTGTTATTTTGATTGTATTTTTTCTTCATAAAAATGGTTGTTTGATATTTAACTAAGTCAATCTTGTTTAAATTTTATATCCATTGATTTTTTTAAAGATCTATTATTTTGTATATGAATATAAGAAGCACAAAATAGGTTATTGTTTGGTTTTTTAGTGTTTACTTTTCAGGCTTTCGGAAATCCAGTTTTTGACCTTTAGCTACTACTTTATTTCTCTGTTAATACTGATGGTGAATTTACACCGTTTAGTTGGGTTTTGGTTACCGTTGCATTATTCTTATAAATATGTTTTTGTGTTATGAGTGTTTACTATCTTCATTTCTTTTGGCAGAATAATCTTCACGAACTTTAGGTTTTTCTTAACTTTTTTGCTTCCGAAGATATTTATCTCTACTGAGGCTTTTGATGAATGGTTCCAAATTTATGGTGATGATGACCAGCAGGAAGTTGTCCAGCAGCTTCACAAGGTATGGGCCTTTGTTCCTTCGTGATATTATGACAGAACCAGACGTTTGTAATTATACATGCTGCAATTGGTTTCAGATTATCAAATTTTGAATTCTGCAATATCATTTTCTGCCGAGCCTGCTGAGATAAAATCTTAGTGATCCACTAATTTTGCTTGAGGAATTTTTCCATGGATTAAATCTTTATAATCTGTTGTGACTGACCCACTAGGTTTGCCTTTCCTCCTAAGAAGGTTGAAGTCCGATGTTGAGAAAGGTTTACCTCCCAAGAAAGAGACTATACTTAAAGTGGGGATGTCTCAAATGCAAAAGCAATACTACACAACATTTCTGCAGAAATATCTTGCAGTTGTAAATGGTGGTGAGGAGTAACAACGTCTCCTTAATATAGCCATGCAGCTCCGAAAGTGTTGTAATCATCCATATTTATTTCAGGGTGCTGAACCTGGTCCACTTTATACAACTGGATGGCATCTCATAGAAAATAATGGTATAGTTGTGAAGCAAATGGCTAGAGCAATGACTGACAACATTTTGCTTCCCATTTGCATTAATGTCATTTTATCTGTTTCATTCATGTAGGCAAGATGGTTCTTCTGGACAAATTGCTTCCAAAATTGATGGAACGAGATTCCAGGGTTCTGATATTTCCACAGGTCCCTTATTTAATTATTCTGTTTGATACATTATTCTGGAATAACAGTTGCAAAGCCTTCACCTATATTTTATTGCCATATATTTGCACAATGTTGATGACAAGACTGCTAGATATTCTTGAAGATTACTTAATGTTCCATGAATGTAGTGTTGTATAGATTCATGTTCCTGGAACCCCATCTGTATTCTGCTTTTCAATATTCCAGTTCCCCAAAGGAAAAAAATAAAAATAATGAAGCCTGGATTGAAACCCTTGTCGTTCACAAGTTTGAGTGCTTTGTGGAAATCGGGTGATGGAGTTTCAGCCCACTTTCCAGCTGGTCTGAAAGTGCTCGTTGTGGATGATGACCCTACTTGTTTGGCCATTTTGGATAAGATGCTCAAAAATTGTCTCTATCAAGGTATTTGTTTCTTACATTGGTTTGATTTTGTTCTCCCTTTCTACAATTTGCTTGGGCCTTTTGATTGTTTGATGTATTTTCATTTATGGAATGTATACAGTTTTCGCTTTTGGTAGAGAATGATTTCTTGGTTCCTGTTGACTTTGTTGTTATGGTTATAAGTTTGTTCAATTAGCTGTTGAATTTGTTAATAGATTATTCAACTCTTTGTTTATTTGTAAATTGTTTGTTTCTGGTTAGGTCCGTTCTATGCGAACCCTATTTTCGCTGCTGCTAGGTTTTGTTTTCCATTACCCTCTTGCTTTTGTTCAGCTGTAGGGTGTTTCTATTTTTGATTCGTTCACATCAAACTAAGCTACACTCTGGTGCTCGGATCCTTGGAAGCCTTGGGTTAAGGTAACTAATCTCTTTTCCCGTTGTTGCACCTACGTGTTTTGTAATTGTAATGTATGCTTGTTGTTTCCGGTTAGGCATATCTTCAGTATTCTATTTCCAAGCAAATTCAATCTGTCGTCCATGCCAAAGTTAATGGTTGGAAAAGTTAGATTTCTTAATACACATACAACAGATTCACCTAGGTTTGAAGAAGCTTTCTCAGGGGTACAACAAATTTCCCTGGGTCTCAACAGATTCATACCCCGAAAAACTTTCCAGGCTCACAGGCCAATGCATTATAAATGTTGGATAAATCCTTCGCTTTCTGCCACTGTTTTGTAACATTGATGTGCATCTTATGTTTCTTTTGCTATAGTGTTGCGAGCAATTCCTTGTAAAACACAGTGGCATTATTTGTGCATCATCATAAAGATCGGCAGAACAGAATGAATGGCAGTCGCAGGTCATTGCTGACAATTCCATCTTCCTCTTCATCTTGCCACTTTATTTCCAAGGTTACAGTACTTGTACCCGAATACCAGCTTGATATATTGTTCTCTTTACTTCATTGTTCTGTGGCCTTGATGTCCATCATCCCTCTCAAACCCCACTGGAAGTATTTGCACATGGACCTTCAGATCACCACAATCTATTTACCGAGCTGCATTCCAAAAGAATGGCAAACGCACAACCAGAATTGAGGGCAGCTGCACGTCATTGCTGACAATGCCACTTCTCTTACAATCTTGGTAATTTGTTTTCAGGCTTATTGCTTCTTCCCCTGTGGTTTTACACTTGTATGTAGAACAAATCGGGTTTCCTTTTCCCCTGCAACCATTTCTTTGTTGTTCACTTGGCCTTTATCTAATGCAGTCATAAAACATTGTTGATTTGTCTATAGTGCAGTCATAAAACTTTGAAGTTCTATTCTAGATCCCTTTGTTAGCTTTTCTGCGGTTGAATATAAAGAAACCATACACTTATTCTTTTTCCATTGGCAATTGTTCACAGTAAGTATGCTGTACAAACTTCTTCAAAAATTAATCGTGATAAAATTATATTATTTGATTTTGGCTTCTTCAACGCTACCTACTTGCCTTATAAATTAAATATTACTAAACCTCTTTGAACATAATAAGTATCATATAAAGAAACCAAATACACTTACCTACAATTATTTCTTCTTCCTCCATGGGCCGTTGTATACACTCAATACGCTGTGCATTTGCACAGCTTCGCCCACTAGTATATATATATTAGTTTGTGTTTCATTTATTTGGATGTTTTGTGCTCAGCCGGAACTTATACATAAATTATTTGAATCGTATCATTGGGCGTTGCATTACAAACTTGTTTCGATTAAAATGAATGATCAATCCCTGTTAGTGTGCAATGCTTAATTGTTACAGTACTGACTTCATTGTTGTGGGATTTTGTCAAGCCTGAAGATGATAGGGTGGTGAGAGTATAGGGTGCATTGGGAGTGCTTAAGAGTTTTGTTTACCTCGAACTTGCCATGGATTTCCCACAAAATTTGGCTTGAGATTTCCCAAGGATCAACATCCATACATCAAACAAAAGATCAAGGAAGAAGCTAGGAAAATGAGAAGAAAATCTAAAATGTTAGAACTGACATGATAGGATAAAGTGAGGGAGTAATTGGCTAAAGCTTTAAAGTTTAAATGTTGATGGTGTTGGTAGTAACAGTTGTGTTTTTAGTGATTGCTTTGCTCTTTTTTGGTAGTAACAAACTAACAGTATATAATAAACTAAATTTGGGCATGTTTAATTCTTATTCCATATTTCTTTGTTTACGTGGAATGATAAATTTCTGGTTAAAATCATGCCATATGATTGCATCCCTCAAAATGAACATACATTAGAAGGTTTAATAAATTTTGAAAGATACAAGTCCTTAAACAAGTAGTTATTGACGCCTTTAATGTGTATTAGCTAATATTACACACTATAATCATCATGTTGAATATGAAGTAATTTATGCAATTCAAATTTGTGCTCGACACTGAATTGGAGAGCACAACCAAAAAGTGTCAACTCATTTTTCCCTTAGGCCCATCCCAATCTCTACTGGAATATTATTCTCTTTGATACTCTAGTTGATTTAGTTATTTCCTTTTACGAAAATTTCACATAGTCTCTGCATAGCTGTAGTTTTTGCCACCAGCAAATATGTGGGGCTTGCTATTATGATAAGTAACATTTTTATGGATGTGAAAAACTAGTTTATTCACTCATTGGATGGCTATCAACTCCAATGTCACTGTACTATTCAAAGTTTTAAATTACCATCGAATCCTGTTTCTTAATTGATTTACCAATTATCACCATAGGTACAAAATTCTGTGGTATGTGAGCCTGGTGCGCAGTACATGGAGAACCTTCTAAAACATATCTATGAGTTATATACAGACTATGTTCTGAAGAACCCTTTCTATGAAATGGAGATGCCCATTCGGTGTGAACTTTTCGATATAAATTTGGCTCAAGCGGTGCAAAAAGATCGTGTTGCCTTGTTGGGAAGATGACTTAATCGGCTCCATATGATGCTGATCATTGAAACCCCAATCTTTTGGTATTAAGCGTGTTTCACCCTGCCGTAACCTTGTTCTTTTCATGTTTTAAAGAATGGAGATGATATTTGATGACGATCTGCCTGGAAATTTTGCTATCAACTCAGAAAAAAATTAAATTTGGCCATATGATTTAAATGCTTTCCCATTGCTTTCAACAATTGAATGGTCAATAATTGTGATTCAGAACACTTTCTGTATGTCTTGATATTTTTATACCAGCTATTAATATTATATATATTATAGTACTTTGGGAATGGTTATGTTGCTTATTCAGCATGTGCATAAATGCTAAGGAAAAGCTTGGTTTGTGCTAAAGTTAGTGGAGTATATTTATTAGGTGAGTATTATGTCTATTTTTATTATTCCCACTAATGGTCCATTATATATATGGTATGTAGGAAGGGAGAAGTCAGGGTGCAATCAAGACATTTGTCTTGATGTACTGCGGCCTTCCATAGCCGTTGATTCACTTTGTAAATCGACAGTTGAAATTAACTTAAAGGGTAAAAATGTAATTTTGTCAATTACTCCAAAATATACTTAGTACATTCCAGAGACAATTTGTATACATTTCAGCGATTTGTTGATATTTCAGCGACAGACATAATAGTTTCAGCGCGACTTTTGTGTATTTCATCGACGAAGTATAGTATATTTCAGCGACGCAATATAGTATATTTCAGCGACATGCTATAGTGTTTTTCAGCGATTTAATAATGTTCATTTCAGCGACTTCATAAACGTTAAAACTTCAATTCTTTGGTTTACCATATTTCAGCACGAGCTGTATGTATTTCAGCGACGGACTATGTGTATTTCAGCGACATGCGACAATATTTTCAGCGATAACAACCTACGTATATTTCAGCGACTAGACCGCTATATATTTTTTTGGACAATTTTACCCTTCTACATTTTGAACAGTTGGATTTTAAATAAACGGTTGACATTGTCGCCTTGATGTGCTGCGGATTTCTCCAGTTGCACTGTAACACCCCGGTTTTTGGTCACCCAGGTCGGGATGTCACCGCCACACCTCCCTAGCAAGACACGGTTTCTCCGAACTTGCTAAAGAGATACAAGGATATGATTTTTCAGAATTTAAAACATTCAAACAGCCCATTCATATATAATTCGAAAATAGTATTACATAAGTTGCAGCGGAAAGTAATATTTACATATGTATAATGCAGCGGAATTTAAATATAGGGCCAACATGGCCAAACACGGGTTAAACAGGCCCCTTCATGCAATTTCTAGTCTAAAGCTAAATTTAAAATAGTGTATCTCCCCAAAATTCCCATGTATGCATATGATGATGCATATTCTTTAGCTCTGAAAGAAACAGGGGAAAAATATGGTTTAGTCAGCAAAAACTTGCTGAGTAAGTTAACACAGACATGGTTATGGGGTTTCAAAGTCATTAATTAGATTTAAAGAAAACATGTACATAATACCCCATAATTTAATTCATTTATCTAACAATAATTTAATTTCATAATTTAAAAGACAGAGATTCCATAAAATCACAATATAGTCTGCAAGATAAATAATTGTAAGACATAATTTGAAAGCACAATTTACATAAGGAAAATATTCAAGTATTTCAGGATTTCATTCTTTCACTTTTGTCCAATATGCTCTAGTATAATTTGTTCTTGGGGAATTGAACCCGCCAGAATTTAAACACATCCTAGGGAATCGACACACGTCCTGGGGAATCGAACCCGCAGGAAAACAGACAATCGCCATTGGGGAATCGAACCCACAAGAACTCACATACATCCTGGGGAATCGAACCCGCAAGGTTTGACACAGACATCCTGGGGAATCGACACACGTCCTGGGGAATCGAACCCGCAGGGACACATACGCCTTGGAGAATCGAACCCGTAAGGTTTGAACAAGTTTCACAAATTTCACAAGTTTCTCAACATATAATTTCCCTACTCGCTGTTTTGCTCCAAAATTAATTAAAAATCAGATCTAAGTTCGAAAATTCTAAAACTACACCAGTAACTTGAAAACGCAGAGGCGAACAAGTTTCGTGTTTTAACTTTTTCGATCCGAGTTATGGAAATAGGTCAAAAACATCAATTTTCGTAGAAACATTAATCTGTCCGGATTTTTCATACAGCAGTTTAAAGATTTCAAGATCTACCATAGCAAATCAATTCCAAATTCGATGAAATTTTACAGAGACCTTCTTAAGACAATTACCTACAACTTTCATGTTCGGCTAAAGATCTAATTCGGCCTAGAACCCTAGTCAAAAACGTCAACAAGATCTGACCTATGTTCTGCCAAGATTTCAAGATCCGATTTCAAAACAGTTCGGTTTGGGGTCGATTTCACATATCAAAGCTTCACGAAAAATTCTAAAAATTTTACAGGAGATAGATCTAAGCCTTAGGAACATTTTTCGTGTTTTACGTTTTCTCATTTGGAGACTTTTAAAGGTTCCGAAAAATCGTGCAAAGTCGCTGCGTCGGTAAAAGTCTCACGTTGACAGATTTTCGAATTCTTGTTTAAACTTTTAGTTTTAAATGTTTTAGTTACTACCGAAACCATGTAAGTATTAACTTACAGATCTATGGTCGTCTCGGCTCGATGATTCGGAGGCGTGGCTTCCAGTCCACCGTTTATCTCCTTGATTCGTCGGGTTCTTCGCTCTCGTTCCGGATCGGGGGTTTAGAATAGAAAAAGATCGAATTAGGATTCGTTTTCGAATCAAGAATGGAAAAGAATGGATAAGAATAGATCGGATCTTACCCCGACGATCGAAGACTCCCAATTTTCGTCCAAGTCAGTCCCTTTGTTCGGTTTTCTGCCTCCGACGACTCCGGAATTAGGGTTTTGTGTGTAGAGAGATTTCGTAGAGTTTCAAAAGTGTTTGGGATTGATTTAGATGGTTATTTATAGATGTGCAAGACCTAGGGGACGTCCAAAGGCTGCCCAAGTGTTTTGAGCCGAAAGAAAAGTAACCGAAGACGGAAAATCCGGATTCGGGCGAGTAAATCTCGCAACGTCGCTGCTGTCTGCTCTGGCGCGTTCCTGGCACGGTGTACCCCTTAGGGGCGCGCGGCCACCGCGCGGCCTTGGTCCAGGCTGCGGTCTGGGCCGGGTCGTACGATCCGTCGGGTCTTTTCTCCTCTCTTTCGGACTTCTATCCCTCTATGTTCTCGGACTCCGTTTTCCGGGCTATCTTCGGGCTCCGATTTCTTATCTTAATTTTATTCGGATCTAAATTTAATATTGGCGTCGAATTCTCAAGTCTGTTGGTGTCGGGTTCCCGTGTACAATTTATTTAATTAAATTGTCTTCGCTTTCCCGGGCTCTCGGAACTTTGATTCCTTTTTAATATAAATTCCATTTCTCATTTCTTATGATTCTTTATTTATCTATTATGCTTTCTTTATTATTTATTTATTTATTTTATGTTGCAAAATTCTCGGGTATTACAGTTTACCCTTCTTAAGAATCAACTTCGTCCTCGAAGTTGTGTTTCGTCTTTTCTCGTGCTAAGGTCTTTTTGTTTGTTTTATTAATTTGTGACTGAACTTAGAATTAAAACTTCTAAGCTGCCTACGTACCCTATGAATGGATCAAGCCATAACGTAGTTCAAAACAATTTGAATTTGTTTGCTTGTTTACCAAAAATACATGAAAAATACGCATGTCACACTGCGTATTACATCCTCTCCCCTTTAAGATTGCAGTTATGTCCCCATAACTGTGGTGGTGTCGATTGGAATAGGGTCGGGTCACGTTGTATATAATCATTTCTCACTGAGCTGGCAAGTCTGCTTGGTCAATGTCATTCCATCATCCTACAGCTCCTCCTTGATCTCCTGGTTGAGGGTTCACCAAATCTAGCCTCTTCTCAATCCTCTCCTCACGAACATTACATTCTCTAATCATGTGGTCTTCCCCACCACATCTATAACAAGTCCCGCGCGTTGGGCATTCGCGCACCAGATGGGCTTGGTGGCACTGTGGGCAACGTGATAGGACTGTACGACGTATGCCGTTTCTCCCATTATAGAAATCCTTATTCTCGTTCATCTTTGGCTCATTGGACCTATCTTGTCCATCGTTATTGCTCCGATTCTTCTTCTCAAATCCTTGCGAGTCCTTGCTCGACTCCCCATTTACCTTACGCTTTAGTTGCTGGACTCGATCGATTGCTACAGCTCGATCATAAACCGTCTGCAGGTTCGTGAATTGTCCTACTGCAAGTATCTCCCGGATACTAAGGTTCAGACCCATCTCGAATTTCTGAGCCTTGTTAGAGTCGGTTGGTACTATCCTCGTAGCAAATCGTACCAATTCCTTGAACTGGTTGTAATACTCCTGCACCGTCTGTCCCTCTTGTTTCAGTGATAAAAACTCTTTGTACATTGCCGCCTTGGTGCTCATGGGGTAGAATCGGTCCCTTAGGCCCTCCTTAAGTTCATTCCATGAATAAGCTTCTTCAGCTTCCTCTAAATTCCTCTGGAGGTTTTGCCACCACTCATCGGCTTCACCTCCTAAGTAGTAGGTCGCTACACGTATCTTCTCCTCCTCAGGGCATTTGATAGCATCCAAGAGCTTATCAAATGTACGGATCCATCCTTCCAACTTGGCCGGATCCTCTTATTCGTCATAATACTAATGCCAAGTAGTTGACTCGGGCTACTGGCGGAGGTACTGTTTGTGTCCTATGCGCCTCGGCATTTCCTAATGCTACAAGGACTTCCTCCACAGTCCTTAGACGTTCTTCCATGTTATTGGGTGCAGGAGGCCCTCGTTCTCCTAGGTTCTGAGGGGTCTCATTGTTATTGGCCACGTTGGGGAGGTTAGCGTCGGTGCCGTTTGGGCTTACCTTCCTCGGTTTTCTCCTAGGTGCCATTTTCTGTTATACACGTGTATAGATTAGCTTATCAGAGTTTAGATAGATCGCTTGAACAAGACATTTGCTAAATCGTATATGAGATCAAGTATTAAACGCGCGCCCATAAGGCCACGTTCAGAGCATCGTGAGTTTCAAATTTCGAATTTCGAATTTTCGGATTTGTTGTTTGGAAATCCAAACAAGATTTTTGGAATAAAGAGTGTTTTAATTAGAAACTTGATTGTTTATTGTTCCATATAAGGAAATTTTCTAATTCGTACAAGGGTAGGAATGGCTAAGGCCGAGGATTGTTATGCTTAGGCGTGCGCTTAGATGAACGCGATCTAGAACTACGGCAAGATCAGTCTCTAGTGAGCGTTTCTAATTCGATGTCAAGCCTCTAAGTTACCTAGGTGTAGCAAGAGATCTAAGTTATAATATACCACGCTTCTAAGTTCTCTAAATTTAGACAATGCAGTATGCACATGCAAATGATGTTCCCCCCTCCCCCCCAAAAAAAAATAATTCATTCACTATGTATATATATATATATATATATTTTCTAATTTCCATGGATTTTAAAATAAAAATTTATTCCATGGAACTAATGCCTTAAAATAATAATTAAAATTCTTGGACCTCTATATTGGGTCAAAAATAATTAACATCTGGGCTTAAAATATTTGGGGCTAGGAAATTTCAAAAATAATAATTTGAGCCGTTCTATAATAAAAAAAATAATAATGTTTTATAAATAATAGTTTAAAAATATTCCGGGCTCTGATACCACTTTGTAACACCCCGGTTTTTGGTCACCCAGGTCGGGATGTCACCGCCACACCTCCCTAGCATGACACGGTTTCTACGAGCTTGCTAAAGAGATGCAAGGCTATGGTTTTTCATAATTTAAAACATTCAAACAGCCCATTCATATATAATTCGAAAATAGTATTACATAAGTTGCAGCGTAAAGTAATATTTACATATGTATAATGCAGCGGAATTTAAATATAGGGCCAACATGGCCAAACACGGGTTAAACAGGCCCCTTCATGCAATTTCTAGTCTAAAGCTAAATTTAAAATAGTGTATCTCCCCAAAATTCCCATGTATGCATATGATGATGCATATTCTTCAGCTCTGAAAGAAACAGGGGCAAAATATGGTTTGATCAGCAAAATCTTGATGAGTAAGTTAACACAGACATGATTATGGAGTTTCAAAGCCATTAATTAGATCTAAAGAAAATATGTACATAATACCCCATAATTTAATTCATTTATCTAACAATAATTTAATTTCATAATTTAAAAGACAGAGATTCCATAAAATCACAATATAGTCTGCAAGGTAAATAATTGTAAGACATAATTTGAAAGCACAATTTACATAAGGAAAATATTCAAGTATTTCAGGATTTCATTCTTTCACTTTTGTCCAATATGCTCTAGTATAATTTGTTCTTGGGGAATTGAACCCGCAAGAATTTAAACACATTCTAGTGAATCGACACACGTCTTGGGGAATCGAACCCGCAGGAAAACAGACAATCGCCCTTGGGGAATCGAACCCGCAAGAACACACATACACCCTGGGGAATCGAACCCGCAAGGTTTGACACAGACATCCTGGGGAATCGACACACGTCCTGGGGAATTGAACCGCAGGGACACATACGCCTTGGGGAATCGAACCCGCAAGGTTTGAACAAGTTTCGCAAATTTCACAAGTTTCTCAACATATAATTTCCCTAGTCGCTGTTTTGCTCCAAAATTAATTAAAAATCAGAGCTAATTTCAAAAATTCTAAAACTTCACCAGTAACTTGAAAACGCAGAGGCGAACAAGTTTGTGTTTTATCTTTTTCGATCCGAGTTATGGAAATAAGTCAAAAACATCAATTTTCATAGAAACATTAATCTGTCCGGATTTTTCATACAGCAGTTTAAAGATTTCAAGATCTACCATAGCAAATCAATTCCAAATTCGATGAAATTTTACAGAGACCTTCTTAAGACAATTACCTACAACTTTCATGTTCGGCTAAAGATCTAATTCGGCCTAGAACCCTAGTCAAAAACGTCAACAAGATCTGACCTATGTTCTGCCAAGATTTCAAGATCCGATTTCAAAACAGTTCGGTTTGGGGTCGATTTCACATATCAAAGCTTCACGAAAAATTCTAAAAATTTTACAGGAGATAGATCTAAGCCTTAGGAACATTTTTCGTGTTTTACGTTTTCTCGTTTGGAGACTTTTAAAGGTTCCGAAAAATCAAGCAAAGTCGCTGCGTCGGGAAAAGTCTCACGTTGACAGATTTTCGAATTCTTGGTTAAACTTTTAGTTTTAAATGTTTTAGTTACTCCCAAAACCATGTAAGTATTAACTTACAGATCTATGGTCGTCTCGGCTCGATGATTCGGAGGCGTGGCTTCCAGTCCACCGTTTATCTCCTTGATTCGTCGGGTTCTTCGCTCTTGATCCGGATCGGGGGTTTAGAATAGAAAAAGATCGAATTAGGATTCGTTTTCGAATCAAGAATGGAAAAGAATGGACAAGAATAGATCGGATCTTACCCCGACGATCGAAGACTCCCAATTTTCGTCCAAGTCAGTCCCTTTGTTCGGTTTTGTGCCTCCGACGACTCCGGAATTAGGGTTTTGTGTGTAGAGAGATTTCGTAGGGTTTCAAAAGTGTTTGGGATTGATTTAGATGGTTATTTATAGATGTGCAAGACCTAGGGGACGTCCAAAGGCTGCCCCTAAGTGTCTTGAGCCGAAAGAAAAGTAACCGAAGTCGGAAAATCTAGATTCGGCGAGTAAATCTCGCAACGTCGCTGCTGTCTGCTCTGGCGCGCTCCTGGCGTGGTGTACCCCTTAGGGCGCACGGCCACCGCGCGGCCTTGGTCCAGGCTGCGGTCTGGGCTGGGTCGTGCGATCCGTCGGGTCTTTTCTCCTCTCTTTCGGACTTCTATCCATCTATGTTCTCGGACTCCGATTTCCGGGCTACCTTCGGGCTCTAATTTCCTATCTTAATTTTATTCGGATCTAAATTTAATATTGACCGAATTCTCGAGTCCGTTGGTGTCGGGTTCCCGTGTACAATTTATTTAATTAAATTGTCTTCGGTTTCCCGGGTTCTCGGAACTTTGATTCCTTTTTAATTTAAATTCCATTTCTCATTTCTTATGATTCTTTATTTATCTATTATGCTTTCTTTATTATTTATTTATTTATTTATTTATTTATTTTATGTTGCAAAATTCTCGGGTATTACATGCACAACAATCAATCCCATATAGGAAAGTTGCTGTTTTTTTTAGGTACAATTGGTAAGGAAGGAAATAATCCACTGAGGGAATGTTCCAATGTTGGTATATAATGATGTGTGCTAATTTAATACGAAGTATATAGTTAATGCTATATAATTTTAGACCGTGAAATCATGGTGGAAATTTGATTAATAATATGTATTATGGGAATAATACCATGTACTGTATGTGTTAATGAATCACAACGGTAGTAATATCTGCTAGTATATTGTATAACTAGTGATATGTGATGATAATATGTATTTGGTTCTATGTGATTTCAAATAATGACATAATATGAATGTGTGTGTTGGATATATATTATTTATGTGCTAACGAATTGTATAGCTAATGCTAAGTGATGGTATAGTGTATAGTTAGTGATGTGTGCTTATTTAATGTGTAGTTAGTGCTATCTAAATTTATCAAATTAATGTGTAGAAACAACACACGACGAGGATGAATCCGGATAGACCGGTTTCAATAAGGTTTTTGTATATGAGTGCTAAAAATGTTTATGAATTCATTAATGCTAATATTAAATTATGGCAAGTATAAATATTACTAAAACCTTCAATTATGCATCATGGAAACAAATTATCACGTTAACAAAACTAGCACAATCTCATAATTGGAAATTATTGCAACATTACACCGGTTAGCACGACATACACTATCAACTAGCACATTCAACACCTATTGAATTATTGTCATTCTGCTTGCTAACATAACCCTAGTACTTTTAAAATCAATAACACAAAGCCTGCTAAATTAGAGATCCCATCAAAATCACAACATCAGAGTAACGGCAATAGAATAGAATCCAAAAGGATAACAGGTAGTCCGACTACAAGCCCACATAAGCATATATTTCAACCGTAATCTTTAACATACGGATTTGCAGGAATAAAATAAACAACAGGGACATGGCTCACAGACCATTCCCAATAGACAACAAGTCATAGTACCAACAACAAGGCCTCCTAGACAAGCATAAATAGTCATGAACGGAAATATCCAACTAACTAGTTCCCTCAACTCCAAACCCATCATCATGCTCATGCGCTGCGTCCTCCACGAAACAATCTTTAAGAAAATACAATTGCAAGGAGTCAGTACAAGGTATTGAGCAAGATTGGAAATAGCTGGGGAAATGGGAACATTACATCAACATATATATATATATATATATATATCGTATAAAGGACATAATTAAATAAATTAAACATCACACAGTCAAATACCGGTGCTTCAACTACGTCATACATTGCATGACAATGATGCAATAAATGATGAAAGAAATGCGATGACATAGATTGTCTATCTATCCTAAATGAATCACATAAATGTCTAGCACGCATCCTAGTACCATGGCCGATATTCTTCTCTATTATGATTCAAGGCCCACCTCCCTTTAATGGTTTGAAGAGATGCCTATAGTGCCCTCGCCACGAGACAACAACTAAATATAAGTGGACTTTCGGAGTGGCATCCCCAAGGATCGAACCATAGACATCTGGTATAGCCCAGAGCATCTCGCTCTTGAATGCTTCAATGCTCAAAAGTCAATTCTCGAAAGTATAAACACATTCTCATTCACACTAGATGCTCATGATAATTAAACCACTAAGTATGCCCAGTGCCCGACACGAAAACATAGTTATGAAATTCATTATCATCGAAAGCATAATATATCATATAAATCACAATAATGTCATACACATGCCCAATCTCATGGCTGAAAAGCATATATTCATATTTGAAATTTCCAAAAACTAGAACTCAGTCATGGGGTTCACCAAGCCCCTACGTATCGGCGCTCAACAACAACATACTCCATCCGTCCAATTTAACTTGTCCTGTTTGACTTCTGTACATAATCCAATGCACTTTTTCAATTATTAATATATCCAAATATGTATAATGAAAGATTATGAAAAATATATATTCTTAAACTACATAATCATACGATTATAACAAGACCCAATTCGACTATTTTTTCAAATAAAATTGAGTCAAAGCTGAACAATGTGTCAAAAAGTCAAACATGACACATTACATGGGACGGAAGGAGTCATAGTTAGAGATATTCGCGTATGGTTCCATCCTAATTCTAAGGCATGATAAATCCTTCTACATCTAATACAAACATCCAAATTACGCATATACTAATTATTTAAACATGCTAGGATCATACTATAAGGATAGGAACTCGTAAACGAGAAGAAAATACAAATAAAACACAAAAAATTGGGGAAGGTAGCAGTCTGGCCCGCAAGAGGCACGCTGACCCGCCTAGCCTGGGAGGAGCATGCGCTCCGCACGCGCCCACCGAGGGACCTGGGTTGAAAGCACTGTAATGGCGTTTTCGCACATTTCAGCCATTTCCACCCCCATTTGAGCTAAATTGTACATTTGCCTTGTGTTTTAGTGTTCCAATAACTTCAATAACAACTCCCCAAGCCTCCAAACACCAAGAGCATGTTACATTATAAGATTGAAGCAAGAACATCAAAAATCCATCATCATTTTCAACCCTCCTCCAAAAATCTCCAACAAGCAACTAAATCACAATCTCAACAAGGAATAGCAACCAAAATCAATACCTCGAATTTAATTTAATTCCGCAATCCAAATCCCAAAGCAACGATAAAGCTCCACCAATATACTTAGGCTACAAAATTCCGAAAAACACCATTTTCGACACCAAGAAGAACACTCACAAAAACCACCTCAAAACTCTTCAAAAACAAGAAATAAAGTTAGAAACTTGCTTACCAAGGGTTGTAGAACCAATCACCCAACTTGCCTTGAGCTCAAGATCACCAAATCTCCCCAGAAGATCCCATTTCTCCTCCATGGTCTCCAAAAGGGGATATGCCCTAATTAGGGGTTGTTTCAGATGCAATTAGGGTAATTGGCTGAATTGGGGGTTTTAAGTGGAGCATGGGTCAACCTAGTTAGGGCATGGGTTGTGGGCCGGGTAAAAAATGGGCTGGACTCTCTTGTCTTTGGCCAATTCCTCCACATTAAATTTCATTGAGCACTTGAGCTCTTATTAAATTGTGGGTTTGAATCCACTTACTCTTCCATTTCAATCCAACACCCTCCTATAAAATAATCCCTAATATCTTTCTTAATTAACCAGAATTAATTAAATTAATTATGTATTAGTTAATGGGGGTTTGACAATCTCTCCCCTTTAGGATCATTCATCCTCGAATGAAAAGATATGGATATAGTCAAGTTACCTCAATGAATTGGAGTTAGATCCACTTCGGGATATTGCTCTATCATGCTCTCCTTCATCTCCTATGTGCCATCCTCCACTCCGTGTCTAGACCAAATACCTTTACCATCTTGATGATCTTGTTGCAAAGTACCTCTTCCATTGTGTCCAGTATTGCCACGAGATCTCCATACTCCAAGTTCTCATCCAACTCCACATCATTCCGTTGAATGATCTTGTGTGGATTCGACACGTACTTCCTTAATTGCGAGACCTGGAAGACATTATGAAAATTCCCCACATCAGTTGGAAGTCCAACCGATAAGCCACTTTTCCAATTGTTTTGATAACCTCTAAAGTCCCTATAAATCAAGGACTCAGCTTCCCCCTCTTCCCAAATCGTATAACGCCTCTCATAGGTGACACTATTAAGAGCACCCAATCACCAACAGAAAATTCAATGTCTCTCCGTGACAAGTCTCCATGGCTCTTCAGGCGATTCTGAGCTTCCTTCATTCGATCTCTAATCACCCGCACAATTTTCTGTGGTTTGTTTGATGAGCTCGGGACCCATCTCTACTCGTTCCAAAAGATCATTCAACAAAATGGTGTCCTACATTTCCTCCCATACAATGCCTCAAAAGGAGCCATCAAAATACTTGCATGATAACTGTTTTTGTAAGAGAACTCTACCAAAGGTAGGTGATCTTCCCATGTCCCCTGAAAATCCATCACGCAAGCTCTCAACATGTCTTCCAATGTTCCGATGGTCCTTTCTATCTATCCATCTGTCTGAGGGTGCCAGACGGTACTCATACTGATATGAGTCCTGAAAGAAGCTTGCACCTCCTCCCAAAACTGGGACAAGAATCTCAAATTCCTATCAGAAACAATCTCCATGGGTACTCCAAACCGCTGATGTATACTCCACTTCAATTTCATAGACATAAATACTGCACTCTTAGTCAACCAGTCGAAAACTTCCCAATAGTGTCCATCTTACTTCTTGTCTTAGGTATCCCCGTAATAAAGTCCATAGCAATGGACTCCCACTTCCACGTAGGAATCTCCAACGGCTGCAATAAACCCGAATATCGCATGTGCTCTGCCATGACCTTCTGGCAAGTAGGACATCTAGACACGAATTCTACCACCTCTTTCTTCATTCCTTTCCATCAATAATTCTGTTTCAAATCCTTGTACATCTTCATTGATCCCGGATGTATAAAGTAGGGTGTATAGTGTGCTTTCTCTAGAATCTTCCTTTACAACGTGATCCTTAGTAGGCCCACACCATCGATCCCCAAACTTGATCATTCCTTTGTCATCCATTTGTAACCCTTCTGTTTCACCTTGCTGAATCCGTGCTCTCAACTACATCATCTCTTGGATTATTACTTGACTTAATCTATGCTCCTCGAGCAATGAAGGCGTTGTAGTCATCGCATTTAATGTCATCTTCATGGCATAAGAGATTGCCACAATTCATTCATTATCCTATTCTGGCCTCCCACTCCAAGGAAGGGCAATAGAATTCAACATTTGCCCCTTCCTACTAAATGCATCTACCACTCGGTTCGCCTTACCTTCAATACACTATGTATTGATGTTATAATCTTGCATGAATTCCAACCATCTTCTTTGTCTCAACTCATCTTATCTGCAGTTTAGAGACATCTAAAATTCTTGTGATCAGAATAGATTTGACACTTGGCACCGTAGGGATAGTGCCTCCAAATTCTCAAGGCATGAATAACTGCCGACATCTCTAAATCATGCTTAGGACAATTTAGCTCATGTGGCAACAATTGTCTGGATGCATAAGCAATCACCCTGCAATTTTGCATTAACATGCACCCAAGTCCACGGTGAGAAGCATCAGTGTATACCTCATACTTTCCAGATTCATCAGGCAACACAACACAAGAGTCTCTATTACCTTCTCCTTCAGTGTGTCAAAGGCCTCCTGAAAATCCTCAGTCCATCTAAAAGGCATATCATTCCGCGACAACTTAGTCAACGGTCTAGCAATGCTCGCAACCCCCTCATTGATCTTCTATAGTATCCAACAATTCCAAGGAAACTACAGGCCTCATTGATATTATTTGGTGGATTCCACTCCAGCACAGTCTCTACTTGAGATGGATTCACTGATATTCCCTCTCTGGATATAATATGCCCCAGAAAGGCCACCAAATCTGACCAGAACTCGCTCTTCGAAAGTTTGGCATACAACTTGTGCTCCCTAAGCACCTGTAAGACCATTCTGAGGTACCCCTTATGCGTCTGTGGATTGGGGAGTATACCAATATGTCGTCAATGAATATGGGCACACAAACATCCAACCAACTTTCCTTGAGCTCAAGATCACCAAATCTCCCCACAAGACCGCATTTCTCCTCCTTGGTCTCCAGAACCGCAATATGCCCTAATTAGAGGTTGTTTGAGATGCAATTGGCGTAATTCACTGAATTGGGGGTTTTAAGTGGCATGGGTCAACTTGGGTTAGGCCATGGGTTGCGGGCCGGGTCGCAAATGGACTGGGTTCACTTGTTTTGGGTCAGTTCTTCCACATTCTATTTAATTGAGCACTTTGGCTCTTATTAAATTGTAGATTTGGACCCACTTATTCTTCCACTTTAATCCAATACTCTCTTACAAAATAATCTCTATTATTTATCTTTGTTAATTAGATTTCATCAGTGCTTGTTGTCGGGGTTTATCTCATTGCATTGTGTGCTTGTTATACCCCGAAGAAGCTTTGTGACAATTAACTAAATTAATTATTTATTAATTAATCGTGACGTTACAATCGAAAACTGTAACTTTTGTTGAACGGATAACTTAACAAATGAATAATGCACTTCGAATACGAAAAACCAACATCATCACATACATCGTATTTTATTATCACATATACCCAATATATTGTCATCGTCAACTCAAGCACATAGCACAGTTAAAACATACCAGAGCACGACCAAAAATTATAGAATTACCCCCCCCCCCCCCTATTTGGGAATTATATAGTTAACTACAAAAAATTGCCCCCATACAGCAACCCACACAACACATTACAGCAGCACAACCACATCGACAGCTTAATCGGAACATAGACAAACCCCAAAAAAGTGCAACATAACATCATTGTATGTGTATCACACTGAAGGCATTCATACAAAACTATATGAAGATGGCCCTATCACATTCAACAAAGCATGCAACACAGGCAGAATATACCAGAGTACCACCAAAATGCAAATACGACCCCATCCTATCAGGAGCACACAATAAATGAATACAGAACACTGTTAAAAAAAAAAGCCCCCAATCATTCCATCGTACACCAGCGCACGCAACAGACTACATCATCACATAAATTCCTTTATAATAGCACATTATAACATAACATATATACCACCCAATATGTTATGTTAATGTCTGGAATGTGTTAAAATCGAATAGAAAAAAAAAAGTTCCTCCTTCCCGTGATCAGGCTCCAAAAACTCGCATCCAAAGAACTATCTTATTATGTAAAAACAATTTAACCCATTACGGAAAAAAAACCCATAAAAAACGAACAATAAATAGCCTATCTTATACTGAAAATGCATAATACTTACACAAAAGTACTCTGGGTTTTGAATGTTTTATTTCACCCACTACCAAACAAAAGGATGCACTTCCTTTTCAAAAGAATTTGGTTTTAGAATATTTCTTAGTATATGGATATCTATCCACAAATCACAGGTCGATTAAAAATTTACTACAAATCAAATATAATTATCAACATTAATTAGAATAAGCACAATTGTGGAAAAGGCTTAGCGTACTCAAAGACCATCATATGTTAGGCATGTTTTCACCGATTCATGCTTGTGTTGAATCAATATACAAACCCAATCTAAAAGGTGAGCTAATTTGATTTTCGGACATTATTTAACTTTGACTCAATTTTATCACAAATATATAATAAATATTTATATTTGTATATAGTTGACATATATACTGTGAGAATAGACTAATAACAAAAATTTTTAAATATACTTCCTTTGTCCTCAAAAAATTTTAATACTTTTGGGTAATATTTTTTCATTCACACTACTTTTTTCCTTAGTTTTTTCTCTCTCTTCTCCTTGAATATTTACCACTCATTTTCCCATTTCTTAAAATTTGTGCCACTACCCAATGTTAATAACTTTTGAGTATGGATGGAGTATAATTTATATAATTTTTATTTATAAATATTTCATATTTAAACAAAATAGTAAATTATGTCCAAATATGTTTAAACGAACATTTCGTGCCACATAAATATAATATAATACATGTTTTTTTACTTAGCCCTAAAATAAAAATATTTAGTTAATATGATACAATTTTTTTAATATATAATTGTTTATTTTTACACTTGCCTCTTTGGCGCTCTATATTTTTGCTTATAAATTAGACACAAGTAATAACTTTTGGAGGAGGTTAATTGGACAATACTCCTATCATACATTGTCCCACACTTCTATCATAAATGTGGTATAAATTCATGTGAAATTTGAGAGGAGTGCATTGTACTATATTATCATTCCGAGGATGTTAATTTGTGCTAGACAGGCTAGAAAAAATACTGTATATATAATAAATGATCCAATTTTTTGCGAATAAAGAAAATTGTCCTTTTGTTATGTTGGGCTAAAAATACTGTATATACTATGTCACAAAAGTTATCTATTATGGAGTACTAAGAAAGCGCAAGACCAAAAAATCTAATAGCATTATAATTATTACTATTGACAACAATATATATATATATATCTTATATATCTTATCTATATGCGCCATAGCACAGTAACTTTTGCACGCGAAAGCACTAAAATACCCTTATTTATTTTGTCTTTTTCTCTCAATGGTATTCATTCCTACTTTTGGCTTTTTTGCTATTTTCTTTCTCAGTCCAGATGCTTTCCTTCCCTCTTCCCTGTTCCGCATCAATTATATAATTTCTTCATCGCTGCTATCTGGCTGCACTCCTGGAGCCTCGATGTCTTCCCCTCTCCCATTCTCCTCTTCTTCCCCATACTTTCCCAAAAAACTCCCCGATTTCCAGTGAAGCGAAAATTGGTCCGACAACCACAGATCCCATCCATATCGCCACTGCGTCTGCGCCAATGCGGCGCCGCTACCCGGCGCTTGCCCCAGGCCCTTTGCCCTGCTCGCGCGCCGCTACTTCCCCACAGCTTTCCCTCTGCCTTGTTGCGCCACTGCTGCCGGCATTTCTCTCTCCCACCCCCGCCCCTGCCTCGCTCCAGGCTGTTGTGTGGGTAATTTGTTGCCGAATATTTTTTTGACTCTTATGAAACGCCTGTCTATGCCTACTACATGTTTGATGAAATGTCTGTATGTTAGATCCTTGATTTTGTTCCCTGTATGTTAGGTCTTTGTTCTGTATGTTAGGTTGTTTGTTTCTTGAATCTGTTATTGCGTAGATCTCAAGAGCATTTGGCTCGGAAAGTTTATTTAAAGTTGCTTAGTAGAAGTTTTTGCTTCCTTGATTGAACTTTGCATACCACACTATGAAATGCATTTGATCATATCTCAGCCTTTGCCCCAGTATTTGGTTTTTCTAATAGTTTCCTTCAACATCTGTAAGTCTGTAACACCTTTATTGAAGAAGGATGAGAATTTGTGCAATATATTCCCTATTTTGGTTTCTAATAGTTTCCTTCAATATTTGTCGCTATTCTTTATGTGGTTTCTGTTTTGCATTGGGTTTTTTTTTAAAAAAAAAAATGGTTGTGTGTGTTTGTGTATGGGGGGAGTGTCGATAATCCTTTTGTTTCCTAAAACTCTATTTCTGAAGGTATTTTTCTTTTTAGATTGGTATATGGAACTTATGTCCGTCATTTGATCGTTTCAGTTGGGCTCTCTATTCTCTAAATTCATCAAATCATGTACCCTTGAATTGTTTTGAATTGGATTACTGCTATTGCATGTGCTGCTATATGTTTCTGGTAATACTGTATGATTCCAAATTCATCCTTAAATCTAATGCATATTAAACTTCCAGATGGGAAAATGAGGAAGTGGCAAAACCTGCTACCGTGCCATTTCACTGGGAGCTTCATGGAAGGCCCAAGGGCGAGCTCGACAGCGAGCTGTCAACTCATGAGGGAAATACACCAATGCCTGAATTGGGCAGCGGAAGGCGGAAGCAGAGTGGAGCTCCACTGTAATGGGAAAGGCGTGCCTATTTTCGAGGCGGAGACGAGTGCCGTGATTCAGGATTTTGGGGATTTCATGCCGACGCCGGCGATCCAGGCCCTGATTCCGTCCGTGGATTACACGACGCCGATTAACGAAATCCCAATGGTCATCGTGCAGCTCACGCGGTTCCGCTGCGGTGGTGTCATCATTGTCCTGAGAATTTCCCTTGTCCTCGCCGACGGCCCCAGCGCCCTCTACTTCGTCGACGAGTGGGCGAAATTGGCGCGCAGCGCCACCGCCACTGCCACCGCCACAGTCAACAAACCGTTTCTCAACCGACGAATCCCGGATTCCGATAGGCCGGCGACGTGAAAATTCGACCCGGCGATGCTTCGTCTCCCTCCAACCCTAATCGGAGAAGAAAACAGCATAGAACAGCGCAAGAAGCCCATCGCCGTCGCTTTCCTCCTCCTCAGCAAGCTCCAAATCGAGAAGCTCCGAACCAGGGTGAATCGCGACGCCGAAACGGGCCACCACATCCGCGGGTAAGCCGCTTCGAGGCCGTCGCCGCGCACATCTGGCGGTGCACGTGCAAGACACATGGCCACCTCCACGAGCAACAGACGAGCCTCCATTTTTCGTCGCGGATTTCCGAAAAAAATTAAAGCCCGCCCTGCCCAGGAACTACTTCGGGAACGCCCTGATTCGTGTGGAAGCCACGGACACGTCCGGGAAAACAAGTATTGGGTCATGGGTCCGTTGCATAGGCGTGCGGCCGTGGCTCGTCGGCGCGGGTCGTGATGTGGTCCGTGGTCCGTCGTCCTAGCTCTGGATCATGGTCGTGGTGCACGTTCGTGGTCGTGGTCCGTGGCTCTGGGTCCGTGGCTCTGGGTCGTGGTCCGTGGCTCTGAGTCTGTGGTCCGTGTATGGGTCGTGGTCGTGGAGCGTGGTTCCTAGTCGTGGTCCGTGGCTCGTTTGTGGGTCGTGGGTCGTGGTTCGTCGTCGCCCGTCAACCAACGAACCCGCGCCACCTGTCCGAGGCGGACCGTTCTCACACATGGTGGTTCGTGCAAGGTCCTAACACACGACCCAGTCTCCCTAATCCCCCTTATTAATTAATCCCTAGTGCGTGCTTCTTAGTATGGTTCGTCTACGAACTCTATCACGAACCAGGGTCGTTTTGGTCTTTTCGGACATAAAAATTTGGGTTTTTTTGTGGCGTCAAAAAAGTTAATTGGCATGATCTAACCGGTCAACATGATCTATTACTTCTTAAAAAGATATTAGCAATTAGAAAAGCGTGCCGAGCCCCGGTGCTACAATTTTCCTGGATGGAGGGAATACAATTGATTGTATGTGAAAATTGAGTGCTTGAAAAATAAATCAACATGCTTTAATATGCCCACCTTGAAAAATAAATCATTATTAAGTTTTGTCTCTGCTCAGACTAGAAAGTCATTGTTGTATCCCGATATCATCAAGCAAGAAATGAAAACTATATACTTCCTCTTTTTTTTTTGTTAGCTACAGTTTGACAAATGTTACTCTTCACTTATATACTTTGATTTAAAGTTTTATCTTGGTTATATACGTTAAAATATAGCCAAGTGAGATCTTGTTAGATTCTTTTTTTTTTTTGAGAATAAATTTTTATTTCCATATCAATAAACAAAGTTCATACAAGAAACCTTCTAAGGCTCTGCTAACCAGCAGCTCTCGCCTCAGCATCCATATTCCATCCAATACAAGTTCACATCATAGAATCAACAGCAGTTATTACACAAACAAAAGTGACCTACGGCTCTGCTAAATTACAACCAGGCTTCTATCTTTCCTCCACCTTTCGCACCTTGCCGAGCCCAATAATCCGCAATCTCATTGCATTCCCTCAAGGCGTGTTGTACCGTAACAACCCCTCCGAAACGTAATATAGCCGCAATAGGTGTCATCAATCTTGAGAATCTCCAAGGTGCATCATTCGGATTTCTCAGCCAGCAAATAGCATTTTTTGAATCGCTTTCAATAACCATCCTAGGAATGGGGAAGCCTTGATCTCGCATTATTGCTTCACATACTCTACTAATCGCTATTATCTCGGCCTCATTTGAATCAGTGTTTCCAATAAAATCTGACAGTATAAATATTATCTCAACTTCACAATTTCGAATAACCCCTCCAATTCCGACTGGCCCCGGGTTTCCAAGGGAAGAGCCATCCATATTTACTTTCCACCAACCCCTCTCGGGGCGTTCCCATCTCAGACCTGTTCTCGGTACTTTCTGTTTCCATAACCCCCGCTGAACAAAACTATTTGGATAGTTAACTTCCAAGCATGTTAAACTCCCGTCAATCCCGCCCCAGATCGCCTGCCACCAAGAGCCTACCCTCCATCTAACCTCGTCTGCCATCAGGTTTTTGTTGAGCGCCTTACCCCTAAAAACAGCTTCATTTCTCCAACGCCAAACAGTCCACAAGATGGCCAGACCTGTCATAATCCAAGCTTCCTTTTGTCCATAGCTCGGACAGTAACCAAACCACCAATTCAATAAAATGTTCGCTTGTCCTGGAATTCCCTATTTTACTCCAAAGTATGCTGCTCCCTCGTACCATAATGGGACTACTTCCTCACATTGACAAAATAAATGATCTATGGTTTCATTTTCTTTCTCACAACAAGGGCAATGAGCATTCATACCTGATAAACAACCTCTTCTTGCCAGTAGATCTCTAACCGGAATTGCTCCATTAGACACTTTCCATGCCAATAGTTTAATTTTCATTGGGCACTTACATTTCCATAATGCTTCCCAAATCTTCCTTTTTTCAGCTCCCTCTGCATCTTCAATGTGCTTCCAACAGGAAGCTGTGGAGAATCTTCCACTCCCCTCTCGCGTCCATTTAACTGTATCCAACGAAAATCTGTTCAGCTTTTGTCTTCCAAGCACTTGCATCATGTCATTCCAAACATCTACCTCCCAATCAAAAAATGGCCTTCTTAATCTAATTTCCCAATCCCACTCAAACCCCCTCCAATTCCCAAACTCGGCAACCTTCCCTTTTTATTTACTGCTAAAGCGAACATTCTCGGGAATAATTCCTTTAGCACTGCCCCTCCCTCCACCCAATTGTCATACCAGAAGCTCGCCCAAACCCCATCCCCAACCTGCACTATGAAGCAGCTTCTATGACCCTCCATGCTCGAATTCTCCCATCCGCTGGTGATCCTGCCCCACACGGAGTTTTCAAATCTCGGTTCAGGTATCAATGGTTCTTCCCTCTTATAGTACTTTGCACTAATCACCTTCTTCCAAAACCCATTATCAATTCCAAAACGCCATCTCCACTTTAACATTAATGCCTCGTTGGAATCTCGGACACTCCAGATTCCCAGGCCTCCATCTCCTTTTTGTCTACAAATAACATCCCAACTTACTGTGTGAAGCTTCCTACTTCCACCCCATTCGTTCCAAAAGAACCTTCTTTTAAGCAATTCCAAGCGATCCACTACCGCCTTAGGCACCTTGAATATAGATAGAAAATACGATGGTAGGCTTCCAAGCACCGAGTTGATTAAACAGGTTCTCCCTGCCTGAGATAATTGGTGGCCTTTCCACCCTGCAAGTCGTCTCTCCACCTTATCCAACACCGGTTGCCATAAGGCCGTTCCATTGATCCTTCCTCCGATTGGAATGCCCAAGTACTTCATAGGCCAACAACCGACCCCACAACCAAGCACTCCCGCTGCCTCCCTTTTGATAATGGCCAAAAATGACCATTATTTTCAATCCATTTCCGTGTCTTAAACGGGCATTTGATCGCATTCCGGTCTTACATTAAGTAAGAAAGCAGTCGAATTGGACTGATTTATGCATAATTGTAAAAATAATAAGCTGGTGTGAAAAAGACATAAATATGTAATTTTATTACATATTTATGTTAGAAAAATCCAAAAACATGAGAAAAAGAAAAGGAAACAAAAAGATGGAAAAAATATAGAAAAGCCCACAAAAAGAATACTTTTGGCCCATCTGGCCCAATCCAGCAGGCCCAGGAAGACTGTTGTCGCGGAAGCCCCTTGGCGCGATGCATGATTCCGCGACAAAGGAACACTCCGCGACCAAGTAGCCCAGATAAAGAAGAGACCAGCCAGAGCCCCTTGGCGCGATACCTTTGTCGCGATGTGCTGTTCCGCGACAAAGGTCCATTCCGCGACCAAGGTACATTTTTAGAGACACAAGACCCAGTCGAGAAGCTTTGCCACATGCAGTGTGTTCCGCGACCAAACTTGGTGCTCCGAGACAAAGCTGTGATGTGTGTGATGTCTTGAGACACAATGGGCTCAAATCAAGGCCCATGAGCTTAGGGTTTCCCCTCTATAAATATGAAGTGTTTCCTTTGAGCTAAAGGTTGGGAGAATTTTAGAAAAACTACACCTTCTTGAAGACAAGTTGGGGAGTTCAGTAGTTTAGTGTAGTTTAGGGTAGTTTAGTTAGGTTTTCTTTTGTATTATTTAATTCATGCACTAGTTAGATATAGTTTACTGCACTTTGGTTAGATAGCCAGTTTTTATACCGTGTTTTTGTCCAAAGCTTTTGCTTAAAGGTTTGTGGTACTCAAACCATGAGTATGAACAACACCATTTAATAAAATGGGAAAACATTCTCCATTTGTGTCCCAAAATCATGAAATGGGTCTCACACCCCATGGATCTTTACTGTTTTCATTTTCCTTGGGTCATTTGACCCCTGTTTTTGCATTTTAATGTCGCTGCTTGGTGACTTTCTCTTGGGACAATGTTGCATGTTTATGGATGATTAAGCTTAGATTAGGGTTTCTTAAGTTTTAAGTTTGCTTTATTTCTATTTTGTGCAAGCATGTTCTAGCTAGATTCAAATTCTGTTTTGTTGTTTTGAGCTTAGTTTAGCTTTTGAATCTGAAATGGGTGAGATCACACATAATGCATGCCACTGTTCCACTTACTTTTCTGACATATATACTGAACACACCTTTGTCGCGGAACAACCCTTGTCGCGGAACCACGCTCCGCGACAAAATGATACTTCGGCGACAAAGGTGCCAAAGGACATTTGTTGACCATTATTTTAAAACCCTTGGTCGCGAAACAACCCTTGGCGCGGAACCACGTTCCGCGACAAAATCTTGATTAGCGACCAAGGACCCAAATGCTTGTGATTTTATTCTGGAAGGGCTTTGTCGCGAAGCAACCTTGTCGCGGAACCACGTTCCGCGCCAAACTTCTTGTTCCGCGACAGGAATTATGCCTTGTCCAACTTTCTACCTTTTTGTCGCTATGCCCTTGTCGCGGAACCACGTTCCGCGACAAAAATCTTCTTTACTTAGCGACAAAACAAACCCTAAACTTTCAAAATCCCATTTCTCTTATTTCCCACCCCTTTGTCGCGAAATCTTTGTCGCGGAGCCATGCTCCGCGACACGAATACTGTATCGCGACAAGGTGGTACCTTTTGCCAAATTCTCATTCTCCATCTCATTCCATTAATTAATTGAACCTTTATATTAATATTTTGAGGTTGAAATCCAATGATCTTAACCCATGATTAATTTGATATAAAGAACTTTGTTCAATTCCCTATTAAAAGATTCTTCTACAAATGATTAAACTCTAATGATCTAAGTATATAATCCGGACTGTAATTAAGTAAGTAATTATGGAATGAGTGATTATTTAGACCATGAAGAGTAACTATGGAATGATTTCCATACCTTGCATGAGAAACCAATGTCTCTCATGCAAGATGACCCAAAAATATTTTTCTTTTATTTATTTGTCTTTTCCCGTAATGTGTGAAACAGCTAATAAGGAATATATCAGATTAATGTTGGCGGGTATTCCCACACGGATAACTAGCTCGTGGTCTGTATATTAATTATCAGATGTTATTTTGCATGGTCGGGATAGTGGCCGGTGGAAGCCTTGGCGGTTCATCCATCCGGGATTATAATAGCTGCTCAGCTGACTCCTATCCGGATACAGTTTTCTTTTCTTTATCTTAATTTCAAACCCGAATCTCAAACTGTGCCAACATTAGACGACATAGGTCATTGTCATCTAGTAATTAAGACAGTGAAAGTACATGTAGGTTTTTCTCTGATTCATAGACAGTAAGGGTCTGAATGATAGCGACCACTGTCATTTAAGATTATTCTGCTGTCTAAAATCTTTCCATCTGGAATAATTGGGAACTGGATAGCAGATGTTTGCAGTCCAGATCACCCCAGTTATTTCTGGCATTCTCTTTAGCCAAAATTCTTCTCACCTCCGGCTATTTCATCTTTGTGTTCCAACTTCTGTCTAAACCCACCTTATATTTTGGGTTATTTAATTTTACACTTCCTTATAAATTTATGCATGATATTATTATGTAGATATTGTGGTCAATATTATTTTGGGATCCTTCCCTTGGACATAGAAGTCTTGATTTAAATCAGATGTTTCATAATAAATTTCCAACAAAAATTCCTTTATAAAATCCGGATCTGAGTAAGGGATAAATTCGACAGTTATGACTAATTCATATCCGACTGGGGGTTGATTTTGGGAAATTAGAAGCAGAGTCAGCGATTAGGTCTCACCTAGACTGAAAGGATCTGTGTTTTAATTGAGAGTCTAGTACCTGATAGGGAATGATTTTCAGATTTATTATTTTCCAAAATTGCTGTTTGTTGGAAATCTTGTATTAAATATTGCACTGGGTCAGATTCCACTTGGATTCCGATAAGGTGTGATAGATAATATTAGAGGAACAACATCCTGGCCTTGGTCATTTTCTAAGGTAGGGTTGAGTATTCTTTCAACTGCTATCCTCTTCTGCCAAAGCCTATTTTTGAGTCCTGAGTGAGTGCATCCGGAATGAACTAATTTATTAGTTCGTTTCATTAGTTTGTATCTCATAACCACCCGACGGGAAGTGAACACTGCAAGCGGTTCACCGAGAATAGGGAATTCTTGATCCACACCCAGTCATCCTGACTGGGGGCTTTCTTTTACTACCAGGGTCAGACTTTCAAAAACCTCCGAGTGATAGGATTTTAAATGCTTTCTTTATCGCTTTCTTTTAACTGCTTTCGTTAGAGGTCACTCGGTTGTATTGAGAGTTGTGTAACTGCTACTAGGACAGAGAGTTAAGGGATAGTTTAGGGCTTGATTAGAATCTTTGGGTGTGACATGGGGGAATGATAGTAGTACTTGGCATCTCAATAAATGATTTGTCGGGTGTTGCTTGTCCACCACAGATAAATAACATACCTCTGCGCAGGGGCAGTTGTATATCTGTGGCATTTTAGATTTTGTTGTCTTAAGGCATGTAAATTCTTACTGTAAGTACCTGTCTGTTAAAGGGAACATAGTATAGGAAGCATGAGAGTTAGCTAACTGATGGATTATCCCAAACAAAGATCTGTGTATTAAAATGGAAGTTTAACTATGTTTCATCTGAATCTTGTCCAATCTTTATTCTTTTCTTCCTGTCCCTTCTGTCATAATTTAAATCTGTTTTCTTAGATAATTTTAACCGCTTTCCTAGAATAATTCTATTGCTTTCTTAGATTAAATTTAATTCGCTTTCTAGAATAATTTTATCTGCTTTATTTTAATTGCTTTCATAATCTAATTTAAATTCTGTCAAGTAGTTGTTAGTCATTTCACAAACTCGAATCGAGTAACCGAGTGGAAAATCTTAGTAAATGACGTGGGCTCTGCTTCCATCGCACATCCTCCAGTGAACGATCCGGTACTTACTATAAATACTGCAATTTTTGACTCCGTGCGCTTTCGGGGGCACAGTTTCTTAACACGAGTAAATAAAAAAATGTGATTTTTCAGAAAATACTCATGTAGTGGGAATCTGCCTAAAGTTTCATGGCAGGGAATCTCATGACATGAAATCATGAGAAGTATCATGGCACATATGCCGGGGACTCTCAGTGTGACAGGCTGAAGGTCAATTTATCCCGGTTGTATCATGAGATTTGTCAGAAGTTTCATGGCAGAGAGGACCACATTGCCATTTGAAATTAAAGCCCCTCACATGAGTAATAAAGAGTAACAACCTTAATATATCCTTAAACCCCTACCCATGAATCATAACTCTTTTCGTTTAATAAATTCAAACCCGATATATTTTATTGAAAAATACTCGTGTTAATGAAATTTGTCAAAAGTTTCATGGCGCCGTTGCCGGGGAGGATGCAGCGTCATTTATTAAGAAGATTACACTCCTGATTACTCCTAGATTAGCTTAGAGTAGTCTAGTTTAATGTAATATATTTAATTCAGAACAGAAAAAGTACCCTCAAGATCAATTGAACATTTAGAGTACCAAGACTCTAAATGTGAGGATGTTGAACTGAGGAGAAAACCTAACCTAATGGGTATTTATCTGTCTTGCAGGAAATTCGGAACCAACCAGAAAGAAGAAGCAGAAAAAGCAAGGAAAACCAGGTTCTTGGTTGGGAAAAATTCCACGAATCTGGGAAATTATTCTCGGAATTTAAAGAAATTTAAGATCCGGAATAAATCTTGCAGATAAATGGAACCCCAACCTAATTTTATGCAAGTAGATTATTTTAAATAATGGCCCAATGATTTGAATTTACTTGGACTGAATTCATTCAGGTCCAACTCAAATAAAACGGATGCAGGCCCAATATCACACTCGGGCCCAATCCGTTGAAAATTTGAAAATTCAAAAAGTTTGTCGCGGACTGACCATTTTGTCGCGGAACAACGCTCCGCGACCAAGTATAACTCCGCGACAAAACACCCCTTATCGGCAACCCTTGTCTATCTTTGTCGCGGAATGACCATTTTGTCGCGGAACAACGTTCCGCGACCAGGTGCAATTCCGCGACAAAATCTCACTCATCTCTGAACCTTTGTTTGTCTTTGTCGCGGAGTGATCATTTTGTCGCGGTGCTCAGCATCGCGCCCATGTGCAAACTCCGCGACAAAGCTATACTCATCCCTAAACCCCGCCTGTCCTTGTCGCGGAACATTTTGTCGCGGAGCATGACTCCGCGACAGAGTTCCTATTCCGCGACACGGACACACCACTCCATTCCTTCTCGCCATTTTGTCGCAGTACACTTTGTCGCGGTGCATGACTCCGCGACAAAGTCCCACACTCCGCGACACCTCTAATGTCGCTGAGCCTGGTCGCGTAATCCTGTTCCGCGACCATGGGCTAGGGTTCCGCGACCGGCCCATTACTATTTAAACCTCTCCGCCTCCCTCTTCTTCCCCACGCATTCGGACTTAGAAAATTTTCGAAAACACTCTCGCACACACGAAATTCCTCCCGAAGCACACCACTGTGTTCTTCGCACTTTTCGAACGCCAAACCCAAGGGAAACTCTGCCCAAATTTTCATAATCCTTATGGAGCCATCAGGACCTTCATCTTCGTCCTCTCCGAAGCAAACCGAGCCTTGGTAAGCATTCCCCACCCTTTTCGTACGCGAACCGCTGCCCTGTTTTTGCGATTTTGGGGGATTCCTGCGTTATTACCCTTGATAATGTGTTAATGGGCGTCCTCAGGGTTGTTTTCACTTAGTTGATTTTCAGTTTTAGTGGTTCGATGTATTGAGGCATGTTTGGACTGTGTTTCCCTGTTCTTATTTTTTTTAATGGCTGAATGTGGTGTTGGGGTTTGGTACTTTGGTTGGTTGATGGAGGGGCACAGATGGAAGTGTTAGGGGTTGTAGAAATTTTGATTCCATGAAGGCTAGGGTTTGGCAGTGGTAGACTCTTTTGCTTTTGTTTGTTCTAGTCTACTTTGCTCATGTTTTGTCTGCTTAATCTTGATTCATCCTGGATTGTTGAAAAATCTTGAAAAAGTGAGACTTGATGAACATAGGAATATTGCATGAGTATCAATATGCTGTTGATTTTCTTGATTATAGAGCATGAATGATCTTGTGGTTTTTGAAATTGTGAGGGATGAAAATGCTTTTAGTCCCATGTTTTGGCTCGAGTAGAGGCATGATCTTGTGTTCCTAACTTGCTGTGTTCATAAGTATTGCATGCCAAGATGATCATTTAATGCTCTTTCCCATTTTGGTGTGTCTGTGTTTGTGTGCAGCAAATGGAGGAAAGTGAGTGTTTGCATTATTTTTGGCATGTTAGTGCACACCAATTCCTTTTCAGCAGTGCACTTTTTCACTAAAAGACAAAAATAGTACTAGGAATTTTGGTTGACAATGTGTTTTTGTTCCCAATGGAACTAAAGAGTGTGAGTTAAGTAACAGTATTTTGCCACCTCAACTGCTACCTTTTTACAAAAATCCAAAAATGGGACCACACACATCCCACTTTTCATTAAATAAAAACAAGTCAACCTTTTCAAATTAAAAATAGTGTTTGCATTTTCTTGAGCGTTTTAACTGTCCAATGACAGTCCAAACAATCCGGAGATAGCGAATCCCACCCGCCACGCCTCCACTGCACATTCCATTTTCGAGCCATCCGTTCCATCTTCATCATCTCAGTCCATTTTCAACAAGTGCCTCGAACTTGTTTAATAAAATTGGAAAACAAACTTTTGGGCCCAATGGCCCACTAAAAGGGAATTTTTGGTCCAATGACCACTTCACTTTTATTTTTATATTTCTTTTCATTTTTATTTTATTCCTCCCTTTTGATTGGACTCAATAGCCCAATTAAGTTATCTCCTTCTAGGTCCTAAGGCATAATACCTTGCAATTGGATCCTTTAAATAAACTCAGATTAAACCACTTAAATCACATTTCGAGCTTAGCAAAGCTCAAAATGTGAGGATGTTGGTTTTCACACCTGAGTAGTATTTAAAAACTCATAAAATTGTTGGATGCATCTAAGCATTTTGACCTTTTTCAGGAACGCATTGGTAGTGCACTCAGGCATCGGATTGCCTGACTGCACATATGAGGAAGCTGGCAACCAGGCCTCAATTGATCGAACAGAAATCAAGGACACAAGAGAGGCCATCAAATCAGTCTATAAAGTGCCTCTGGATCACACTACGGACGAAAAGTTGAAACTGTCTCCGGGATGGGATGTGCATATCCCTCCACAGGAAAGGTCAATAGTCGCTGCGTCGATAGAAAGGGACTACTACCACTTCCTGAAGAAGTTTTGGGTAAGGATGATGGGGTATGCCCCCCAAGACGAAAAGACAACTCCTGAGGTCCATCATGAGCGCTTTTGAGGGCGATACAGTGGTGAAAGTGAACCCACCTATTAGTGTGCCAAGACTTCCTTTATGTGAGAGCATCAAGTATTCCCTTCCCCAACTGTCTGTCAGAGGAGATTCAGACGCTCAATCCTCCTTCATATCGGGTGAGCAGGCATCAAGGAAGCGAAAGAGGTATCCGAAGACAAAGAAGGGAACACAAAATACCTGTGCTGATGCAGGACCTTCGAATGTTCGAGAGGAGCCTCTTGCGGACCAAGAACGAACTGAATTTCCAATCCCGCCGCCTACTCAACCTCCACCTCAGATGCCTCCTCAAAGCCAAAATGTATCTCAGTTCCCTGCTGACTCCCAAACGATTGAGATGGTGAGCAGAATGAGTCAGTCTATGCTCGAGGGAATGAAATCCATGACTGATGTAATTTTGGCAAGCCAAGAAGGACAGCAGAAAAGGGCAGAAGAGGAGCGTGAAGAGCGAAGGAGGGAGAGAGAAGAGGAACGCGAGGAACGTAGGAGAGAAAAAGAAGAGAAACGGAGAGAAAAGTTGGAGAAGGAAAGGAGAGATGAGGAATTCAGAATGATGATGCTGGAAAAAGAAGAGAAGAATCGAAAAATGGTGGAATCACTGATCCTTAGTCAGACTCAGCTCCTGCAAACCTTACTTAAGAAGATCCCTGATGAAGCTGGCTCCTCCAAGAAATCAGACGAGAAGAAAGATGGTGATCCCTGACTCCTTTAATTCTGAGCTTAATTGTAAATATCATATAAGAGAGTTTCAATTCATCCATGCTGGATAGATTTGATTGCAAAGGAAATCTCTTGTAATTGATATAATTACTGCTTTCAGATTGGGATTTTGCAGCCCCAACAACAATCTTTGTTTTTATTTGGTTCTTTTATTTCTGAAAAGATGTCTGACAGTCCAAGATGAATAGGTGACTGTCAGGCCAAAAATATGCTGTTGACATACTCAGTATGTCAGCAGTGCCTCTTTACTGCTTTCAATTAAATAACCAGCAAAAGTATGCATAAAATTGCTCTAAATTCACATGTTGAATTTAGGCTTATGATTAAATTTTCAAACTTTTAAATTGGGATAATATAATTGAGAACATGCATGACATGAAATCCTGAGATTTTGAGCTATAAAAATTTAATGATGCGATCAGCTTATTGGGTAATAAATCTGCATGTTAGAGATCTTGATTGAATAAATTGTTAGAATTAAGCTTTGATTGAATTTGCGAATATTGTATGACATGAATCAACCATTCCTTGTGAGATTTGAGCCATGAGTCACATTTACTCATTCATTTTTCTTTGATGTGTGAATCAATTTGATTAAAGGAAACTAGAACTTGCAATTGGGACCGATTCAAGACCATGCCATATTCTAAAAATCGAGAATATGATCGGGGCACCTAGAAAACCAAAACTTTGGCCTTCTTTTGAATGCCAAAACCAAAAATATTTTCCCTTTAGGATTAACCACTTTGAGCCTTTAAGCCTAATTTTTCTTTGAAACCCTCTATATTATTCCTAGCCTTATAAAAAGACCAAGAAATTCAAACCCAAGTGTGCAGGAATGAATTCTATCAAAGGCATTAAGTTTGTGATCATCAATTAGAACTATAAATCGGTATTCTATAAACCGATTCGTCACAAAAAAAAAAAAAAAAAAAAAAAAAAAAAAAAAAAAGGAGAAAAGTTGAAGTCCATTCAACATCAATAAACTGCAAATGACAAAGCAAATTAGACATAGTCTAATGTCATGCAATATGAAAAGAAAGGCAAAAAAAAAAAAAAAAAAAAGAAAGAAAAATAAAATTATTGATGATCATAAATTTTAATTAAATATGCCAAGTTATGATATAATAAATTCTTGCCACTCTTTAGCCAATAATTTCCATTCCTACCAAATGTTACAACCGTATGCCCCATTATAACCCTTAAATAAGACCTCATGATCTCGATTTGAAGAAATGAGCCGGTGGCGAGTTGGTCCAACTGCAAGCTTATGGGATAATTTAATTAAATATGATTTTGAGCGTTCATGATTAAACCCCAATCGAGAGTGAGTGAATCTTCCGATTCTCTTATAGCGAGGCCTTTTCTCATTACATATGTTCATGTCATACCTTAATTCTAATTTTTAATCTTTGCATCTTCAAAACATGATATTCATGAAGGATCGATAATAATGTTTGATTTGTAGGCCTGATACAGTGAGCAAGTATCATTTCATTAAACACTGCAATCAAGGGAATTCAATACTTGTAGTTTTGATTGTCTTATCCCAATTCAAAAAGAATGTGATTTATGAAGCCACGAAAATGAATTGAATATGTAGAGTCCGTGTTCCGAGGAACATTGACTCTGACTGCTCGGGGACGATCAGTATTAAATGTGAGGATGTTGATAATGGCCAAAAATGACCATTATTTTCAATCCATTTCCGTGTCTTAAACGGGCATTTGATCGCATTCCGGTCTTACATTAAGTAAGAAAGCAGTCGAATTGGACTGATTTATGCATAATTGTAAAAATAATAAGCTGGTGTGAAAAAGACATAAATATGTAATTTTATTACATATTTATGTTAGAAAAATCCAAAAACATGAGAAAAAGAAAAGGAAACAAAAAGATGGAAAAAATATAGAAAAGCCCACAAAAAGAATACTTTTGGCCCATCTGGCCCAATCCAGCAGGCCCAGGAAGACTGTTGTCGCGGAAGCCCCTTGGCGCGATGCATGATTCCGCGACAAAGGAACACTCCGCGACCAAGTAGCCCAGATAAAGAAGAGACCAGCCAGAGCCCCTTGGCGCGATACCTTTGTCGCGATGTGCTGTTCCGCGACAAAGGTCCATTCCGCGACCAAGGTACATTTTTAGAGACACAAGACCCAGTCGAGAAGCTTTGCCACATGCAGTGTGTTCCGCGACCAAACTTGGTGCTCCGAGACAAAGCTGTGATGTGTGTGATGTCTTGAGACACAATGGGCTCAAATCAAGGCCCATGAGCTTAGGGTTTCCCCTCTATAAATATGAAGTGTTTCCTTTGAGCTAAAGGTTGGGAGAATTTTAGAAAAACTACACCTTCTTGAAGACAAGTTGGGGAGTTCAGTAGTTTAGTGTAGTTTAGGGTAGTTTAGTTAGGTTTTCTTTTGTATTATTTAATTCATGCACTAGTTAGATATAGTTTACTGCACTTTGGTTAGATAGCCAGTTTTTATACCGTGTTTTTGTCCAAAGCTTTTGCTTAAAGGTTTGTGGTACTCAAACCATGAGTATGAACAACACCATTTAATAAAATGGGAAAACATTCTCCATTTGTGTCCCAAAATCATGAAATGGGTCTCACACCCCATGGATCTTTACTGTTTTCATTTTCCTTGGGTCATTTGACCCCTGTTTTTGCATTTTAATGTCGCTGCTTGGTGACTTTCTCTTGGGACAATGTTGCATGTTTATGGATGATTAAGCTTAGATTAGGGTTTCTTAAGTTTTAAGTTTGCTTTATTTCTATTTTGTGCAAGCATGTTCTAGCTAGATTCAAATTCTGTTTTGTTGTTTTGAGCTTAGTTTAGCTTTTGAATCTGAAATGGGTGAGATCACACATAATGCATGCCACTGTTCCACTTACTTTTCTGACATATGTACTGAACACACCTTTGTCGCGGAACAACCCTTGTCGCGGAACCACGCTCCGCGACAAAATGATACTTCGGCGACAAAGGTGCCAAAGGACATTTGTTGACCATTATTTTAAAACCCTTGGTCGCGAAACAACCCTTGGCGCGGAACCACGTTCCGCGACAAAATCTTGATTAGCGACCAAGGACCCAAATGCTTGTGATTTTATTCTGGAAGGGCTTTGTCGCGAAGCAACCTTGTCGCGGAACCACGTTCCGCGCCAAACTTCTTGTTCCGCGACAGGAATTATGCCTTGTCCAACTTTCTACCTTTTTGTCGCTATGCCCTTGTCGCGGAACCACGTTCCGCGACAAAAATCTTCTTTACTTAGCGACAAAACAAACCCTAAACTTTCAAAATCCCATTTCTCTTATTTCCCACCCCTTTGTCGCGAAATCTTTGTCGCGGAGCCATGCTCCGCGACACGAATACTGTATCGCGACAAGGTGGTACCTTTTGCCAAATTCTCATTCTCCATCTCATTCCATTAATTAATTGAACCTTTATATTAATATTTTGAGGTTGAAATCCAATGATCTTAACCCATGATTAATTTGATATAAAGAACTTTGTTCAATTCCCTATTAAAAGATTCTTCTACAAATGATTAAACTCTAATGATCTAAGTATATAATCCGGACTGTAATTAAGTAAGTAATTATGGAATGAGTGATTATTTAGACCATGAAGAGTAACTATGGAATGATTTCCATACCTTGCATGAGAAACCAATGTCTCTCATGCAAGATGACCCAAAAATATTTTTCTTTTATTTATTTGTCTTTTCCCGTAATGTGTGAAACAGCTAATAAGGAATATATCAGATTAATGTTGGCGGGTATTCCCACACGGATAACTAGCTCGTGGTCTGTATATTAATTATCAGATGTTATTTTGCATGGTCGGGATAGTGGCCGGTGGAAGCCTTGGCGGTTCATCCATCCGGGATTATAATAGCTGCTCAGCTGACTCCTATCCGGATACAGTTTTCTTTTCTTTATCTTAATTTCAAACCCGAATCTCAAACTGTGCCAACATTAGACGACATAGGTCATTGTCATCTAGTAATTAAGACAGTGAAAGTACATGTAGGTTTTTCTCTGATTCATAGACAGTAAGGGTCTGAATGATAGCGACCACTGTCATTTAAGATTATTCTGCTGTCTAAAATCTTTCCATCTGGAATAATTGGGAACTGGATAGCAGATGTTTGCAGTCCAGATCACCCCAGTTATTTCTGGCATTCTCTTTAGCCAAAATTCTTCTCACCTCCGGCTATTTCATCTTTGTGTTCCAACTTCTGTCTAAACCCACCTTATATTTTGGGTTATTTAATTTTACACTTCCTTATAAATTTATGCATGATATTATTATGTAGATATTGTGGTCAATATTATTTTGGGATCCTTCCCTTGGACATAGAAGTCTTGATTTAAATCAGATGTTTCATAATAAATTTCCAACAAAAATTCCTTTATAAAATCCGGATCTGAGTAAGGGATAAATTCGACAGTTATGACTAATTCATATCCGACTGGGGGTTGATTTTGGGAAATTAGAAGCAGAGTCAGCGATTAGGTCTCACCTAGACTGAAAGGATCTGTGTTTTAATTGAGAGTCTAGTACCTGATAGGGAATGATTTTCAGATTTATTATTTTCCAAAATTGCTGTTTGTTGGAAATCTTGTATTAAATATTGCACTGGGTCAGATTCCACTTGGATTCCGATAAGGTGTGATAGATAATATTAGAGGAACAACATCCTGGCCTTGGTCATTTTCTAAGGTAGGGTTGAGTATTCTTTCAACTGCTATCCTCTTCTGCCAAAGCCTATTTTTGAGTCCTGAGTGAGTGCATCCGGAATGAACTAATTTATTAGTTCGTTTCATTAGTTTGTATCTCATAACCACCCGACGGGAAGTGAACACTGCAAGCGGTTCACCGAGAATAGGGAATTCTTGATCCACACCCAGTCATCCTGACTGGGGGCTTTCTTTTACTACCAGGGTCAGACTTTCAAAAACCTCCGAGTGATAGGATTTTAAATGCTTTCTTTATCGCTTTCTTTTAACTGCTTTCGTTAGAGGTCACTCGGTTGTATTGAGAGTTGTGTAACTGCTACTAGGACAGAGAGTTAAGGGATAGTTTAGGGCTTGATTAGAATCTTTGGGTGTGACATGGGGGAATGATAGTAGTACTTGGCATCTCAATAAATGATTTGTCGGGTGTTGCTTGTCCACCACAGATAAATAACATACCTCTGCGCAGGGGCAGTTGTATATCTGTGGCATTTTAGATTTTGTTGTCTTAAGGCATGTAAATTCTTACTGTAAGTACCTGTCTGTTAAAGGGAACATAGTATAGGAAGCATGAGAGTTAGCTAACTGATGGATTATCCCAAACAAAGATCTGTGTATTAAAATGGAAGTTTAACTATGTTTCATCTGAATCTTGTCCAATCTTTATTCTTTTCTTCCTGTCCCTTCTGTCATAATTTAAATCTGTTTTCTTAGATAATTTTAACCGCTTTCCTAGAATAATTCTATTGCTTTCTTAGATTAAATTTAATTCGCTTTCTAGAATAATTTTATCTGCTTTATTTTAATTGCTTTCATAATCTAATTTAAATTCTGTCAAGTAGTTGTTAGTCATTTCACAAACTCGAATCGAGTAACCGAGTGGAAAATCTTAGTAAATGACGTGGGCTCTGCTTCCATCGCACATCCTCCAGTGAACGATCCGGTACTTACTATAAATACTGCAATTTTTGACTCCGTGCGCTTTCGGGGGCACAGTTTCTTAACACGAGTAAATAAAAAAATGTGATTTTTCAGAAAATACTCATGTAGTGGGAATCTGCCTAAAGTTTCATGGCAGGGAATCTCATGACATGAAATCATGAGAAGTATCATGGCACATATGCCGGGGACTCTCAGTGTGACAGGCTGAAGGTCAATTTATCCCGGTTGTATCATGAGATTTGTCAGAAGTTTCATGGCAGAGAGGACCACATTGCCATTTGAAATTAAAGCCCCTCACATGAGTAATAAAGAGTAACAACCTTAATATATCCTTAAACCCCTACCCATGAATCATAACTCTTTTCGTTTAATAAATTCAAACCCGATATATTTTATTGAAAAATACTCGTGTTAATGAAATTTGTCAAAAGTTTCACCTTTCAAGTTCTTCTGTACAGTTAATACCATACACACTGCTCTTCCCGAAATTAATGCTCAACCCGGTAGCTAATGTTAGGCATCGCAACATTCTTTTAATCACCCTTACCTACTCCACTTTCCCTTCACAAAACAAAATTGTATCGTCGGCATATTGGAGGTGTGAGATAACCGGACCTTCTCCTATTCCACCAGCCACCAGTCCACAGAATAATCCTAATTCCACAGCCCTGTTAACCATCTTGTTAAGAATCTCCACCACCAACATGAATAAATATGGTGAGAGCGGATCTCCTTGTCGTAACCCCTTTTGCATTTTGAAAAAATTCGTTGATGAGCCATTCACCAACACTGCTGCCTCCGCCGACATACACATT
>JAOANR010000265.1:600000-791207 GCA_030278955.1 Hygrophila difformis | reverse complement strand
AGCCCACAAAAATCCAAAAAGATGGGGAAAAGATTGAAAATCCCACAACTGAATTTTGGCTAAGTGTTGAAGCCCAATTCGAATTACGCAATTCGAATTAATTCGAATTGCTCTTATAATTCGAATTGCTGAAGAGAACAAAAAATTTGTTAAGTGTTGGGAAGGGGTGCAGAAGAGCTAATTCGAATTGGCTTGAATAATTCGAATTAGGGAATGAAGAGAAGGAACCCAAAGGCAAGAAGAAGATGCAATTCGAATTGTCCAATTCGAATTAATTCGAACTGGCACAAACAATTCGAATTGCCAACAAATGCAAAGAGGCCAAGCAGAAACCCTCATCCAATTCGAGAAAAGACCAATTCGAATTCTTCACAACAATTCGAATTGATAACTGAAGGCCACATTTCCAGCTCAAGGAAGAGATCTCACAATTCGAATTAATTCGAATTGGATGAGATAATTCGAACTTCACTCAAAAATTCATCAAAAGCTGTGGAGCATGAGCACAACATTGGTGGGCCTAGGGTTTCGAAATTTGTCTATAAAAGCAGACCTTCCACAACAGAGCAAGGAGATCAAGAATTTTAACCAAAAAGCAGCTGGGACAAAAAGAACAGCAGGAGGTTCCACACCTCTTAAGGGTTAGGTAAGTAGTTTAGTTTAGTTTAGATTATTTTCCTTGCAAGTAGTATAATTTTTACATGCTTTGATCTTAGTATAGTGTAGAAGCAGTTTGTGTAACCCTTAGAGTAGCCATTTCCAGAATTTTTACATGCTTTCTAGTTAGAATAAACCCTATCTTCAAGTTAATGATGGTTTTGGGTTCTTTATTTTGCTTTCAAAGTGTCAATACAAGAAAAATTTCCAGAAATGGTGTTATTCATGTGTTTTGGCACTCTTTAATGCTTTCTTTATAAATAAATGCTTAGCATGTTTGTTTGTTTCAACTAGGTTACATTTATTATGTCCTAGTTGACATTCAAACTTAATAAATGCATGTTTGGTGGGTTGTTAGCTTGATTTTGTGCCTTAGAGCTTCAAATAAGTGTTCTTAGGTTTTAGATGTTTTAAGGTTTGTTGGGATTTACCTGTATGTCTTATTTTTCCTGCCTTGTTCTTATTTTTATGCTGCCTTAGATAACATAGGTGTTCTTAGCTTTATTCATGCAGTTCTTGATTTTCTAGATGTTTTAGGTTCTTGATCTTTGAATCCTTTGTTTGTAGAAATAGGGTTTAAATCTTGCCAATACCCACTGGACATGTGTTTGTTTATTTCTTGAAAACCTCACTAGGGTGGCTGTGAAGTGACATTGATGTGAGATGAGGGATTTGGTAAATCTAAACCCATCATTAACCGCACAGTGTTCACCTAACCCATACTTGTGAGAACAAAAATTATTATTGTTCGAAAATGTGTAATTCGAATTGAGGCAATTCGAATTATCTCGAATTGCCTACGAAATTCAAATTGCATACCAAAAATTTCCTTCATGTGGTTTCCAACCAATTCGAATTCTCTAATTCGAATTAATTCGAATTGGTTCAACAATTCGAATTGGCAAGGAAAACCACATTGTATTGCATACCACCCATTCATGCCTTAGTTTATTTTCCATCTCTTACCAATTCGAATTGTCCAATTCGAATTAATTCGAATTGCTGGACAATTCGAATTCACCTTCCCCTTGAGGTAAATGCCTTAGTCAATTTGAGCAAGAAAAGGACTTCGCCAATTCGAGTTGTCCAATTCGAATTAATTCGAATTGGTCAATAATTCGAATTAGATGATGTTCCAATTTCTGGCAATGATCAATTGGGTAAAGTACTACTTCATCCTTCATGCATTCTCATTTCGAATTACCCCAGTAATTCGAATTGAACTATCCCTTCTATTTTGAAAACTCCAAAAATATTTTTCTTCCATGATTTGTGTAAGTTGCATGGATGTATTGGGCCTGGGCCCAATTCATCTGATTTCTGTCCATTACACAATTCAACCCATTAGTGTCCACTTATTGTGTGCTTAACACCCGCACAATACCAAAAACATTTTCCGTATTTTCAAGTTTTCCTTTTCGTTGTGTGTATGAACGGATAATGAGAAACACTACAGATTAATGTTGGTGAAAGGTCCCTTTACAGGGATATCGACTAACCCGTCTTCTGTGTGTCAATCATTATCTGTTATTTTGCATGATCTGGTTACTGGTTGGTGGAAGCTTCGGCGAGCGTTCTCTTCACTAAGAGTTTCGATTAGTCACTCAGCCAATTCCTAATCAGATACAATTTCAATTTTCTTTATCTTAACTTCTCAACCTGAATTCAAGTTGCAATAGTATTAACTAATGCCGACCAACATCAGTTAAGACATATTACAGCAAGAAATATGTGGGTTTTTCTTCCACTCACAGACAAAAGAAAATTGAATGACGGCGGTCACCGTCATTTGGAATTCTTTCTGTCTAAAATCATTCATCTGGGATAATTGGGAACCAGATAGCAGATGTTTGCAGTCCGGAAAACCCCAACTATCTCTGGCACTCTTTTTAGCCAATTTCTTCTCATCTCAGGCTAATCCACCTTTGTGTATCGCATTCTGTCTAACCCCACCATATATTTTGGGGTACCTTATTTTCCTTTTCATATACTTGTATGCATGATACTATTATGTAGATGTTCTGGTCTTATTGCTATTTTGGGGATCCTTCCCCTTGGACACAGAAGTCTTGATTTAAATCGGATGTTGCATAATAAACTTCCAACAAAAACTTCTTTATAAAATCCGGATCTGAGTAAGGGATAAATTCAACAGTTATGACTAATTCATATTCCACTGGGGGTTGATTTTGAGAGCTTAGAAGTAGAGTCAGCGATTAGGTCTCATCTAGACTGAAAGGATCTGTGTTTTAATTGAGAGTTTAGTACCTGTCTAGGGAATGATTTTCAAATATTCAATTGCTCTCGAAATTGCTGTGTGTTGGAAATCTGATATTAGATATTGCATTATGTCAATATCCACTTGGGTGTAGATGAGATGTGATAAATAATATTTGAGGAACAACATATAGGCCTTGGTGAATTTCTAAGGTATGGTTGAGTATTCCTTCGACTACTATCTTCTTCTGCCAAAGTCTAGAATTGAGTCTTGAGTGAGTACATCCGGAATAGGTTCATTTATGGATCTGTTTCATTTAGTTTGTATCTCATAACTACCCAGATGTTGTAAGCCCTGTGGCTTATTGATATCTTGGGGGTTCTTGATCTGCATCTGGTCACCAAGATCAGGGGCTCTTTTATACTAACGGAAAGAGACGTTTTTAACGATTCCGAGTGATAGATTTAAATGCTTTCTTTTACAGCTTTCTTACTGCTTTCCTTTAAAATGCTTTCATAGAGGTCACTCGGAAGAATTAGGGGCTGTCCATCTGTTAAAAGGTTTGAGAGTTATGGAATGGTTTGGGGCTTGATTTGAAACTTTGGGTGTGACATGGGGGAATGATAGGAGTACTTGGCATGTCAACTAATGATATGTTAGGTGTTGCTTATCCACCACAGATATGTAATGTAACTTCACAAGGCCTGTGGAGGGAGTTATAAGTCTGTGGTATCTTAGAAATTGTTGTCTTAAGAGCATGTAAATTCTCACCATAAGTACCTGTCTGTTAAAGGGAACATGGTGTAGAAAGCATGAGAGTTAGCTAACTAGAGGATTATCCCAGGCTAAGATCTGTGTATTAAAAATAGAAGTTTAATTGTGTTTCATCTGAATCTTGTCCAATCTTTATTACTTTCCTCCCTGTCCCTTCTGTCATATTTTAAACCTGCTTTCTAGATAGTGTAGCATAATTTTATATTGCTTTCGTAGTATAGATTTAATTGCTTTCCTCGATCTAGTCTACTATGCTTTGTAGAATAATTTTTACTGCTTTCATGATCTGGTTTAATTTATGTCAAGTAGTTGTTAGAAACCTTTGCAAAACTTGAAACGAGTAACCGAGTGGAAAATCTTAGTAAACGACGTGGGCCCTGCTTCCATCGCACATCCTCCAGTGAATGATCCGGTACTTACTATAAATTACTGCAATTTTTGACTCCGTGCGCTTTCGGGAGCATAGTTTCTTGACACGAGTAAATAAAAACATAATATTTTGGGAAAATACTCATACAGTGGGAAGATGTTCAAAAGCTTCATGGCAGGTGCTTTCGTGACATGAAATTATGAGAAGTATCATGGCGCAGATACCAGGGACTTTAAGGGTGACAGACTGAAGGTCAATCCCGGTTGCACCGTGTTATTTGTCAAAAGTTTCATGGCGGGAAGGACCACAGCGCCGTTTGAGATTAAAACACCCCACATGAGTAATAAAAAGGGAAATCTTAATATATCCTTAATCCCCTTCCCTAAATCATAACTCTTTTCATTTAATAATCCAAACCTGATATTTCAGAAAATTACTCGTGTTAATGAAACTCGTCAAAAGTTTCATGGCGCCGTTGCCGGGGAGGATGCAGCGCCGTTTACTAGGAGAATTACACTCCTGATTTACTCATAGATAGTTTTTGTATTTACCATCAAATCATCACTAACTTGGGGATTGTACAGGTACTGTCAAAATCTTGATACCAACTGCTTATGCAATGGAGGAGGAACACATTGCCGGAGCTACCGTTCGATCTAGAAATAGAAAGGACCGCTCGCCAACTGAGGGCAGAAGCCAGAAGACGGAAAGAGCAGGAGCGTCGGAACCGCACTTCACCTGAAACATCGAGCAGCGATCTATCAGACATGGCAGATAACCAGAACATTCCCCCGATCTTACCCATAGACCAACCACCAAATAACCCTGGTAATGGAGCTGACGGAGGAATGGTAGAACATCCTAATCGTGCCAACGAAGAGGAGAATCTACCAAATCCCAATCAGCAACAATACCAGCAATTCCACTAACAACCGCCACCACCCCTAAACCAATTTCACCAAAATCAAAACATACCAAACCAACAATACCAAAACCAAGCTTTCAATCCAGCTCAGTTTCAGAACAACCCACAAGATCCACATAACTTCCAGCAATTTCCCAACTACCACCAATAGTACCAGAACCAAGCTGAACAAGGAAATCAACAACAGCAGCAAGCAGCGTCAGACTTCATGCAACCAATAGTAGAGCCCTATCTGGATGGACCTGGGAGAGCACACTTTCCTGCACGCAATTTCGAGCTCAAACCGGCACTCATTAATTTGGTGCAAAACAATCAGTTCTGCGGTGCAAATCATGAGGACCCTCATGATCATCTCCAGACCTTCCTGGAGCTCTGCGACACGACCAAAAATTAGGGAGTCTCTCCCGATGCTATAAGGCTAATGTTGTTTCCATTTTCTTTATATAGTGGTGCCAGGGACTGGTATAAGTCATTGCCTATCAATCAGAGGAGCACTTGGGCAGACTTGGTGAGGAGCTTTTTGCTGAAGTATTTTCCAGAATCAAAGATTGAGGAAGGACGAGCTAAGATTGGAGATTTTAAAATGAAGCCAGACGAATCATTATATGATGCGAAAGAAAGATTCTTGGGCCTCATCAGGCGATGCCCCCAACACGGGTACGCACCATGGGAGCAATTGAGGAAATTCTATGGAGGACTCACCCATCCATGGAGAACAATGTTAGACACTGCTGGCGGACGACATTTACTCCACCTGCCTATGGACCAAGCTTGGGAGAAGATTGAGACAATGTCTGTCAACAGATCCATCCTAAAAACAGATGATAGGAAGGAGGATCCTCCTAGAAAAGTCTTTGCTGTAAGTGAAGGGAAAACAGATTTTGAAGAATTGCAAGAACAGGTAGCTGCGATACAGCTGAGCCAGGATAAAGGGAAGGGAATAGACGCTTCTCAGGCAGGAACCTCATCAGACCAAGTTCAAACACAGCAATCGGGAGTTGTCTGTGGACTGTGTCAGGGACCTCATCCAACTGATACATGCCAACAGATAGCTACCGGGAGTTGTAATTATGCCGGGAACTACCAAAATCGCCATCCCAATCTCTCCTATTCCAACAACAATGCACTTAATGCGCATTTGTTGCAGCCAAACCAGCCCAACCAGTTCGCAAATCAAAACCCACAGCAAAGCTTCAGACCTCAGAATCAAGGATTCGTCCAGCAAAGAGTGCAGAACTTTCAAAATCAGAATCAGAATTTCCAACCTCAAATCCAACAGAGGCCTAATCAGAACCAAGCCCAGAATTCCCAGAATTTCCATTCCCAACCTGATCAAAATCAACAATATAATCAAAGGCCACCATCTCGTCTGGAGAACTTGATGACTGAGTTTATAGCCAACCAGAAGGATATAAACCAACAACTGCAGTCATCAATCAAGAATGTGGAGACGCAAGTCACCCAATTGGCCAAGGAACTGCAGAACAGGGGGAAAGGAACACTTCGAAGCAGTACTGAAGCTAACCCGCAGTGTAAAGCAATCACATTGCGGGGAGGCAAGACTCTAAAAGGAATTGTTGGACATGGAAAAGAGACGGCCGAAGAGGAAAAGGATCCAGTGGAGGGTGAAAAAGAAAATGAAAGGATTGAAGGAGGAGACGGTACTGGACTGGTCGAGGACAAATCAGAAACAGCTATTTCGCAGGCTGAAGCTGCAAAGGGAGCTGAAAATGGTAGGGTTGAAGGTACAACTTCCTTCTCTTTACCACCAAAAACAAACAATAATAAGTACATGCCAAGGGTGCCATACCCAGCACGTCTTAAAAATAAGGAACATGACCTTAAATTCAAGAAATTTCTAGAACGGTTAAGGTCTGTAGAGATAACCATTCCTCTCGTGGAAATGATTTCAGAAATGCCCACCTATGCTGAGTTCTTGAAAGAATTGATTTCAGGGAAAAGGCAGGTAGAGCAGGAGGAGGTGATTGTTCTCAACAGCACATGCAGTGCCATAGTTCAGAAGAAACTGCCCGAAAAGAAAGAAGACCCTGGATGTTGCACGCTACCAGTACAGATTGGGAAGGCCAAAGTGAGCATGGGGTTATGTGATCTAGGATCCAGCATTAATGTGATGCCCTTAGCCATGGCAATTCGCCTGAGGCTCGGGGAGATTGAACCAGTTAAGATGAAGCTGCAGCTTGCAGACAGATCAATCACAAAGCCTGTAGGAATCCTCAATGATGTGGTAGTCAAAACCGGTCAAGTTCTTTTCCCGGTTGACTTCATCATCCTCGACATCAAAGAGGACTCTGAAATGCCACTTATCCTGGGACGCCCGTTTCTGGCCACTGGCGGTGCACTGATCGATGCCAAATCTGGAAGAGTCACATTGAGGGTCGATGACAAAGAAATCACCTTTGACATGGAACAGCTGCAGAAGTTTCCGAATGAGGGATCTTGTTCCATATTTGATGTAATAGAAAGTAGGAGTGAGGATGAGAGCATAAACTCTGTGACTGATGAGCCAAACAAAGTTTCAAAACAGGTACTGAAGCCTGAAGGTGCGGAGCAACCAAGGAGCTGCAACGCTGTCCACTTCGAGGACCCTATCTCTGGGGACCTTGAAGAATTCGATGGGGTTGAGTTCATCCCGGAGGAAGAGGAAAGCACCGCTGAGGAGGAAGTGGATCCTGTACTGACACAGGATCCTGAAGGTAAATCTGATCTCTCTCTCCCACCCATTTCACGCAAATTACTGCCTTCCATTGAATGCCCACCAGAGCTTGAACTTAAAATACTTCCGGATCATCTTAAGTACGTCTTTCTCGCTGAACATAAAAGATTACCGGTGATTGTGTCTGCCAAGCTGACACAAGAACAAGAAAAAGCTCTGGTAGACATTCTAAAGAAATATGTACATGCAATCGGATGGACCATTTCTGATATAAAAGGAATAAGCCCCTCTGTTTGCATGTACAGAATTTTAATGGAAGAGAAGTACAAGCCCTCAAGGCAACCACAAAGGCGTCTGAACCCCCATATGCAGGAAGTGGTAAGGAAAGAAGTTATCAAGCTCTTAGATGCTGGTATCATCTATCCTATCTCTGATAGCAAATGGGTTAGCCCAGTGCAGGTCGTACCTAAACGTGGGGGGATCTGTGTAACGACTAATGAGCAAGGAGAAGAAGTGGCGACGCGTCCAGTGACCGGTTGGAGAGTTTGCATCGACTACCGGAAGCTCAATACCGCTACCAGGAAGGACCATTTCCCCTTGCCATTCATTGATCAGATGCTAGAGCGGTTGGCTGGGAGGGAGTTCTATTGCTTTTTGGATGGGTACTCTGGCTATAATCATATTGTGATAGCTAGCGAGGATCACGACAAGACCACATTCACTTGCCCATATGGAACTTTTCCGTACAGGCGCATGCCTTTTGGACTTTGTAACGCGCCTGCCACATTTCAAAGATGCATGATGTCAATTTTCTCAGAATTTATCGAAAAATGCATTGAAGTTTTCATGGATGACTTCTCTGTGTATGGAGATACTTTTGATGAATGTTTGACTAATCTTGCACAAATTTTGAAAAGATGTGAGGACACCAACCTAGTTTTGAACTGGGAGAAGTGCCATTTCATGGTCACCGAAGGAATAGTGTTAGGTCACCGCATCTCGCGCGCAGGTATCGAAGTCGACAGGGCTAAGGTCTCAGTCATCTCAAACCTACCATTGCCTAATTCAATAAAAGCAGTTAGGAGTTTCTTAGGGCATGCCGGTTTCTACCGGAGATTCATTAAAGACTTTTCTAAAATTGCCAAGCCGCTCACTAACTTGCTTTGTAAAGAAAATCCTTTCGTAATAAATGAAGCGTGTGTTCAAGCCTTTGACACGCTCAAAGAGATGTTGATTTCTGCTCCAATAGTGCAACCACCCGATTGGTCAATGCCTTTCGAGGTAATGTGTGATGCAAGTGATCTCGCCGTGGGTGCAGTTCTTGGGCAACATAAGGAAGGGAAGCATTGTGTAATTCATTACGCAAGTCATGCCCTGAATGAGGCCCAAATTAACTACACCACCACGGAGAAGGAGATGTATGCTGTGGTTTTTGCATTTGATAAATTCAGACAATATCTTATTGGTACGAAAACCACAGTGTACACAGATCACTCTGCACTGAGATACTTGTTTAGCAAACAAGACACCAAACCTCGATTAATCAGGTGGGTACTTTTGTTGCAAGAATTCAACATTATAATAAAAGATAGAAAAGGCAGAGACAATGGTGCTGCTGACCATTTGTCTCGACTAGAAAACGATAAAAATGAGGTAGCCGTAAATGAGAATTTTCCGGACGAGCAACTGTTTGCCCTACATCTTCATGATCAAGCTTGTCCGTGGTTTTCCGATATTGCTAACTTTTTAGCATGCGGAATAATTCCAACATTTCAAAGCAGGGGCCACAAAGCAAGGTTCAACCGAGATGTAGTTAACTACTTCTGGGAAGATCCTTATCTCTTCAAGCATTGTGCAGATTCGATTATTAGACAATGTGTAACTGAGCACGAGGCTTATCAAATCGCTAAGAAATGCCATGAGTCGGAATATGGAGGTCACCATGGCCCCACTCGAACAGCCTATAAGGTGCTCGAGTGCGGTTTTTATTGGCCTACCATTTACGAGGATTGCAAGGCGTTTGTTAAAGCTTGCGACAGATGCCAAAGACTAGGAAATATCTCCAAGAGGGATGAGATGCCTCAACAAGGAATTCTCACTCTCGAGATTTTCGATGTATGGGGTATTGACTTCATGGGACCATTCCCGACATCTGATGGGAACCATTACATCTTGGTAGCTGTCGATTACGTTTCCAAGTGGGTTGAGGCCGTTGCACTGCCAACCAATGATGGCAACCAGGTCGTCAAATTTTTGAAAAATAACATTTTCAATAGATTTGGTGTACCCAGGGTGATCATATCAGATGGAGGAACCCATTTTGTTAATAAAGCATTTGCAAATCTTATGAGCAAAAATGGGATTCTCCACAAGATCGGCACGCCTTACCATCCCCAAACCAGTGGTCAAGTCGAGGTCTCAAACCGCGAAATCAAACACATACTCGAGGCCACTGTGGGGACAACTCGCAAAGATTGGTCACGTAAGCTCAATGATGCTTTATGGGCATACCGCACTGCATTCAAGGCTCCCATTGGGATGTCTCCATACAGACTCGTCTTTGGAAAGGCCTGTCATTTGCCCGTAGAACTAGAGCATAAGGCTTACTGGGCCGTACGAACGCTCAATTTTGACTCACGAGTTGCTCAGAGTAAGCGCAAGTTGGACCTCAATGATATTGAGGAAATTCGTGCGCAAGCTTATGAAAGCTCGAGGATTTATAAAGAGCGGACCCAGAAGTTACACGATCGTCGTGTCAAGTCTAAACACTTCTATGTTGGCCAGAATGTCTTGTTATTCAATTCCAGGTTGAAGCTGTTCCCCGGAAAGCTTAAATCCAGATGGGAAGGGCCATACGAAGTGGTGCACGTGCTTGAAAGTGGAGCTGTCAGGATCCGAACTGACAAAGGAGAGCTGGTAGTGAATGGACACAGATTGAAGGAGTATCTTGGGCAGTTCGACCCCGAAAAAGAAGCTCAAATGACAACAGAACCGGCTTATGCTCAATAAATATTATACATATACTTGCTCCATCTATTTTTATTGGGATGAAGTATCCAAAAATCAATTGAACATTTAGAGTACTAAGACTCAAAATGTGAGGATGTTGATATTTGGAGAAAACCTAATGCTTTCTTATAATTGTTTTCCAGGAATTCGAGGAACCAACATAAAGAAAGATAAAGCTTCCAAAAACCAGGTTCCCAGTTGGGTTAACATTATATTTAATGAAAATTAATTCTGGAATTTAGAGAAATCTAAAATCCAGAATAAATTCATAAAATAAAATTGTTAACCCAACCTAATTTATGCAAGCAATATGTTTTAGATTCTATTTCTGTGTATAAATGTTTGCTATTGAGTTCATCTTGATGAACATAAATTTTTGGAAACCTAAAATTTTTCCTAAGTCTTGACTGTGGTTTATTTTTCATTTCAAGAAAATTCGAATTAATTCGAATTGCTTGGAACAAACCACATAAGACATTTTGCCTTGGAAATTTTCACTCTCGGATTAGTTAATTCGAATTATGCAGGCAAGTCGAATTAATTCGAATTGACATGCAAATTCGAATTGGCACCCAAGGCAGAACTTTCGGGTGTTTTATTTGGCCAAGTATTGCAATTCGAATTATAAGGCAATTCGAATTAATTCGAATTGCCTGAGTAATTCGAATTAGCATACAAAAGGCATTCTCCTCAGCAAGTGAGCAATTCGAGTTATTCAAAGAAATTCGAATTAATTCGAATTGGCCACAATAATTCGAATTAGCTTACTTAGGCACCTTGTGCAATTTTTGCTCACAACCTCCAGTTCGAATTGTGAGTCAATTCGAATTAATTCGAATTGATCCCAGAATTCGAACTTGCTTTGTTTCTTTGTCTTTCAAGCCAATTCGAATTAATTCGAATTGGCCTGAATAACTCGCACCCCTCACAGAATGCATCAATTCGAATTAATTCGAATTGATGCATAATTCGAACCTCCTTTCCAAACTCTTTTTATATACCCCTGTTTCCCCCCCACTTCCATCACTTTCAATTTTCACTCTTCCAAAACCTCCCGTGTTTTCTCTCGCGAAACCGTTCGTCTTCGCGAAGCCAGACGCACTTCTTGACATTTCCTCCGTTCAAACTCATCGGAAATGGCGTCCTCGTCGTCTAATCCGAGTGGGAGCAGGGGGTGAGTGTTCTTTTTCAATTTCGCGCTCGGTTTCACTTTACAGTTTTTGTCTTTTCATCTTCCTTGTGAAATCGGGGTTGGGAGTGGAATGTGTTTGGCTTTTCATGTTGGGGATGGTCGAAATAGGATCGGAGTGAGTCACACATGTGCGGGGATGACCTAGAACAGGGTAGGGCGAACTAGGGCTCTTTCTTGCTTTAAGTTCAAACTGCAATTTTAGGGTTCGATTATTTTTGTGATATGGGTGTTTTTCATTTTAAAAAAATGAGGGTTGCAAAACCCTCAAAAATCTGTGTTTGTTTGTTTTTGTAATGCTGTTTTGCTGTATTACTTTTATTTTGTGTTGTTTTTGTTGATTCTAGTAATCTGTGGATAAGGGTTAACACTGTGACAGTTTTCTCTTGTTACTGTGTTGTTTGTTAAGTAGATATTTGATGTTGATGACTGAAAATGCATGCTGATGTTAAGTGTTACATTACAGTAGTGTTCTTGGACCAATTGTGTTGCTTATTTGATGTTTGCATGTATTATATTATATGAGTATTTTTGTAATAAATGCTTTTGTCGGGTACATGTTGCCCACACTTTGCAAACTCAATTCTAGAAGTTGATGTTTGCACATCAGGGACACATGGTACAGACGAAACCATGCCAAAATTCTTCCAACACTTTTGGCAAGTCATTTATGTGTAAAAAGACAAAATGATAGAATGTTCTTTGCATTAAAGGTGTTTGATCTTTGTCACTTTGGAACAAGAGGGGAATATTTATGAGGAATGTTTTGTTCTATTCCTTAAAAACCCACTTTCCAAAACAAAATCCAAATGGGGGACCACTTACACCCCCAATTTTACTAAATAAACAAATCAACACTTTTTCATAAAAATCCAAAAATTGCCTTTTGTGCATGCATGCTTGTTTTTATTTTCATTTTTTTGGTCCATTTATGCATACTGATGATTACATAATTCATCTCTTGCATTTGCCGTACATCATTAATCTCTCATCTTCCCTATCTCACATGATTTCAATCACTTTTTAAGTGTTAAAAATCAAAAATCCTTTCGTAGGCTCAATAACCTGCGAAATATTCTCTTTTTGGTCCTTCGACCACCCAAAAACATCTTAGACTATTTATAGTCCAAGAAATTTTTTTTTAAGGATCCAAGATCCTTATATCTCTCTTGCTTTCCTCATTTCTGCTGCAATAAGAGTTAGATTTAACAATCCAGCTCTATGTTTTTCTTTCTATAAATTCGATTAGAAACCAATTAACTCACATTTAGAGCTTAGCTCAAAATGTGAGGATGTTGACTTTCAACTCGGATCCACTTATCAAAAATTTGTTAAAAATAGTTCCAACTCTTTTCTCTCCAGGGATCAATTCATTATAGATTCCCTGATGGATCTTCCAAAGACAACTCCAGATAGTGCCTTCTTGGAAATTGAGAGGCTGAAGAAAGAGGCAGAGGAAAATAGGGTGGCCATAAGGAATGAGCATAACCTGCCTATGGACCACCAGATTGAATGGAGGTTCGAAATGAAGGACCATTGGTGGAATGCGATTCCAGAGGAAGAAAGAAATGATAGAGCGACGGGCCTCGAAAGAGACTTTTGCCAACATGTATGTAATTTCTGGAATCAGGAATTTGATGAAGCAAGGTTCGATCAATGGTTTGACGACCCTAAGGTTCACTATGAGCGGATGGTTTGGAGAATGAAACGACAGAAAGCTTATTGGAACAGAATGCTTGAGATTCACTTCGGGGATAGAAGAGCATCCGCCTTTGATCCAATCCTCATCCAACCACCCATTACAAGGGAAGTAAAAATGCATTATGCCCCCATGACGCCTTCACCACACTTAGTTGCGTCAACTGGTGTACTCTCCATGCCGGAGACCTTTCCATTTACGTACAAGAAGGAACTATTCGACAATGGGACCATTTGCGGACCGGAGGAGCAGCTATGGCTGACATTGCGTGCAAAAGAGCGTCATACTGAAATGACATTCAACTTCCGGGACTCTCTCCAGGCGGTACTGAACTACGGACAAGCCCACCACACTCCAATGCTGGATTCGATTATTGAGAAAACAAAAGCAGTCAGGGAACTGTGGGGGGAATACATGATTGCATGGGGAAAATGGGAAAAGGACATCAGGAAGTCTGTACTAAGACCGGGAGTAGTAATACCTCCGGGAAATGTGGAGATTTTGCCAGTCTTCTTACCACAAAGGATTCCGGCAGTTGAGCCCCGAGAGACTACAATGAAGGGGATGCCCAATTTCGAGCTGATGAGAGCTGAATGCATCGCGATGATTCGAAACAGATCATGGGACAGAATGGGACACAAGAGGAAACGGATCTCAGTCATGGGCAAAAACAAGTGTTTGGAGTTTCTCAACATTCCACCAGTCCGAGACCTAGGACATCTAAAGGAAAAAGAGGCGGACATCATGGACACCTTGTACACGGAGATGAAAAAGAAGTTCCTCGATCTGTTACGTGAAATGGATGCAGAAGGTCTAAGGCACTGTCAAGAACACCGACCTCGTTTGCAGTATAACACGGGATTCCAAGGTGTCCTAGGCAGATATTTCACACTAAAATGGACTGCGCAACTCACAGCCATGTCTGAGCCTGAATTCATCCAAAAATTTCTGAAGATCAAAGGACCGGAATTTGGACTGAGTGTTGAGGATGAAGAACAGATCATTGATGATTATGTTGATCCGACCTCCGAGCAATCTGAGCCTGCCGATTCTGAACCCTCTCAGACTGAATCCGAACCAGAGCCACCCGAGAAGAAGAGAAAACTGATAAGGTTGGCAGATAAAGAAAAGTCTGAAAAGTCTGCTGAGCCTCAGATCAAAATCCAAGAACCTCCGAGTCAGCCATGGATCATTCCCCCTGTGCCCAAATTTCATATGATGAACCTTCCAAGCCGAAGGACAAAGGCAAGAAACAAGCCATTGAGTTATCCAAGAAAGAACAACAGCGTAAGGCCCAAGTGCAAGCTGATGCAGAAGCAGCAAGGATAGCTCAAGAGGAAGCTGAGATGGATAGGATTGAGGCACAGAGGAAAGCCGAGTACGAGGCCCGACAAGCTGAAAGAGCAAGAAGGGAGAAGGAGGAGGCTGAGATCGAAATGGCAAAAGAGACGGAGGAGTGGAAGCAGAAAATGGAAGCTGCATGGGCCGAGAAAAATCGACTTTGGAAAGAACAAATGGCCAAGGCAGCTGAAGAGGAGGCCAAGAAAGCAGAAGAAGACGCCAGGAAGGCAGAAATGGAGGAAATATTAGAAAAGCCCGAGAGGAAGAGGAGAATAGAAAAGCTGCTGAAAAATTGCAGACTGAGCTGGAGAGGAAGAAGAAAGCTGACACTGAAATACAGATTGAGGTCGGGGACGATGATTGTCAGATAATCCGCGGAACCGACATTATTCCTGTCAAGGTGAAAGCTGAACCAGCAGAATGGGCCAAGGACAAGCAAGAACAAGTGAAGAGATCCACTGCTCGTAGAAATGACACAAGGGCGGATGTCGAGAAAGCAATGGAGGGAATGAAGCCTACAGAGGAAATAGAGGAAATGGTGCACGAGAGCAATGAAAGACTTGAAGAGTCAAAGAAGAAGTTAGCTGAGCTTGCGAGTGATTTGAATGAAATAGCGGCACAAACTCTGGCGGCAGCCACTACTCAACCGCAACCCACAGTGCAAGAAACAGCGAGAACTGAAAGCAGTAGTGGTGACAAGCGAACGGACTTGGAAACCATAGAAATCTATTTTAAGGACAAGTCGTTTCAGCAAATACTCCAATACGATCTCAATATTCCTGTGGAACAAGGAGATGATATGGGGGAGGAATTCGAAGATTTGACCATCAGGAGGGAAGTCGAGGCATCACAAAAGAAATATCAACATGTAGATGATCCTTATCTTCACGAGGATTTCCTAGACTCCGTATTCCCCGAAGATCCTTGTAATTTGCACGAGCAGGGAGCAACTCAACGAGGTGAAGAAACTGAGTTGGAACAAACTGAGGAAGAGCCACAACCAAGTACACAGGTTGAATCAGAACAGCACGAGCAAACTGAACAGAGGGAACAGCCAAGGGAGAATTCTGACTCTAATGGAGAACAAGCAGGAACTGAAGGAACCCAAGAATCAACCGGATCAGTGCGATCGGCTAATTATTGGGCCAACTCAACTTCAAGGGGCAGACTGGATGTATCCACTAAAAAGTTCAGAAAATTCCGCATTAGGGATGATGCTGATATAATGAGGAGGTTCAACGGGAATGAGCAGAATGCGGGACGATACATGGCATTGGATGGAGTATTCGTCCCTGATAAAGGATTCAGTCCAGAACTGATAGATCATCCAATGCTACTCAGGCTAAAAGAAAACCACGGATGGACTGAGTTCCTTAAGCATCACGCTGAACCCGGGATAGCAGAATTGGTTCGGGAATTCTACTGCAACATCAATGCCACACGAAAGACAAGTTGGGTGCGAGGAGTTGACGTAAACATCTCTGTAGAATACTTGAACAACTTCCTTGGCACACCCAACTGGAGGTCAGAAATTCCGACATCTGAGCATTTCGAGAAGGGAGCAAGCAGGGCAGCTGACAGGCAATATCACGACAACATCACTAGGTCCCTTACTGCTGAGAGCTACACTGGTGAAATCCCCTTCAAAGCAAAGCACCTAAAGCTGGAGTTTCAACCCTCCTATGACTTCTACATGTCGAAGATTAGGCCAAACCCTCACGCACATGAAACATCTGGTCGAATGTTGAAGGGTTTTGCCAAGATTTGGCATGGACTGAAGATCAACGTGGGGGAGCAGATTTTTCATGTCATGACAACAAAAGTCACAGGCACCAGAGCTGCTGCTTTATGCTATCCCAACCTCATCAGGAGAATTTGTGAGGCCCAATGAGTAGATCTAACAGTTTTTGCAGAGAGTGATCTTATTGATATGAGCCGGCCGATCCCAGTCCCAAAGACAAGGATAACTAAACCAGTTACATACATTATGCCGGAAGAATCAGACGCTCAATCCAGATACACTCCTAGGACACCAACAGCCGGACGCAAAGGACACAAGAAGAAGGACCGTACTGAAGCGGTACCTTCAACAGAAGAAGCTGCAGTCACGCCAACAGAACCTGCTCCCATTCCCACTCATCCTGGAACTGATGTTTCCACTCCAAGCTTATCACGAAGACATCCAGTCCGACCCTCTCGCAGAAGCCCGACTGTGTCTCAGTATCCAGCTGATTCTCAAACTCTAGAAGCAGTGAGCAGAATGGGAGAGTCAATGATGCAGAGTGTCAGATCTTTGGCCGATGTCATTGTTTCGACTCACGAGAAACAAATGCAGAAAGAGGAAGAGTTTAGGCTGAGAATGCTTGAGAGAGAAGAGGAGTTCAGAAAGGAAGCAGCAAGGCAGCATCAAGAAAGGACTGAGAATGAGGAAAAGAATAGAAAAATGTTCGAAGCAGTGTTCGCCAGTCAAGCCAGGATGTTCGACAATCAAGCCGAAATGATGAAGACCATCCTCAGCAAGTTCCCATCACCTCCAGGAAATGCCACCGGATCCTCCACACAGCCCACGGAGAAGAAGGACTAAGCCAAGTGATCACATTCATGCGAGCTCCATTGTAAACATCATGCATTAGATTTTCCATTCATTCAGTGCACTTTCAATCCTCACCATGGAAATCTATTGTAACTGATGTACATTTACTGCTTTCCACAAGAGAATTTCGTCTTGAGTTCTCTTTTATTTGAAAAAGATGTGTGGCAGTCCAAGATGAATAAGTGACTGTCACGCCAAAAACAAGCTGTGACATGCTTGCATGCTCACAGTGTCTTTTTACTGCTTTCAGTTAAACAAACCGGCATAAAACAAGCATAAATCTGTCACCTAAATTCACATGTTGAATTTAGGCTGATGATGAAATTTTCAGATTATTAAATTGGGATAAAACAATTAATAATATGCATGATATAAATTATCGAAGTTTTGAGCTATAAAAATCCAATGATATGATCACTTGAAAGACTGACAAACTTTCATGTTGAGAATTTGATTGAATAAGCTGCAAGAAATTTTTCAAAGACTAAATCTGAGAATAAATGTATGACATGATCAACCCATACCATGTGAGATTTGAGCCATGAGTCACTATTACTCATTTTTCTTCTTTGATTGTGTGAATCAATTCGATTAAAGGACACTAGAACTTGCAATTGGGACCGATTCAAGACCATGCCATATTCACGAAATCGAGCAAATGATCGAGGCACTTAGAAAACCCAAAATTTTGGCTTTCGTTTGAATTCCAAACCCAAAAACATTTTCCCTTTAGGATTAACCAACTTGAGCCTTTAAGCCTAATTTTTCTTTGAAACCACTATATTATTCCCAGCCTTACAAAAAGACCAAGAAAATCAAACCCAAGTGTACATGAGCCATCCCATCAAGGCATTGTAATTTTTGATCATCAAAAATGTCAATCGGTATGCTATAAACCGATTCAAAAAAAAAAGAAAAGAAAAATTGAGATCTATTCAACAAGAATAAATTGCAAATGACAAAGCAAATTAGACAATGTCATGCAATAGAAAAGGAAAGAAAAACAAAAGAAAGAAAGAAAAAATGATGATCATAAATTCTACAACATGCCAAGTTATGATGGAATGGTGTCGTGCCACTTTTTAGCCCAATATTTTTCCTTTCCTACCAAATGTTACAACCGTACGCCCCGTTATAACCTTGAATAAGACCTCGGGATCTCGATTTGAGGAAATGAGCCGGTGGCGAGTTGGTCCAGTTGCAAGCTTATGGGAGAATTTAATTGAATTGGATTTTGAGCGTTGATGATAAAAGCCAATCTTGAGAGTGAGTGAACTTTCCGATTCTACTATATGTGAGGCTCTGTTTTTATTAATCAATGATCATGTCATTCCTGAATTCAAGGAGTAAGCCAATGGATCTTTCTAAACACTTATTCAAGAAGAATTAACAATAATGATTGGTTTGTGTGTTCACTCAAGTGAGAAGTATCATTCCATTAAACACTGCAACTAAGAGAATGTAATACTTGTAATTTTGATTGTCTTATCCCAATATAAAAAGAATGAAATTTCTGAGGCCACGCAAATGGATTGAATATGCAGAGTCCAAGCTCCTAGGAGCACTGACTCTGACTGCTCGGGGACGATCAGTATTAAATGTGAGGATGTTGATAATGGCCAAAAATTGACCATTATTTTCAATCCATTTCCGTGTCTGAGACGGACATTTTGATCGTGTTTCCATCTTGTTGTAATAAGAAAGCAGTTGAGTTTAACAGATTAATGCTAGTTTGTAAAAACATCGAGCCGGTAATAAAAAGACACAAAATATGCAATTTTTAATTGTATTTGTGTTAGAAAAATCCAAAAACATAAAAAAAGGAAAAAGAAAAGAAAAAGGAATGAAAAGATGGGCAAAAGAATAATATAGCCCACAAAAATCCAAAAAGATGGGGAAAAGATTGAAAATCCCACAACTGAATTTTGGCTAAGTGTTGAAGCCCAATTCGGATTACGCAATTCGAATTAATTCGAATTGCTCTTATAATTCGAATTGCTGAAGAGAACAAAAAATTTGTTAAGTGTTGGGAAGGGGTGCAGAAGAGCTAATTCGAATTGGCTTGAATAATTCGAATTAGGGAATGAAGAGAAGGAACCCAAAGGCAAGAAGAAGATGCAATTCGAATTGTCCAATTCGAATTAATTCGAACTGGCACAAACAATTCGAATTGCCAACAAATGCAAAGAGGCCAAGCAGAAACCCTCATCCAATTCGAGAAAAGACCAATTCGAATTCTTCACAACAATTCGAATTGATAACTGAAGGCCACATTTCCAGCTCAAGGAAGAGATCTCACAATTCGAATTAATTCGAATTGGATGAGATAATTCGAACTTCACTAAAAAATTCATCAAAAGCTGTGGAGCATGAGCACAACATTGGTGGGCCTAGGGTTTCGAAATTTATCTATAAAAGCAGACCTTCCACAACAGAGCAAGGAGATCAAGAATTTTAACCAAAAAGCAGCTGGGACAAAAAGAACAGCAGGAGGTTCCACACCCCTTAAGGGTTAGGTAGGTAGTTTAGTTTAGTTTAGATTATTTTCCTTGCAAGTAGTATAATTTTTACATGCTTTGATCTTAGTATAGTGTAGAAGCAGTTTGTGTATCCCTTAGAGTAGCCATTTCCAGAATTTTTACATGCTTTCTAGTTAGAATAAACCCTACCTTCAAGTTAATGATGGTTTTGGGTTCTTTATTTTGCTTTCAAAGTGTCAATACAAGAAAAATTTCCAGAAATGGTGTTATTCATGTGTTTTGGCACTCTTTAATGCTTTCTTTATAAATAAATGCTTAGCATGTTTGTTTGTTTCAACTAGGTTACATTTATTATGTCCTAGTTGACATTCAAACTTAATAAATGCATGTTTGGTGGGTTGTTAGCTTGATTTTGTGCCTTAGAGCTTCAAATAAGTGTTCTTAGGTTTTAGATGTTTTAAGGTTTGTTGGGATTTACCTGTATGTCTTATTTTTCCTGCCTTGTTTTTATTTTTATGCTGCCTTAGATAACATAGGTGTTCTTAGCTTTATTCATGCAGTTCTTGATTTTCTAGATGTTTTAGGTTCTTGATCTTTGAATCCTTTGTTTGTAGAAATAGGGTTTAAATCTTGCCAATACCCACTGGACATGTGTTTGTTTATTTCTTGAAAACCTCACTAGGGTGGCTGTGAAGTGACATTGATGTGAGATGAGGGATTTGGTAAATCTAAACCCATCATTAACCGCACAGTGTTCACCTAACCCATACTTGTGAGAACAAAAATTATTATTGTTCGAAAATGTGTAATTCGAATTGAGGCAATTCGAATTATCTCGAATTGCCTACGAAATTCAAATTGCATACCAAAAATTTCCTTCATGTGGTTTCCAACCAATTCGAATTCTCTAATTCGAATTAATTCGAATTGGTTCAACAATTCGAATTGGCAAGGAAAACCACATTGTATTGCATACCACCCATTCATGCCTTAGTTTATTTTCCATCTCTTACCAATTCGAATTGTCCAATTCGAATTAATTCGAATTGCTGGACAATTCGAATTCACCTTCCCCTTGAGGTAAATGCCTTAGTCAATTTGAGCAAGAAAAGGACTTCGCCAATTCGAGTTGTCCAATTCGAATTAATTCGAATTGGTCAATAATTCGAATTAGATGATGTTCCAATTTCTGGCAATGATCAATTGGGTAAAGTACTATTTCATCCTTCATGCATTCTCATTTCGAATTACCCCAGTAATTCGAATTGAACTATCCCTTCTATTTTGAAAACTCCAAAAATATTTTTCTTCCATGATTTGTGTAAGTTGCATGGATGTATTGGGCCTGGGCCCAATTCATCTGATTTCTGTCCATTACACAATTCAACCCATTAGTGTCCACTTATTGTGTGCTTAACACCCGCACAATACCAAAAACATTTTCCTTATTTTCAAGTTTTCCTTTTCGTTGTGTGTATGAACGGATAATGAGAAACACTACAGATTAATGTTGGTGAAAGGTCCCTTCACAGGGATATCGACTAACCCGTCTTCTGTGTGTCAATCATTATCTGTTATTTTGCATGATCTGGTTAGTGGTTGGTGGAAGCTTCGGCGAGCGTTCTCTTCACTAAGAGTTTCGATTAGTCACTCAGCCAATTCCTAATCAGATACAGTTTCAATTTTCTTTATCTTAATTTCTCAACCTGAATTCAAGTTGCAATAGTATTAACTAATGCCAACCAACATCAGTTAAGACATATTACAGCAAGAAATATGTGGGTTTTTCTTCCACTCACAGACAAAAGAAAACTGAATGACGGCGGTCACCGTCATTTGGAATTCTTTCTGTCTAAAATCATTCATCTGGGATAATTGGGAACCAGACAGCAGATGTTTGCAGTCCGGAAAACCCCAACTATCTCTGGCACTCTTTTTAGCCAATTTCTTCTCATCTCAGGCTAATCCACCTTTGTGTATCGCATTCTGTCTAACCCCACCATATATTTTGGGGTACCTTATTTTCCTTTTCATATACTTGTATGCATGATACTATTATGTAGATGTTCTGGTCTTATTGCTATTTTGGGGATCCTTCCCCTTGGACACAGAAGTCTTGATTTAAATCGGATGTTGCATAATAAACTTCCAACAAAAACTTCTTTATAAAATCCGGATCTGAGTAAGGGATAAAATTCAACAGTTATGACTAATTCATATTCCACTGGGGGTTGATTTTGAGAGCTTAGAAGCAGAGTCAGCGATTAGGTCTCATCTAGACTGAAAGGATCTGTGTTTTAATTGAGAGTTTAGTACCTGTCTAGGGAATGATTTTCAAATATTCAATTGCTCTCGAAATTGCTGTGTGTTGGAAATCTGATATTAGATATTGCATTAAGTCAATATCCACTTGGGTGTAGATGAGATGTGATAAATAATATTTGAGGAACAACATATAGGCCTTGGTGAATTTCTAAGGTATGGTTGAGTATTCCTTCGACTACTATCTTCTTCTGCCAAAGTCTAGAATTGAGTCTTGAGTGAGTACATCCGGAATAGGTTCATTTATGGATCTGTTTCATTTAGTTTGTATCTCATAACTACCCAGATGTTGTAAGCCCTGTGGCTTATTGATATCTTGGGGGTTCTTGATCTGCATCTGGTCACCAAGATCAGGGGCTCTTTTATACTAACGGAAAGAGACGTTTTTAACGATTCCGAGTGATAGATTTAAATGCTTTCTTTTACAGCTTTCTTACTGCTTTCCTTTAAAATGCTTTCATAGAGGTCACTCGGAAGAATTAGGGGCTGTCCATCTGTTAAAAGGTTTGAGAGTTATGGAATGGTTTGGGGCTTGATTTGAAACTTTGGGTGTGACATGGGGGAATGATAGGAGTACTTGGCATGTCAACTAATGATATGTTAGGTGTTGCTTATCCACTACAGATATGTAATGTAACTTCACAAGGCCTGTGGAGGGAGTTATAAGTCTGTGGTATCTTAGAAATTGTTGTCTTAAGAGCATGTAAATTCTCACCATAAGTACCTGTCTGTTAAAGGGAACATGGTGTAGAAAGCATGAGAGTTAGCTAACTAGAGGATTATCCCCAGCTAAGATCTGTGTATTAAAAATGGAAGTTTAATTGTGTTTCATCTGAATCTTGTCCAATCTTTATTACTTTCCTCCCTGTCCCTTCTGTCATATTTTAAACCTGCTTTCTAGATAGTGTAGCATAATTTTATATTGCTTTCGTAGTATAGATTTAATTGCTTTCCTCGATCTAGTCTACTATGCTTTGTAGAATAATTTTTACTGCTTTCATGATCTGGTTTAATTTATGTCAAGTAGTTGTTAGAAACCTTTGCAAAACTTGAAATGAGTAACCGAGTGGAAAATCTTAGTAAACGACGTGGGCCCTGCTTCCATCGCACATCCTCCAGTGAACGATCCGGTACTTACTATAAATTACTGCAATTTTTGACTCCGTGCGCTTTCGGGAGCACAGTTTCTTGACACGAGTAAATAAAAACATAATATTTTGGGAAAATACTCATACAGTGGGAAGATGTTCAAAAGCTTCATGGCAGGTGCTTTCGTGACATGAAATTATGAGAAGTATCATGGCGCAGATACCAGCGACTTTCAGGGTGACAGACTGAAGGTCAATCCCGGTTGCACCGTGATATTTGTCAAAAGTTTCATGGCGGGAAGGACCACAGCGCCGTTTGAGATTAAAACACCCCACATGAGTAATAAAAAGGGAAATCTTAATATATCCTTAAACCCCTTCCCTAAATCATAACTCTTTTCATTTAATAATCCAAACCTGATATTTCAGAAAATTACTCGTGTTAATGAAACTCGTCAAAAGTTTCAAATACTATCATCACAGAATGATCGGTCAGACTCTTTCTGTGATAAAAGCTTTTCAGAATTGTCACTTAATCTTTTTCTTTCAGACTCAGATTAAGCCTTTGACAACTCGAGGTCACTTCTAAATCATGCTATATTCATCTGAACTTGAAGTTCTTTTTATTACTCTGATCAAACTGATCTTATGACCCTGTGTTGGATGTCCTCTACAACAAGTGAAAAAGCAAGTATTTAAATCTATCATCCAATGTTTTCATAAGACTTGTTTCCTCAGAGTAATTCCTGCAAGTATTCGTAAGAAATAATAGTCTTGTAAGTATATCAAGATGAAATTGCTATTCAAATTCCTTGACTTATCCAGACTACTCAGATTTGTATAAATGATTTAGCTCGAGAAATCTCTGTAAACAGTTCCAAATATCCATGATTTGACTCAGGATTAGTAGAATTTAAGAGAAATATTTAATCTCCTACTCATAGCATATAGTGATAACTATAAAGCCATGAACCCTGGAAATTAATCTTCCTAATACTCTACTAATTATTAGGACAAAAGATGGTTTTTGAAACATCTTTCCCTTTTAAACGACAGGTACTAAATGCCCAACTAAAGAACAAGTTTTTTCTTCATTAGTCCTGAGTAAATAATGATTGAGAAAACTTATATCATCATCTTTCTCAGTGTACCAGTGAAAATAATAATACGAATTGCAGATATGAATTATGAGTCTGTAATTATGAAGTAAGATTACTCATCATAGACTGGGAAATATCCCAAAATATCATATGTATATGTAATATTATATGTATAAAGAAAGGTTGAGGGTTCTGAGTCCTCTTAATCAAAATGCAAGGGTGTTTCCAAAATATACATCGGAAACTAGACAGAATTAGGAAATAACTTTCCCAAGAAAAAGGATTTGAGAAATAATTCAGCAAAATAAATGTCCAAAGTAGCTCGCAGTAACTACTTTGGGTTTCAAACTATGAACATTCCAATTTTCCGCACGCTATGTCTGTACAGCGTGGAGGGAGTTAATATTCAAAGAATGTTCCTCAGATTTTGTTTATACAAAGAACTGAATGCCTCGCAGTAATTTCTGTAAGAATGCGGCGAGGTACTCAATTCCTACGATAGGGGTTATATATGTATAAGAAGTAAAAGTGAATAGTTGATACCCTGAAAAATGGATATCAAATCTGTTGCTATTATAGATTGGTCCTCTCGCTTTGTCAGATTGACATCGCGAGAGTATTAGAATAGCCTTTGTCACAGCAAGGTTATCTGGATATTTCCTCGCGTCATCTTTTAGGATGAAGCGAGGGTTTATCCTTATGTGAAGTAAATGATCAGAGTTTATAACTGTCATAACTACCTTCTGGGATTTCCGTTTTGAAAATCATGAATACAGAACCTTTTGCATCCAAATTCATAAACTTAGAATCATTAATTCTTAAAGATTATCATGCGATGATTAACACTGCATGGGTCTCTAGGAACCTTTTAAAGTTCTGAACATTAAACACTATGATTCTCTTTTGTGATCATAACGTAATATCAACAGAAAATCAAATGAATTCATAATTCTGCCATATCATACCTAACTCGGTTACAATATCCAAACTTCTTGCGTAATTGGAACGAACAATTTACGAATTAAAGATGTGGAAGTGTTATGGTCTTCGAGAATCGAATTAGAGATATGATGCAAAATCCAAAATTGAATATCGATGTTGAGGTTTATACTCTTCTGAAACAGAATTAAGAAATAGAAATGGAAACTAGAAAGATAAGAAATTCACAATCTGATAACTGATCATTCTTCATGTATCTCGAATAACAAAGAATTAAAAACGAATACACCTGGAAATCTGATTGCAATCAGAATAATGCAAAGGTGAGCGAACAAGTCGGAAGTTTAGATGATGATCGTCGTGATGGATGAACAAGCGATCCAAAAGCAACTCTCCTTCCAGGATATCCTCAAGCTAATCTAACAACTATTCTTAAAGAAATCTACTACGAAATCGAATTACAAATCTGAAGAACTCAAAGTAAATTGCAGAGAAAATTAAATCCTAACCTACCTACTTAAATTCTAAAAGTGGACTGGAGAGTAAAATCGAGCTATTCTCTTCAATCTCCCGCCTGCTGAGCTGATTCCCCCAAGGGTCTTATTTATAGATGGGCGTTGTAACTGCTTAAGCCTTGGATGATAACCGCTCGCATCAGAATAACTCTCCTCTCGCTTTGTCCAGTTCCTTCAAAGAAAGAGTTCAGAAACTTAATCATCTTTCTCAACAAGGCGAGGTCTTTCAACTTCTCCAAAGAATTTGCTTCTCGCCATGATGTATAGAACTTTCTGTCTTGCACAGATCTTCTTTTCCTCGCGATGTCAAACAGTCATCGCGTGAACTTCAGCACCTGAACATTTTCCTTAACTCTTTTCCTGATTTCGAACACAAGCCCTTGCACCATTCCTTTCCTTTTCTCGCTATGTCTTTTCCACTTCCTGCTGCTTTCCAGCTTAACTTCCTGATAAATGACAAAGCGTGGATCAGTTCAATCAAAACGCAGCGTGCGAGACTTACAAAGAAAACTTAGAATTTCAAGCCATTTTCAGTGTAATTCCAACTTCTTCACAATCTTAATTCTTCTTCCATCTTTTCTGATCCTCTATGATTATTCATCAAAAATCAATGGATTTAAGAACAAAAGAACATCATTAGGACACTAAATTCGACGCAAATGACAGTCATAAAAGGCTGTCATCAGGCACCTACGTCCATACAGTGCCTCGAAGGGCGCCATGCCGATGCTAGCATGGTAACTGTTGTTGTAGGAGAACTCTATCAAAGGGAGATGATTCTCCCAACTTCCATTAAATTCTAGCACACAGGCCCGCAGCATGTCCTCCAGCGTTTGGATCGTTCGCTCTGTCTGCCCATCCGTCATGGGATGGAACGCGGTACTCATCTTTATTTGTGTACCGAGAGCTTCCTGCAGTTTGGTCCAGAACTGAGAGACAAATCTACTGTCTCTATCTGAGATGATGTCGTGTGGTAGTCCATGCCGGCGTACCACATTGTCGACATACGCTCTTGTCAATTGGTCCATCGACCAAGTATCCTTCATTGGGATAAATATGGCGGCTTTTGTCAATCTATCCACGATCACCCAGATTTTATTCATTCCCTTCGGTGAGCGTGGTAACCCCGAAACAAAATCCATTGAGATGCTATCCCATTTCCAGCTTGGGATCTCCAATGGTTGCATTAGTCCTAGGGGTTTGTATCGTACACCCTTGATCTTCTGGCAGGTAAGGCATCTTGCCACAAACTCGGCTACCTCCCTCTTCATGTTCGGCCACCAATAGTTCTTCTTCAAGTCCTTGTACAGCTTGTCCCCTCCGGGGTGAACCGAGTAGGGGGTGTTATGGCCCTCCTCCATTACTTTTTCCTTCAGATCCGCAGATTTTCGTGGTATACACCACCTTCCCTTGAAGCGGATGCTTCCGTCCTCCTGAATTTTGAAATCCATTGCCTTTCCTTCGGCAATGCCCTTCCTTATTTCTTCCAACTTCTCATCACTCGGTTGGGCGGTCGTATCTCATCGAATATGGTCGGTCCCACCACCATCGCATTGACGACCTCGGTTACCGTGCCAGGGTGCACCAGTTCTAGACTTTATTTCGCCAAGTCTTTGTACAATTCGGCCGGTATCACAAGTGAGTTCGCGATGTGTTGAGTCTTTCGACTCAAGGCGTCGGCCACGACGTTGGCCTCTCCTTCGTGGTACGTGATCTCCAAGTCATAATCCTTAATCAGTTCTAACCATCTCCTCTGGCTCAAATTCAGCTCTTTTTGCGTGAATATATACTTGAGGCTCTTATGGTCGGTGAACATTCGACACCTTCGCCCATAGAGATAGTGTCTCCAAATCTTTAAGGCGAACACGACCGCGGCCAACTCCAGGTCGTGCGTCGGGTAGTTTTCCTCGTGTGGTTTTAGTTGGCGCGATGCGTACGCTATAACCCTTTGATCTTGCATTAGCACGCATCCCAATCCCTCCTTCGAGGCGTCACTGTACACCTCGAAGTCTCCATCCTCTTAGGGTAATGCCAACACTGGCACTGTGGTAAGTCTTTTCTTCAGATCCTGGAATGCGGCTTCGCACACGCTGGTCCAGTCGTACTTCGTCCCTTTCTTCAACAGTTGAGTCAACGGGTGGGCGACCTTCGAGAAGTCCTTTACAAATCGCCTATAGTAACCCGCCAGTCCAAAAAAGCTTCTTATCTCCATTGGATTCTTCGGCGGCACCCACTCGGTCACTGCCGAGATCTTGGCTGGGTCTACTGCCACTCCGTTGGCGGATACTATATGCCCGAGAAATGCCACTTCCCTTAACCAGAAGTCGCACTTGGACAGCTTACCATACAGTTGGTTCACTCGTAAGATCCCTAGCACTTTGTGCAAGTGCTCGGAATGTTCCTCTTCACTTTTTGAGTAGATCAAGATGTCATCTATGAACACCACCACGCATTGATCTAACAATTCTCGAAATACGTTATTCATGAGATTCATGAACATTGCTGGGGCGTTCGTTAGCCCAAAGGATAGCACCGTGAACTCGTAGTGTCCATAGCGAGTCCTGAACGCCGTCTTTGGGATGTCCTTTTCGGCGATCCTCAATTGATGATATCCCGAGCGTAAGTCGATCTTTGAGAATACCATAGCTCCCTTTAGTTGGTCGAACAAGTCTTCGATCCGGGGCAATGGGTACTTGTTCTTGACGGTGACTTGATTGACTCCTCTATAGTCGATGCACAGTCGTAACCCTCCGTCTTTCTTCTTAACGAACAAGACCGGTGCTCCCCATGGGGACGTGCTCGGTCTAATGTATCCCTTCTCTAGCAACTCCTCGAGTTGCTCCTTTAGTTCCTTCATTTCCAGTGGCGCCATGCGGTAAGGAGCTTTGAAACAGGCTCCGTCCCGGGATGAGGTCTATTGTGAATTCAAGGTCTCTCTTGGGTGGCATACCGGGGACGTCTTCAGGGAACACATCTGGGTATTCCCTCACCACTGGGATGTCGTCTATCTTGTCTCCCTCAGCTTCCAAGTTGTGAATGTAGCATGCGTATAGCGCGTAACCCTTCCGCACTAAGCTACATAACTTGAGGGCGTTGACTATTTTGTTAGACCTCTTAGGGGGTTGGGAGTAGAAGATGACTCTCCTCCCCCTACTCTTTGACAATGTGATCTTTTGCTTTTGGCATTCGATCACGGCCTTATATCGGGTTAGCCAATCCATCCCTAGTATTACGTCGAAGTCTCTGACGTCAAACTCTACCAAGTTTGCGAAAAACTCTACGTTTTTTATTACCACAGGTATTCCGTTATAACGCTTAGAGCAGGCTATTACTTCTCCCGAAGGCAGTTGGATTCCTAAGCTAATCATTTCGCACTTAGGTAGATCTAGTTCAGCTACAACTCTCGAAGATAATATGGAACAACTGGCTCCGGAATCAAATAAAACTCTAAGCGGAGTACTTAGGACATGAAAGGTACCTGCCATCACATCACCCTGCGCAGGTATGTCAGTCTGGTTGATCACGTTCAACCTTCCCATCGGCCTCCCTTGATTGGCCGTGCTGGTTCTGATTCGGATTTACGTTTTGTTGCTGGTTCGGAGGGCGCTGGTTCGGGTTTGGAGGAGGCCGATATCCCTGATTGTTGTCGTTCCTGCCTCCTTGATTGAATGGCTCATTGGGTCCAATGACCAAATCTTCTCTCTTTGTGATGTTCTCGAGTCGGGTTCGACATTCCTCCCTCCTATGGCCCATACGGCCGCACCGGAAACATTCGCCCACCTGAGGACATCTCCTCACCAGGTGCGGCTTGCCGCACCTTGGGCACGGTGGCACTCGTCCTCCTTGGTTGAAATTCCGACCATTGTTGTTCTGAACATTCCCGTTCGGCCTCGCCGAAAGTTGTCCCCACCAGTAGTGTTGCCCGTCCTATTGTCCCGGTTTCTTTTGTCTGGTCCTTGTACCCCTCGACTAGATTCCCCTGCAGTCTTTCTCTTTAGCTGTTGTACTCGTGCGACTGCCACCGCACGGTCGTAGACAGCTTGTACGTCAGGGTAGTTAACCCCGGTGATCACCTCCCGAATTGACAAGTTCAACCCCATTTCGAATTTCTGCGCCTTCTCCCAGTTTGTGGGTACCATCCGAGGCGCAAATCTCACCAGCTCCTTAAACCGAGCATAGTATTCTTGAACAGACTTTTCCCCTTGTTTCAGGGATGAGAACTCTTCGTACAATGCTGCCTTAGTACTCATTGGGTAAAAGCGCTCCCGGAGTAACTCCATGAACTCGTTCCATGAGTACGGTTCGTCGTCTTCGCCAAGTTTCCCCTGAGTAGCTTGCCACCATTCGTCGGCCTCGCCACCTAGATAATACGAAGCCACGTGAACCTTCTCCCCTTCCGGGCATCTCACCGCATTCAGTAACTTGTCGAAGGTCCTCAACCATTCCTCGAGCTTAGATGGATCTTCCTCCCCTACATAGTAGGGAGGTCGGTAGGGGTTTACCGAAGCCAAGTAATTGATCCTTGCTTCCGGCGGTGGTGCCGCGGCAGCTCCGCCCTGGTTAACGTAACCATTGCCCAGTGCGATCAGTAGTTCCTCCATGTTCCTCATTCGCCCTTCCGCAGGGTTGGGCATCGGGCCTGCTGGGTTCGGCGCCTCAACGTTAGGTGCCTGCTCGTTGGGTTGTCCTGGCGTGTCGCGGGTGTTGGGGGTGGTAGGGAAGGTCCTTGCTCGTCCTCTAGGTGCCATCCTGTTATCACCATGCGAGCACAAGTAGGTTTAGAGTTCTGGGGATTTGATGGAGTGTTGGAAGAAAGTGTTTTGTTAAATTGAGCGATGCCAATAGTTGGTTAAGATTTGTATTCATTCGTTCAGTTGTTTATGTTAAGGGTGTATATGTTGAACGTTGAGACCCTGGGTTTTAGGATTTATGGTTCGAGGTACCTTGCCGTTTTGTTATGCATATGTGGTTATGTTGCTTGTTTATTGTTGTCTTGTTCCCTTGGTTTGTTGAGTTTCAATGAAATAAAACGTAAAGACTGCGTATGGAATAGATGCTTGTGAACTTTATTGCTTAATAGGGAACTTTATTCCGTACAAGCGATAGGAATCAAAATGCTAAGAATAGTTCGGGAAAATGGAAAAGGAGAACAATAGGAATAATGTAGCAAAGATCTCTAAGCTTGGGGAGGATAGGTGGTCGGGTCCTCCATAGGGTCATCCTCATCACTCGTATCCTCGACGGTGCCCGTGCCAAGGGGCCCATGGAACACTGGGCTTGCTGGCCAATTGGGCCCAGCAGCAGGAGCAGGATCAACGATAGCAACTGGAGTTTGGACGGCTGCAGGGACAGCGACAGGATCAACAACGGGTCTAGTTACAGGGGGAGCTCCCGGGTCGAGCAGGGCATGTGGGAGCAGATCATCCTTCAGATGAAGCAGTTGATATCCCAAGACCCCTGCTTGGGTCTCTACGTCGTCAATCTGGGTCCGAAGCTTAGTCTCGCGGGTCTGGAGTTCGTTGATTTGAATTTGGAGTTGGGTTATATCTTGATGCCCTGCTTGGCCCAGATTAGTTAGGTGGCCCAGGTTAGCCTCCATTTGTTCTACCCTTAGTCTGAAGTTGTTCACGTTTTGAGGGGATTCGAGGTATGCTTCAATCAATCTCATTAGTAGGTTGATCGTGTTCACGTTTGGTGCGGTCATCTAATGTTAACAAGGTAGGTTAAGGTTAGAATATGTTTTAGGCAAGATTAGTCATGCCCGAATTTAAATCTATATGCAACGTGCAAGTGGAAGTCCCCCTTTCCTCATAATTTTTTTTTTTATCCATGTATTTAAAATAAATCTACTACATGGGTAAGAATAAAAGTTTGGCCTCTATAGTGGACCAAAAATTTAATATTTCTTTGGCTAAGATTTTGAGCTATGTAAAATAAGCTTTTGGGCTAAAATAATACTAGTAGTCAAAATAAATAATTTAAAAATAATACTTGGGTTTTAAAAATAATGGTTTAAAATAATAGTAGTAGCTTTAAAAAAAAATTTCCGGGCTCTGATACTAACTTGTAACACCCCGGATCTGATAACCAAGGCCGGGATGTCACCGCCACATCTCCCTAGCAAGACACGGCTTCCCGAGCTCACTAAGGAAATGCAAGGCTTATGGGTACGTAAAAGATTTAAATACATTTCAAAATTTAGTCCAGAAATTAATAATACTTAATTCAAAATACGATAGTAATAATCATCATGCGCGAAAATGAGTAAATGCAGCGGAAAGTAATCACGGCCAACACGGCCAAAACCTCGGGTTTAACAGACCCGGTAAAAACAGTAATGCGATGCAGAAATTTAAAATGTCCATAAATGGTTTCCCCCAAGTGCATATGCATGCGTCACTCGTCATACTCTGTAAAAGAAAAATGACAACGGTTTATCAGTATAAAAATATACCGAGTAAGTTAATCCCTAACTAACAATTTAAGGGGTTACATGTGTTTAACCTAACGATCACACTTCTCATGCATTAATTTAAAAATTCATATTTTATTCGCAGCGGAAAATCATGATTAATTTATTCAAGACGAAAATGCATAATTAAAGGACTTAATTTAAAAGCGGAATTTAAAAGCATAATTTAAGAACGTAATTTAAATGCATAATGTAAAAACATGGTAAATAGGATTTAAGCATAATTAAACACTCACACAAGTCTTTTATAGTTTATCCCGCAAACTAAGAAGAGGACACCATACCGGGAGATCACTAAGAGGCAATCTCAACATAGGACCACTAACAAGGCAGTCCACAATAATGAGAGACCACTAACGAGGCAGTCTCAAAAGATAGTAGGACCACTAACGAGGCGATCCAAAACATAGCGCGCGAGATCACTAACGAGGCAATCTCAGATAGTAAGGAGACCACTAACGAGGCAGTGTCAAAGATAATGATAGCATGAAGATCGGCTCACCCTAGTGAACGGGATTTTTCGAAAGTTCGTATTTCAATGTTATCAAAATATTCGATATCGCGTTTCATAGTTCGAGTTTTCTCAAGTTCGAAAAATCCGATTCGACGCAGTTTACGCCTTTCTTAATTAAAAATTCATCGTTACACCAAAAATTATGGAATTTACACAGTAGCTCAAAAATACACACACGAACAACTTTCATGTTTTAAGTTTTTGGAAATAAGGTTTCAAAGTGAGTCAAAATTTGAGTTCTTTACAAAAGATAATTTCTGTCTCAAGAGCTGATTTCGTCACAGGTTCGTGCGACGCCATTTAAAAATTCATTTCAAAGCCAATTGATCCGAAATTTTTACAGAAGATACACAAACATTAATGAACAACTTTCATGTTTTAAGAATTTGGAAATAATGAATTTTAGATGCTCAAAAATCGACCACATCACGCTGTACACGCGCGGACTCAAAAGGTGATTTAGAACAGTTCTGAAAATCGGCCATTTTGACATATCAAATGAACTCCAAAATTCAAAAAATTTTATATGCATAATCTAGACATAATTATCTACAACTTTTATTTCTAAATGTAAAGTTGAATCATTCTAAAAATGGGTGAAAAACATGCATCAAGTCGAATAAGAAAATCTGTCAACAGTTTTAAATGTTCGGTTTGTCACAGAAAGTTTACGGCGCGATTCGGGATAGCAAATCTTAATGTCAATGGCTGAAATTTGGACACAAGGTAGATTAAAGTCTTAGGAACAAAATCTACGTTGAAAAGTTTTCGGTTTGAAATTGGAATTGGACGAAAATAGGGTTTTTGAAATCCAATTTTTGTTACGGGTCTAGATCTTAAGTTTTAAACAACAATAAACCACAAAAATTGGTGAGTAAGGTCTTAGCTTACTTAGTTAGAGAATAGGGTCACTGGAATGGGTTTCCGGATGTCCTAAAGTTGCGACGAACGGTCAACTTCTCCGATCGCTTTTTGTTCGTTTCTCGACGTGAAATCGTGACAAGGAAAAGAGGTTAGAATTCGAGTCTCTGAGTTATATGGACGAAGTAAAACATTATACAATAGCTTACCAAGGGTCTAGAAGTCAGGGGCTTGTCCCGGTCGTCCCGTCGTCGCCAGAATACTCGCCGGAAAGTGGTGTCGAAGGAGTTTTGAACTTGGAGAGGAAATTGAGGGAGTGTAGGAAGTGGTTTCTGAAAGTTTAGGGTTTGGGGCGCCCCTAGGTTATTCTTAAGCCTTCCCCAAGGCTGAGATCCGATTACCATCGAAGGGGGTGTTAACTTTGGCAAGAAAATCGCCATGGAAGGAATGTTTACACCTTCTGCACCTCTGGCGCGCTGGTGACGCGCACCTATGGCTTTGACCAGGCCTGGCGAGCGCGGGCCGGCCGGACCGGCCGGTTCGGCGGTCCGCGTGGTCCTTCGGGTCTTTTCTTCTTTTCTCTATCGGTTTTCTACCCTCTACGTGTTAGCTCGACTCCTCGGGTCGTCTCCGGTTCGGAATCTTTACCTTAAACTTGTTACGAGTTCGGCTTATCGCTCGTAACATTTCCGTGTCCTAAGTAGTCTAATTTAAATTAGTTCCAACTCCTCCTATCGTCCTTGCGATTGATCTTGTGATTTAATTTGTAATTTAATTGGTGATTTAATTTGTGATTTATTTTGTGACTGAACTTAGAAATTAGTTCCAAGCTGCCTACATGCCCTGTGAAGGGATCAAGTCATGACGTAGTTCAAAACAATTTGAATTTGTTTTTCTCGGGTGTTACAAGAAGATCTAAAAGATATGAATGGTAGGGGAAAATGATAGACATGGGCACGCTAAGTATTCTTGTTCAACATGTAAGACTAAAGCAAGATTAGTCTCAAGTTAGCGCAAATATTCATGTATGTATGCATGTGAATTCCCCCCCGAAATAAATTTCATGTAATATGATTTAGATTTGTCAAAATACTTTGTATACATATTTTCCATGGATTTTAAAATAAAACTCATTCCAAGGAAATAATGCGTTAAAGACTTAAAAATAATAGTTAAAAATTCTTGAGCCTCTATATTGGGCCAATAATAAAATTTTGGGCTCTAAAAATATATAAGTATTGGGCTAAAAAAAAATTTGGGCTAGAAAAATTTTGGGCTAAAAATAATAGTTCTAAAATAATAATGGTTTTAAAAATAATGGTTTAAAAGTAATACTAGTTTAAAGATAATAATAATAGCTTTAAAAATATTCCGGGCTCTGATACCACTTTGTAACACCCCGGATTTGATAACTCAGGCCGGGATGCCACCGCCACACCTCCCTAGCAAGACACGGATTCTCCGAGCTTGCTAAAGAGATGCAAGGCTATGGGTATTGGAAAAAGTTTTAAAACAAGTCCGGAATTTGCTTAAAATAATAATATAACATCATCTACACATGTAATAATAATGATAATAATAATAATAATAATAATAATAATAATAATAATAATAATAAATTTGCAGCGGAAATTTAAAGGTAGGGCCGACATGGCCAAAACTCGGGTTAACAAGCCCGTATGCAAGTCATGTAAAATAAATAACTAAATGTCCAAAGTGATTCCCCGATGCATGATCATGCTTCGTACTCTGTAATAGAAAAATAAGCAACGGGTTTTATCAGTATATAAAATACTGAGTAAGTTAATCCCTAACGTAACAATAAAGGGGTTTTAAAAATTATTTAATTAATATAAATATTATACTTTTACTCAGGCTTAATTGAAATTTTAAAAATTCATAATTTAACTTGCAGTGGAAAATCATAATTAATTATACGAGACTAGAACGCAAAATTTAAAGGTATAATTAAAAAGCGCAATTTTAAAAGCGTGATAAGTAAATACAACTTAATTAAATACATCCACAAGTTTTTTAATATTATCCCGAGAACTAAGAAGAGGACACCACACAAGGGAGATCACTAACGAGGCAATCTCAATAGTCAAAATCAGTTAGCCGGTGAACCACCGGCCGCAGCCATATCAGTATTGACTATCGTTTTGGCTAGCCATGTATTTCGATTGCCATTCCGGCAAGCCGTGTGTATCGATTGCCATTTTGGCAAGCCGTGTGTATCGATTGCCATTTTGGCAAGCCGTGTGTATTTACTGTCAATTTGACAGGCGTGTATATCGACTGTCGTTTTGGCAGGCCATGTGCACAATTGCCGTTTTGGCTTAGTAAGGAGATCACTAACGAGGCAATCTCAGATAGTAGGGAGACCACTAACGAGGCAGTCTTAAAGATAATTGGATGAAGATCGGCTCAGCCTAGTGAACGGGATTTTTCGAAAGTTCAAGTTTTGTCGTACAAAAAGATTCAATACCGCATTTCATAGTTCGAGTTTTCTCAAGTTCGAAAAATCCAATTCGTCACAGGTTACGCCTTTTTAATTTAAAAATTCATTTCAAAGTCAAAATTTCTGAAATTTTACTCAATAGCTCAAAAACACCTTTACGAACAACTTTCATGTTTTAAGTTTCCTGAAATTAGGTAAGGAAACAAGTCGAATTTCACAATCTTTTCAAAACTCAAAATCTGTTAGTTTACCGGTAACGGCGCACTGTTTTTAAATCTCATTTTCGACCTAACAAATGAACTCCAAAATTTATGAAATTTTACAGGCACTTAGAAGACACCAAAATAAACAAGTTTTATTAGAGGTAAATTATGTTAATTCCTTACGGATTAAATCAGTTTCGTTCATCAAGTTCGGATAAAATCTGTCAAGATTTTCTTTCCAAAAACACAAGCTGTTCGGGTCAATTTGAAGATTCAAATGTTAATTAAAGTTCACGAAATTTTACAGACATATTTTTAAGTCATTTATATACAACTTTTATGGTTTCACCAAAGATTAGTTTTGACCACAAGGGATAGAAAAACGCACAAAAAGTTCGACTACATAATCTGTCAACTTTTCCTTTAAATCGCAGTCTGTTCAAAAGGGTTTTTGAGTACAAACGTTAACGAAAATGCGTGAAATTTTACGGACACAATATTTAGACAGTTAACTACAACTTTCGTTTTTACAAAAAAGTTTAGTTTTGAAGGATTCAATTAGAAAAACGTCAAGGAACTCGAACACGAAATTCTGTCAGCTTCTTCGGTTTTGAAAAACAACTCAGAAAATACCAGACGCGTTTTGGGGGGTCAAAACTTGATGAAAATGCTTGAAACTTTGACACAACGTAGATTACAATATGGGAAACAAATCTTCAGTTCGGAGTTTCTCGTTTCGGATTCTCGAAATAAGAGTTTTTACTGGATTTCAGAAAATGTGCGGATTGGGGTTTTTAAGTCCGATTTTTACGTTTTTGTTTTAGATCCATTGATTCGTTCGATTTTAGTCACCCAAAATTGATACGCAAGGAATAGACTTACAGTGGGTGATGTCTAGGATGTTTCCGGGATGCCCGGGGCGCCTATGGATGCTTCGGACACGTCCAAATTACTCCGTCACCTTCTCTTCGGTCCGATTTATGGTTATAAGAAAGAAAACTAATTGTCAACCCCTATATACGACCAAAACTCATGGAATAAGGAATAACATCGTCACTCACCAACACCTTGTGCCTGAGAAACACCTAGCCTCGTCCACCACGTCGTCTCCTTCGCCGGAACGGTATCGGAAAGCCAAGGAACTAGATTTTTATTTCTTTTCGAATGGTAGAACTTGAGAGAGGGGAGGTGGCAGATTTGGATGGTTTTTGGAGTGAAAAAGGGCATCACAATCGGCCATATACTATACCATACCGCCCCTCCATCATCCAAGGTAGGTTCCCATCATTAGGGGGTCGAAATCGGGCAAGAAATCTCCTTAACCACGTGATTCCGCGGCTGCTGTGTGGGTGGCGCACTCTTGGCGTGGTGTTTGGCCAAACACCGTGCGGAGACCGCGCGGCTCCGGTCTGGACCGCGGTCCGGACCGGGTCGTGCGATTCGTCGGGTCCTTTCCTCCTCTCTTTCGGACTTCTATCCTTCTCCATTTTCGGGCTCGATTTTTCGGGTCATTCTCGGATTATAAATTCTTATCTTTAATTTATCTCGTCTCGAATTAATCCTGTATTCGAAATCTTGAGTCCGTCGCGTTTGGATTCTTCATCTTTTAATTCGTCGTCTTTTAACTCCCGTGTAATAATTTATTTATTTAAATCGTTTCCGACTTCGCGGGTTCTTGGAATTAAAATTCTTTTATTTCTTGAATTTAATTTCAATTCTTTTGACTCGATTCATGGAATGTCTTTGGGCTTCCTTTCCCTCTTTTATCCCATTTTGAATTTTTGAATCTATCGGTGTTTCATTGCCGAGCAATAATTTATTGTGATAAATTATTTCCTTCTCGGAAATAAATTTATTTTATTTGTTGAGCGCTATAAAAATCCCGGGTATTACAGATATGCTTTTCCTTCTTTCTTTTTGGCAGTCGGACATTCCTTCTTGATATGTCCTTTTCCTCCACATACATAGCACACAATGGAAGAGAATTTATCAAACTTCTGTAGTTCCTTTGGTTTCCTGAAATTGTTACCTTTACCATCACTTCTCTTTGAACCCTTATACTGCTGTTTATCCGAAGTTGAAACACCGTGTGAACTATTTTTCTGAGATTTTCCTTTCTGAAATTGTCTAGCTCACTTTTCTTGAAGAATTTTGGCCATTCTTCTAGTGATCAAAGACATTTCTTCATCTAGATCATCATCTGAGTCTTCAATCTTTTCAGCTTTAAGAGCAATGCTTTTAGATTTGTTCTTGTTTCTTGACGCGAGATGATTCATTTTATAATTATGCAGATTACCTACTACTTCTTCCAAGGTCATGGTATTCATCTTTTCACTCTTTTCAAGCACTGAAATCTTTCCAGAGTACTTGGGTACAACAGTTCAAAGCATCTTCCGGACTAATTTCTATTCATCGAAGTGCATCCCAAGTTCTATGCATTGATTCACAACATTTTGAAATCTTTCAAAGTATGTTGAGATGTTCTCATCATCTGTCATTTCCAATCTGTCATACAATGACTCAACTCGGTGTAAATGCGTAAGCTTAACATCAGCAGACCCTTCAAACTTGATCAAGAAATCTCCACATATCATAGGCGGTTTTACAATTCTTGATCATCCGATGTTGTGCTTCCTCCATGGCTCCACTTATTTCATTCATGGCTGCATAATTCCCTTGTTTTGCCGCTCGTTCAGCTGTTGTATATTCTGCCTTTCTAGCCAATCGAATAGTAGGTGTTGCAGGTGTTGTGATAGTTGTAGTCGAAATAGTCTCAGTAGATGTGGTTGTACTTGCAGTTGCAGGGGTTTCTGTCCTCGTTGGTGGTTCCCATGCTTCTTCGACTGCATCCCAGACTTCCTCTCCAAGAGCCCTGAGGTAGCATTCCATTCTTGACTTCAAATAGCTGTAGTTTGTTCCATCAAAGATCGGTGGATGCAGGTGTGAAATTTCCCTACTCAAGATGACTCTTGAACTTCAGATAATCATTTGAAGATTGACTCTGATGCCTATTGACAGTCCCTATGAGTAGGTTGTTAACGCGATGTATTGATCACACACACAATTGCAGAATTTAAAGAACACAATTGTTATTGACCCGGTTCGGACCTCCTGTCCTACATCCGGGAATTCCAATCCACGCGATGATCTACTCAACATGATTCAAGAACAAAACAAGACATGGACTTAATCCTATCAACTCGATCTAGAAGCTGAGACTCCATCTCAGCTTCTAATCTCACTGAAATGAATTACAGACAGATTCTTGAAGTTCCTCCAACCTGTTGACAACCATGAAATGAATCCTAATCTATTCCAAGAAAAACCACCATTCTTGGATTACAAGTCGATCTAAAGAAGTATACAGTAGAATTACAATTCAACTCTCTAAGGTTCAAAACATTCTACAATCTATTCTTGAAGAACACTGTTTTGACTCAAGTATGACTTCTAATCGAATCAAAGATCACTCTTGTAAAATGTATAGAAGTGTTACAAAAAAATTTCAAAAACTAAAAACCACTTAAGGTCTCAAGACTAAAAAGGTATATATATATACTGAGATCCGTCTTGATCCTTAAGTCCATGGAGCTGGTGAAACTTGATCTAAGTTGTGCATAACTGCCCTGTTGTTATAGAGATGTGCTGACACTAAAATGATCATGCATGAAATGTTAATGTGCCAACAATTAGGTAATTATGAATAAAATAACTACCATTTTTTTTTAAAAAAAGTAATGGCTAGATTTGAAATTGTGATGTATATTAGGAAAAAATCGTCTCATAATTAAGCTTGAATTTTTTTTAATAGTACCATGTTAATCCTAATCCATCCACTAAGTATGTATTTTCGCCCAAACTATCCCACCCCCTTAATCACGGTTTTAGGTGTCGTATTACCCAGGGTTGACGCTGGAATGATTTATCCTAATTCAATCTAACGTATCAACTAGTCCGGGTGACACGCCAGCGAAAACCATGCCACGATTAAGGGGTTGAATGGTTTGGGCAAAAATTGACAAACTTAGTGGATGATTAGATGGATTATGATAATTCAATTAATATGAGAATGTTTAAGTCATTGTTCAAACTTATTTATTTATTGTTTTTCTCAGGAACTATTCCAAAATTATGGGATAACCAACCACAACTTCATATTATGGGGGTCAAGTACGCCGGAACTAAAGCATCTACTTATGTAAGATTTGAATGACATTATTGGACGAAACATCATGGAATGGCGAAGATCAATCACATCGAACATGCCAAATAAAATGATTCTGCACCTTAACCGATTGTTAGTTACCACTTACCACTCATCTTATTAGAAGTAATCAATAAAGAACATTTCTTTGTACCTCCTGAAATAATAGTTAAAATATATATTGCACTATTCATAATTTGAGAATTGATTTTAGATATAATGGTTACTTTAAACAATGGATAAAGAGCAAAGTAGTCCCATAATTTACCTATAATTCTAAAATTGTCTAAAATGTATTTGAATTTCTCAATCGGGCCTGTAACTAACCTAATGACGACCAATTCGGTCCTCCAAACCACTAATGACAATTATTGTGAAATGCAATGCCATTTCGTCTCATAACATATACAAAATGTCAATTTGGTCCTTAAACTTATACATAATACCATTTTGGTCCATATTGTTATTAAAAGTATACGGGCCAAATTAGCATTAGAGATAAATTATGAGGCCAAATGGGCATTGCATTTCACACTAATCGTCATTAGTGGATTGGATGACTGATGAGTCGTCATTAGTACATTGTTATAGGACCGATTGAGAAATTCAAATACATTTTGGACGAATTTGGAATTAAATGTAAGCTATGAGATTATTTTGGTCTTTATCCCCTTTAAACAAAAAAATAAATAAAACCAAGAAACTTTGCAACAAGTGACGAGGCCTTGCAAAATTTCGAGGATATTATGTTTTGCATAGTCTCGGAACAGCCAATCGGAAATTTTGATTGGCGACACCCATTGCATCTCTCATTCCTGAATGTGTTGCAAGATTTGATATATCTGTTGGGCCTTCTCCCCAATTTCAGAATACACTCTTATGAAATCCCTACACTACAAGAACAATCTTGAATCGTGACCAAAATTCGCGAGATATGCAATGCAGTTGTGTTCTTTACCTCGTTCTTAGTTCCTTTAATTATAATTGTTATTGTCTAATACTTTTGTGCAGATGATGCAGTCGTCATGGATGTGTTGAAACTACGGAATAACAGCGAGATTCTATGAGAGTTTTTAATTTTGTTATTTGCTGTTATCTTGTTTCCTAACTGGTTTTGCAAGATCTCTTGATGGGTTTAGAGTCTGCAGACTTCGTATATGTTTAATGCAGGATCTCTTGATGGGTTTAGAGTCTGCAGACTTCGTATACATTAGAGTCCTGTAAATAGATTGAGTTGTAATCTTAGAATTTACTTTTTCACAATCCTTTGAAACAGTTTTGCTCTTGATTCTGTAGATTTGATATCTCACACACAAGAACACTTTACATTTTTGATATCTAAAAAGGATAACCAAAAGCGGAGAGTTGTTTAGCTAAAGCTTTCTTTAGATTTCTTGCCTTGCTTTGCTCTGAGAATTACAACAATCTGAGTACCTATTTATAGAAATGAAAACGCACACAATACAATTAACACATGCTAAAACTATTCTTATAGTGGCTTCAATACTTTCGGCGCCGTAGATGAGAATTCAACCGGACGGCTTTACTGTTACTTTGATGGCTTCAACAAATACGGCATTTGACGTTTATGCCGTTTTTCCAACAAAACTCCCCGTAAACTTCAAATGCTTCTGCAATCTGTCATCCCTATCAACTTCTTAAACTTGTCGAGCAGTACCTTTGGCAATGGCTTTGTAAATATGTCTGCCACTTGTTCTTGGCTTGCCACATGCATTAGTTCCACATTTCCATTTTTCACATGATCTCGGATAAAGTGGAAACGAACATCAATGTGTTTGCTTCTTTCATGATTCACTGGATTCTTCGCCAATTCAATTGCGGATTTGTTGCCTATATGAATCACTGTTCCGTTTGACTGCTTCATCTCCATCTTGCTCGGTAGATTTCTTAGCCATACAGCATGACATACACACCAAGATGCTGCTACATATTCAGCTTCACATGTTGAGAGCGTCACGATCGGTTGCTTCTTTGAAAGCCAAGTGAAAGCAGTATTTCCCAGAAAGAACACGTACCCTGCAGTACTTTTTCGGTCATCAATATCTCCACACCAATCACTGTCAGAGTATCCAATCAGCTTGTAATCTTCTGTCCTCGAGTAGAACTATCCATGTGACGTTGTTCCTTGAATGTACCTGAGGATTCTCTTTAACGCCTTCCAGTGTGAGTAAGTTGGGTTCTCCATGAACCGACTCACAACGCCAACACTTAGTGTAATATCTGGCCTTGTGTATATGAGGTAGCGAAGGCTTCCAACCAAGCTTCTGTACCTTCCTGGATCAACTTGTTCTCCTTCATCAAACTTTGAAAGTTTTGCTCCAGGTTCCATAGGTGTTGATACGGGGTTGCACTTCTCCATCTTGAATTCTTTCAAGATCTTCTTCGCATATGTCTCATGTGATACAAAGATGCCTCTTTCGGTTTGTCTAACTTCTAGACCAAGGAAGAACTTCATCAAGCCTAAATCAGTCATCTCAAACTCCTGTTTCATTCTTCTCTTGAAGTCTTCTATCATCTTATCACTGTTACCCATGAAAATGAGGTCATCAACATAAAGAGCAACAAACAAAATGTTACCTCCATTTTCTTGATGTAGAGGGCATGCTCGTAGGGACATTGCTCAAACTCATTCTCCTTGAGATATGCATCAATGCGAGTATTCCACGCTCGCGGTGCTTGTTTTAGCCCGTAAAGCGCTTTCTTCAACTTCAACACCTTTGTTTCTCCTCCAAGTTTCAGATAACCTGGTGGTTGCTCAATGTAGACTTCTTCTTCGAGTACACCATTCAAGAACGCTGTTTTGACATCCATTTGGAATATTGGCCATTTGTACTGAGCAGCTTGAGAAATGAGTAGCCGGATTGTCTCCATTCTTGCGACAGGGGCAAAGACTTCATCATAATCGATTCCTTCCTTTTGCTTGCATCCCTTTGCGACAAGCCGAGCTTTGTATCGTTCAATCTCCCCTTGTGCATTCACCTTTTTCTTGTAAACCCATTTCACTCCAATGGCCTGACTTCCTTTGGGCAATTCAGTGAGCTCCCATGTGTTGTTGCGCTCGATTGCTTCAATTTCTTCATCCATGGCTGACTTCCATTTTTCATCTAGTACAGCATCTTCATACTTGATATTTTCAGAATCTGCCAACAAACATACAAGATGTACCTCTGTGGAGTCGTACAAATCTTGGAGACTTCTCATCGGGATTGTCGTGGCTCATCTTCTTCTTCATTTTCTTCAACAATTTAAGGATTTGTTGGTATAATCGTCGGAACAACAGCTGGCGATTCTCCGAGTTTGTTGGTAACTTCTGTTGAGTTATTCCAGTCCCATTCACTTGCTTCATTCACTCGCACATCTCTACTCACGATCACCTTCTTGCTTATCGGGTCATACAGCTTATACCCTTTTGTGAGTCCATCATATCCGATAAAAACATATGCTTTGCTTTTATCTTCCAGCTTCATCCTTCGCGGATCTGGTACACGTGCATAGGCTACACTACCGAATATTTTTAGATGAGAGACGGTGGGCTTCTTACCACTCCATGCTTCCAGTGGTGTTCGATTCTTCAACTTCATGTGTGGGCACCGATTCTGTATGTAGACGGCACACATCACAGCTTCTGCCCAGAATTCTTTGGGCATCTTTTTGCTTTTCAGCATCGACCGAACCATATCTAGGATGGTCCTATTCTTCCTTTCAGCTACTCCATTTTGTTGGGGCGAGTATGGTGCTGTCAGAAATCTTCTTATGCCTTCTCGTTCACAGTATTCTCGGAAGGCTGTCGAGGTGTATTCGCCTCCTCTATCGGATCGAATTGCTTTGATGGATCTGCCAGTTTCTTTTTCGACACTCGCCTTGAATATTTTGAACACCTTGAATGCATCGGATTTTTCCTTCAACAAATAGACCCACGTCCTTCGAGAGAAATCATCGATGAAGGAGATGAAGTATCTCTTTCCGCTGAAAGATTCGGGAGTAATTGGTCCACATATATCGGTGTGGATCAACTCAAGTGGATGCTTCGCTTCATATTCGGCCTTCTTTCGAAATGAGGCTCTTGTTTGCTTCCCGAATACCCAATCTTCACAGAATTCTCCTCCAAAATCCATGCTAGGCAGTCCTTTCACCATCTTCATCTTCATTAGCTTTTTCAGGCCATCATAATGTAAGTGGCCAAAGCGATGATGCCATAGCGATGCTTTATCTACTTCTTTGACTTGTAAGCATTTCCCTTGCAAGCTTTGCAGGTTCAACTTGTACATTCGATTTCTTTCCATTTCGACTCGAGCTATCAGACGTCCTTGCTTGTCTTTCAGATGCAGCAACTGATCTTTTAGAAAGGTTGAGTATCCTTTCTCTGCGAGCTGGCCAAGACTCAAGATGTTGTTTTTGAGGTCTGGGACATAGTAGACATCTTGGATTGTCCCTATCAAGCCATCATTCTGTGTGAAACATATCGTACCACGGCCTTTGACTTGCACTTTTGATGCATTTCCGAATGATACATGACCATTGTCAACTTTCTGCATTTCTTTGAATAGATGCTCATCATAGCACATGTGGTTGCTTGCTGCAGAATCGAGGTACCAGGATGTGTCATCGTTGACATCGTTGTGCGCCATCATGAGAACACCTCCATTTGCTTTGTCTTCCACGACTAGGTTGGTTGTCTCTTCCACTCGTCTGTTGGCCCGACACTCTTTTGCAAAGTGTCCCATCTTGCCACAATTGTAACAACCCTCGTTGTTGCAGTCTTCGGCATGGTGACCATATTTGTGGCACTTTTGGCATTTGATGTGGGAATAATTTGATCGACCGCCTCTTCCTCGAGCGCGTCCTCTTCCACGCCACTTTGCTTGATTTCCTTGAAATTTGTCCTTATGATATCCTTCATAATTGTTGCCTTGGATACCACGACCGTATCCACGACTTCCACGGTCATGTCCTCTCCCCCGAAAATTTCGAGTGTAGAGAACCTTTTCATCTTTAATTGATGCCTTGGTCTGGAGTGCCTGGTCGAGTGACTCCTCTTTCTTTTTCTTTTTTCTTTGTTCATGTGCTTCGAGAGATCCAGCGAGCTCTTCAACGGTGAGCACTTTGAGGTCTTTTGATTCTTCAATCGCACACACAACATTTTCGAAATCATTGGTTAATGATCTCAATATTTTCTCCACAATTCTGGCATCGGACAATTCTTCTCCGTTCCGATTGAGTTGGTTTGCCACGGTCTGGACACGTGTGATGTAGTCAGACACGTTTTCTGACTCCTTCATTTTCATGCTTTCAAGCTCTCCACGAAGGGTTTGAAGACGCACTTGCTTTACCCGGTCGGCTCCTTTGAATGATTTTTCAAGGATGTCCCACGCTTCTTTTGAGGTGGTGGCACCGGATATTTTTTCGAAGCCTGATTCGTCAACGGCTCGGAATAACATGTACAGGGCTCCGCTATCTTTGGATCGTGCATCTTTCAATGCTTTTTGTTCTGCTGCAGTTAATTTCCCGGTATTTTCTGGTTCTACAAAACCATTTTGAACCACGTCCCATGCATCTTGAGCTCCAAGAAGGGCTTTAATTTGAATACTCCATTTCTCGTAATTTGCTTTCGTAAGCTGCGGCAGTGACATTTGTCCCGTAATATTCGCCATTTGACCTGGATAAATAATATATATATATATCTTTTTTTTTAAATATATATATTTCAAATATAATATATATATATATATATATATATATATATAGTTAAACCAACAATTAATTCAATTGAAAGCTTTGTCAGGCTTTTGGTTTCAACCGAATTAATTGTGCAACTACCAATTCCTTTACTTTCTCCCTTGCTTTCAATAAATGCCAGCTAAGCCCACCAATGTTGCTTCACTTTGCCCAGCTTCAGTCTTCAAGGTGGAATAAGACAGAGAGAGAACTGGTGTGAACGTTGGTTTCACAACGAAGGGGCAACGCTCGGCAGGGGATAATGATCGGCGTTCGGTGTTTGGTCGGGACCGGTCCTGGAGTCAAAGGTACTGGAGTGGTTAGACGTGGAATTGCTGGATGGGAGAGCAGCTGCTGCAGTACGGCTGTGTAGGCAGCTTGGCGTTGGAGACGCAACGGCGGAAGGTGGAGGGACTGTGCTGGTGGCAGCTTCTCACGAAGAGCCGGCGGTGGACAGCAACACTGAGGAAACCAGGATGGTAAATTTTAATTTAATTCTTTTAATTTGAGTGTTTATACTCAAACCTGTTTTGCTCTGAGTTCGGACCACTCAGGCTCTGATACCAATTTGTAGATTTGTTATCTCACACACAAGAACACTTTACATTTTTGATATCTAAAAAGGATAACCAAAAGCGGAGAGTTGTTTAGCTAAAGCTTTCTTTAGATTTCTTGCCTTGCTTTGCTCTGAGAATTACAACAATCTGAGTACCTATTTATAGAAATGAAAACGCACACAATACAATTAACACATGCTAAAACTATTCTTATAGTGGCTTCAATACTTTCGGCGCCGTAGATGAGAATTCAACCGGACGGCTTTACTGTTACTTTGATGGCTTCAACAAATACGGCATTTGACGTTTATGCCGTTTTTCCAACAGATTCACTGTTTTAGTTTTTCTAAGAGTTTGAAAGTTTAAGTCTTCTATGAGTCTGTTTTTCTTCTGGAAAATATTCTTCAAGATCACTGAAGACATCGTGCTTACACTGCTTCAATTGGTTCATCCGAATTGAAGATCACACTTCATTTAATATGCTACAAAGGTGTTCTTTGCAAAGAAACCTGTCAAGAGTTTAATGGATTGAATCCATGTGTAACTGCTATTTAAGATTCCAGTCAGAAAAGATCTACTTCACATCAAATTGGAGTTTTTTTCCGGCACCTGAAGTTATGGGGAGTACAGACGACGGGAGTTCTGCTAGATCAGGTCTAGTTCTAGATTTTGATGTGTTTGATTCTTAGTCTATCGAGTCTTGTTCTTTTTGAGTCTTAGAAGTAGTAAGAGTACCTGGATTGGGATCCCCAGACGTAGGCTTGAGGTCGAACTGGGTCAAAAAAACCTTTTGTCTCTTTCTTTCTTTATTGTTTCTGCTGCAGGACTCGCACACACACTGTCGATCACTACTAGTTTAGATCACCGCTCAATGATTTAGTTAATTCAAGATTCGCACTAATCTGGGACCAACATTAATCTTCTATTTCCTTTCAGCATATTACCCAAAAAAGAGAAATAAAAAAAGGAAAAGGGAATAGAACAATAAATAAATGTTGGATAAGGATTTGAAAACCAACCTCTAAATTGATGGGAAAAAAGTCAAAATCATCCCACAACTTTCGTGTGTTTCTCAAATGGTCTCATAATTGTGCACTTCACTCCTCGCCCAAATGATCCCAGGCTAACGTGTCGCAAGGATTAAGGGGTTAATTATAGAACCATTTGAGAAACTGACGAAAGTTGTGGGATGATTAACCTGTTAATCCTCGCAATTAACCTCCGATAGGATCATTTGGGCGAGGATTAGCAAACATATGGGATGGATTATATAAGTGAAGTTCACAATTATTGGACCATTTGAGAAACACACGAAAGTTGTGGTATTATATTTGGCTTTTTTCCCCTAAATTCAATATTATGGCACCAAATTGACTTTTTTCCGATTTCAAGTTGTCAATAGAAATCCACTCTCGTTAATCCTCCCTCATCGATCATGTATCGCATTTCAAATATTAAATTATAAATTATCTTAAGCCAAACAAAGAATTTCAAATCCATAATATTTGAAATCCATTAATTTCAATCCAAACGTACACAAACCTAATAGTTCATAGACTTGTGGAGGAGTTGTTCCATCTCTGATTATTTTGTACGATACATCTTCATTGGATTTTTATTAAACACTAAAATATGATATGAAAGAACTCATGGATAAAGCTCAATGAGAGACCTCAAACCTAATGATGGATAAATCTTGTATCTTGTGAAACCAGCGTCGACAAATAGCTTTTCCCATTCTTTCTCACCTCTTTCCTTCCCATTTATATAACCCATCAACGCAATATCAAAAAATAGCTTGGCCTGCGTTTCCTCTTTGTAACCTGATTTGTCTAAATCATCCAAAACCGCTTCGATTATAATCACCTTCCCTCCTACGTTGCCCCTTTCAACAATTGCTTCCCTGCATTTCTTCAGTAATCTAATGCTGTTTTCATCGTTACAGCCATGTAATATCCACTGCTCGTTTGCAATAAAACAATTCATAGTGACAAAACTTTTAGTAATAAATAATCAGAAAAGAAATGATTGTTCTCCCATATAGTAATGAAATGTTTAACTTATCAGTTAAGAAAAAAGATTATTTTTCTAAAATGTTTAGTTATCAGTTAATGGAATTATCATCACAGTAATTTGATACCTTGAGAAGTATAGCATCGCCGGAAGGAATGCTTTCGAACATGTCCCCCCCAACGTAAGTAATGTTTTCCGAGTCGTTCAAGTCAGCCACAACGTGTGAAAGATCCTGGATAATACATTTCATGCCTGGAAATGCATCAACAATCGCCTTAGCAGTAGTCCCATCTCCTCCTCCCACATCGACCAACAACTCAATCCCCTCAAATACTTGTCTACACTCTTTCAAAAGAAGGTGCAGAACAAACCCTGAATCACGAGACATAGCAAGGTTGAATAGGTCATTGAACCTTAAATCTTGCCCAGCAAGCTCCCAAATCATTTTCCCATTTGCCATTTCAAATGGTGACACATGGTTTCCAGTGAAAATCCATTCACGCATATAATCGAATGGCTTTACCATGATGGGATCATGATGGAGTTGAACAAATGGTGCAAGTGTCAATTGACCATCCTTCAAGAGTAAGTAAGAGGCTGGTGTGAGCCAATATAACTCTTCTTTTTCTTCTTTGCCATCGCTTTTGGTCCCGGAAATATTGAGACGCACAAAGAACTTGGAATAGGTTAATATGCGCATTAAACGATAAATTAATTGGGACTTCTCTTTGTTGATGCGGAGGGAAGAGACTAGTTGGGAAAGTGTGATGGGTTTTCCGTGGCTGTGGATGATATCGGGTATGCCCAACTGAAGAGCACAATTCAGGGCAATGGAGTTTATGAAGGAGAACATGTGGTTCCATATGTGGGCTTGAGCCTCAACTAGTTCTTCACTGGATAGATCATCGTATTTCGGGACCTCTAATTCCTTATTACTATTCGGCAATGCCATTTTCCAGTTTGGCTGTATTGCAGTGTTTTGATGATTTGAATATCACTTGTGAAGGGCTTATATAAGTAAGAGGGATATCACACAGCATGAAATAAAAATTTGAGCTTCAATAGTTCGCGACTTTAATTTGCTATATATGTACAGCAATTAGCTAATTATATTGCTGCACATGAATAAAATGTTTTTAGATTTTAATAAGTTAGGTATATAATTATGAGTTAAGATATGAACAGATTGCGTTTGAGAGCCCCTGCTGAACTGCTAGATTGTGCTGCACTGTGTGTTTGGTTTCCAACCTAATCGGTATCAATCCATGAGATTTCCGCTATGTGTTTGGTTTCCAACCTCAACAATATTCAACAATTAAAACAATATTCAACAATTAAAGTTTAGAATTTAAAGTTTAAAGTTTGAGTACAAGGGTGAACAATAGTTAATTTTGAATTAAGAAACGTTTGAATATTAATAATGTTTGGTATTAGAGTTTAGATGTTGGACTGTAAAAAGCTAAAAGGTGGTGAGAGGTGGCATTTAAAATTTAGAGGTTAAAAATTTAGTGATAATTGAAATAAATTTTTATTATTTATAGGTTTTTAATATACTTTTAGTAAGTATATTGAAGACAAACGTTTAATTATTTTTTGTTGTTTAGTAAAACATCATATTGATATTATTTTTAAATTTAAAAGTAAGAACATTGTTGTAAATTAGCATGAATTGGAAATTTAAGATTTCCAACTCAACCAATATGTGGGCTTGAGCTTCAACTAGTTCTTCACTGGATAGATCTTCGTATTTCGGGACCTCTAATTCCTTATTAATCCGCAATGCCATTTTCTAGTTAGGCTATATTGGAGTATTTTTGATGATTTGATTATCACTTGTAAAAGGCTGATATACAAATATATTAAGAGGGAGATCACACACCACGAAATAAAATTTGATCATCACTTGTAGAAGGCTTATATACAAAATCACATACTCAATATAATGCCTAAACCCAGGAAACAAACTCTCTTACGCTAAACGAACTGTTCTAGAAGAGCAGTGTAGTTGGGACTCTCGCTCAACTACGGCTGTAGAGATACCACTCTATTTGAATCCTCCAAGGCACGATCACGATTTGTCGATCACCATGATTTTCATCTTTCTCCTGAATTGATCCGTCAGACTTCTTTCTTGCCATCAGAACATGTAAAATGTCTTCATGAAAAATGCCTTCTCAAATCTTGATTCTTCCTAAAGAACTTTGTAACTCAATCTTGAAGAATACAATCAACTCTCTCAGAAACTTATTCAGAATACTTGATTCAAAATGGATGAATTGAAAAATTACAACTTTGAATTACAATACACATATATAAGAGAGACTTAAACAAACCGACTCAATCTGAAACTGTAACTGTCGTCGTTAAGCTGTTGTTCCAACACATGTATCAACATCTGATGAAAAGTACATAATATGTTGTTCAAACAATGTATTAACAATCTCCCCCACATTTCACGGAGATGTTGATTCATCAAAAGTGTCTATAAAAAATATATCAATACAGGCAATAGACAGATAAGCACATAATAAGCACATGATAGCAGAACAACATCCAAACATCATAATATCATCAGTTCAAACAAGTAACGACAGTTATATCAGCATAAAGTTCAAAAATATCCAAATCAACCAGAGCAAAAAAAAAAAAAATATCACCAAGACCAGCAGAGTATCATCAGCATGTACAAAGTTTCAACATCCATCAAACACAGAAACAAAAATAAGAGTTTTCAGTTAGAAATTTGTTACCCCTTCCCTTACCAAACCACCACCATAGACACCAGCTTCTCCCCCTTGATGGTTCAAACAACTCCATCAGATGAATCTTCCTCGTCAGCAAAAGGTTGGGGCTCATCAGAACGAGCTGAACCTGTAGTCCTACGAGGAGGGGAGAGTGAACCAGGAAGCATGCTAACAATCTGAGTAATCCTTCTTTTGGTGGAATGGCATCCTGACTGATCTTAGTTTGCTTCTCATTGAGAGCAAGCAACTCGGATTTGATCTGTTGGACAAGAGCTGTGCCAGATAAGGGTGGTCCATCCTTGAAGTCATTGTGCATGTCGCGAAGATTTGGAGTGGGGAATGCATATCGATCTTAATCAGCTCATCCTTTTTAGTCTTAATGCCATTTTGGTACAACAGCAAAGCGATCAAGCCAGGGTAGGGAAGGCTAGCAGACTTTGAGATTTTCTCACTGGTAAAATCTACCATCTTCTTCAAAACAAGCAAACCAAAGTTCATTAGTTCAATGCTAGAGTTAATATAGAAAAGAAGTTTACCCATTTCCAGTGAGGGCTGAGAAGCGTTCTTCATTGGCAGAATGTTGGTACGACAGAAGTAATAGACACAATGAAACTTCATGGTCAGGTCCGAAGCACTGCATTTGTGGCGTCCAAAATCAAAAGCCTTTTGGTTTGAGATAGTATCGGTGATCTCAGCAGGTGAATGTGGCATGTACTCCAAAGGGTCTCCGAGGTCGTCGTTAGGAGAGAGTTCCAACAATGCATTGATAACGGCATGAGTAACTTCAATGAACTTGCCTCGAATGTACACCTTTCCAGCCCAGGATGAGTTTGCATTCAGAATGTCAGGGTGGAGAATGGCGTAGAACTCTCTGACCACAGTTGATGAATAGGCTTTGAAGGATTTCTCCCATTTCAGTAAATGCCTTTCCTCCAGCAATTCATCAAACCCTATTTCAGTGTAGGTTTTGTGAGTAAAGACGTCCTTTGGGATGAAATTTCGGTGCGCTAGGTCTTGTGTGCCGAACTGCATCATTTTTTTCGTGAAGTATGTTGGATTGATGGCTCTTTTCGATTTTGGGTCAGTAGGTGTCATTCTAGTGCAAGGGCGTTTGTTTGCAATATCAACATCGCTTGTGGAAGAGTAATGCACCCTATGAAACCACATTTAAACGAGCTTGAATTGAACCAAAATATGTCTAAAATGAGTGCATTTTACCTTAATTCATTGCACTTTAGGTGTATTTCATGTGTTTTTACTTTTCAAGTGATCATGGTTAGATTTGGCTTATTTAGGTTAAATTTATCATGTTTTTATGTGTATTTAATAAGACTTTTGGCAAACCTAATGCATTGCAATGTTGTTTCAGGCATTTAAATAATGAAAAGCGATGTTCGGAAGCTTTATTTTGGAAAATAAGGAATATTTAATGTGATATGTGCCAAGATTCAGACTTAGAAAAAATTCTGTTGAAACCTTCCCAGAATGCTCCGCACAGGCATGGCGGAGCCTAAATTGCCTTCCGAGCACCGCACCAGGCACCGCTTCAACACTTAGAAAAATTTCAGAGGTGAAAAAGTGTAATACCCGGGATTTTTACAGCAAAATATAAAAATTTATTCTCGAAGAGAAAATAATTTATTACAATAAATTATTGCTCGGAAGTGAAACGCCGATAGATTCAAAAATTCAAAATGGAATAAGAGGGAAAGGAAGCCCGAAGAAATTCCATGAATCGAGTAAAAGAATTGGAATTAAATTCAAGAAGGAAAGAATTTTAATTCCGAAAACCCGTGAAGTCGGAAATAATTTAATTAGATAAATTATCGCACGGGAGCCAAAAGAAGATGAATTGGAAGCCGACAAATCCGAAACCAATGGACTTAAGATTTCAAACACGAAATCAATCTAAGTCAAAATAGATTTAAGATAGGAATTTATAATCCGAGAACGACCCGAAAAGTCGAGCCCGAAAATGTAGAAGGATAGAAGTCCGAAAGAGAGGAGAAACGGCCCGACGGGATTGCACGGCCAGCCGGGCGCAACGGCCCAGACCAGCCGCGCGCATCCCGCGCGCCCCCGCGCCAAGACCGCGCCATCTATGGCAGTCTGCGGGAAGATCGCGATCAACGCGATTTCTTGCCAAATTTCGACCCGAAAACTATGGTAACTTACCTTACCCGTGTAGAGGAGATCAAGGATCATTAGGAGGCTGATTGTCAGCCATTCCAACTCCCAAAATCCCTCTCAAAACCGCCCCCATCATCCTCCCCACTCAACCCACTCGAAAAGAAAGAAAAATCAAGTTCCTTGGCTTTCCGACACCGTTCCGGCGAAGGAGACGACGTACGGACGAGTTGGGGAACTCCTCAAGCATTGTGTAGTGGTAAGGATGAATTTTCAATCTTGTTTTCATGACCCCTGGTCGACCTAAGGCCTGACACATGAGTTTTCCTCTCTTATTCACAAATCGGGACCGATGAGAAGGAGTCGGAGTTGTTTGGACGTGTTCGTGGCTTCCGGAGGCCATCCCGAAGAATCTTAGGATCTTAAACCTCACCCACTGTAAGTTTATTCCTTGTGTATCAATTTTGGGTGACTAAAATCGAACAAATCAATAGATCTAAACAAAAACGTAAAAATCGGACTTAAAAACCCCAATCCGCGCATTTTCTGAAATCCGGTTAAAACTCTTACTTAGAGAATCCGAAACGAGAAACTCCAAGCTGAAGACTTGTTCCCCACATTGTAATCTACGTTGTGTCAAATTTTCAATTATTTTCATCAAGTTTCGACCCCCGAAATCGCGTCTGGTATTTTCTGAGCTGTTTTCAAAACCGAAGGAAACTGGCAGATTTTCGTGTTCGAGTTCCTTAGCGCATTTCGAATTGAAAACTTCAAAACTAAACTTTTATGTAAAGACGAAAGTTGTAGCTAACTGTCTAAACATCACGTCCGTAAAATTTCACGCATTTTCGATAACGTTTGCATACTCAAAAACCCTTGGAAGCGGACTGTGATGTAACGGTAAACTGGACAGATTTCGTAGTCGAACTTGTTGTGCATTATTCGATCCTTTATGGTCAAAACTAATCTTGGGTGAAAACATAAAAGTTGTATATGATGGTGTCTAGTTTATCCCTGAAAAATTTCATAATTTTTGAACCACGTTTGATATGCCAAAAAGTCGTCAAAATTTGAATCGCCAAATCTGGAATCCTGACAGTTTTTATGACCCGACTTGATGCACGTTTTTCACACGTTTTTAGAAGGATTCAACTGTGCATTTCTAAACAAAAGTTGTAGGAAATTATGTCTAGATTATGTGTATAAAATTTCATGAATTTTGGAATTCATTTAATATGTCAAAACGGAAGATTTCAGAAACTGTTTCAACTCGATTTTTAAGTCCGCGCGTGTACAGAGTGTTGTGGTCGATTTTTGAGCCTCTAAAATTCAATACATCCAAATCCTTAAAACATGAAAGTTGTTCCTTAATATGTTTTGTAACTACTGTGAAAATTTCGTAACGATTGGTTTTGAAATGAATTTTTTAATCGGCGTTGCACGAACCTGTGACGAAAACGGTTTTTGAGACATAAATTATTCTTTGCAACAAACTCGGATTTCAACTCACTTCGGAACCTTATTTCCAAAAACTTAGAACATGAAAGTTGTTCGTATGTGTGTTTTTGAATTACTGTAAAAATTTCAGAATTTTTGGAGAAAGGACGAATTTTAAATTAAGAAAGGCGTAAACTGCCACGAATAGGATTTTTTTTCGAACTTGAGAAAACTCGAACTATGAAAACGCGATATCGATCATTTGATAACATTGAAATACGAACTTTCGAAAAATCCCGTTCACTAGGCTGAGCTGATCTTCATGCTATCATTATTTTTGGATCGCCTCGTTAGTGGTCCTACTATCTTTTTGAGACTGCCTCGTTAGTGGTCTCCTTTATATGCCAAAACGGCAGTTGTGCACATGGCCTGCCGAATCGGCAGTGGGAAATACACGGCCTGCCCGAGTGGCAGTGAAACCGCTTGAAAGGCCTGTCAAATGACAGTTGATAAACACGCCTGTCAAATTGACGGTAGATATACATGGCTAGCCAAAACGGCAGTCAATACTGATATGGCTGCGGCCGCCGGATCACCGGCTAACTGATTTTTGACTATTGAGATTGCCTCGTTAGTGATCTCCCTTGTGTGGTGTGCTCTCCTTAGTTTGCGGGATAAAATATAAAAGACTTGCGTGAATGTTTAATTATGCTTAAATTTTTATTTACCATGTTTTTAAATTATGCTTCTAAAATTACGTTCTTAAATTATGTTTTTAAATTACGCTTTTAAATTGAGTCCTTTAGTTATGCATCCTCGTCTTGAATAAATTAATCATGTTTTTCCGCTGCAAGTTAAATTATGAATTTTTAAAATCTCAATTAAGCCTGAGTAAAAGTATAATTTTTATATTAAATAAATAATTTTAAAACCCCTTTATTGTTACGTTAGGGAATAACTTACTCAGTATTTTATATACTGATAAAACCCGTTGTTCATTTTTCTATTACAGAGTACGGAGCATGATCATGCATCGGGGGATCATTTTGGACATTTAGTTATTTATTTTACATTTGCATACGCGCTTGTTAACCCGACTTTGGCCATGTCGGCCCTATCTTTAAATTTCCGCTGCAAATTTATTATTATTATTATTACATGTGTGGATGATGTATTATTATTATTATTTTAAGCAATTCCGGACTTGTTTTTAAAACTATTTCCAAAACCCATAGCCTTGCATCTCTTTAGCAAGCTCGGAGGATCCGTGTCCTGCTAGGGAGGTGTGGCGGTGGCATCCCGGCCTGGGTTATCAAATCCGGGGTGTTACAAAGTGGTATCAGAGCCCGGAAGTATTTTTAAATTATTATTATTATTTTTGGCCAATATAGAGGCCCAAGGATTTTTAAACAAATATTAATATTATTCTTAAATTTTTTTAAGTACCATTATTATTATCTTTAAATTTTAAATTTTATTTCCATGGAACAAAAATGTATTTTAAACCCATGGAAAATATTTACATATGCATAGAAAATTTTTCCAACAATTTTTTTTTTAAATTCACGAAAATATTTTTTTTCGGGGTTGGGATAACATTGCACCGCATGGCATACATCCATTAATATTTGCGCTAATTTTTTTTTATGAATTATCAATGCTAAATAATACTCTTATCTTAGAATCCGACATGACCTTTATTTAGGAGCGCTTGCTTAAGACTAATTGTGCCCTAGTCCTAGAATTTGATCACCTAACTTTAGCATTCTTCCATACATTACCTCTTGCCAATCCTATCTTACAGATTTTCTTGAACGCTAACGTGCCTTAGATTAGAAGCTTACTTTCACGTGCGTTGATAACAGAGAATGGCACCTAAGGGAAAGTCGAGAAAGGAAATACCAAACAACACTAACGCTGACCTCCCCAACGCACCGAACAATAATGAGATCCCTCAGAACGTAGGAGGGCGAGTGCCACATGTTCCCAACAAAATGGATGAGCGTCTAAGGACTGTCGAGGAAGTTCTCGTAATATTAGGAAATGCTGAAGTGCAACGTGCACAAGCGGGTGTACCACCACCGGTAACCCGAGTCAACTACTTAGCCTTGGTAAACCCTTACCAACCACCCCACTACGCCGGCGAAGAGGACCCGGCTCAGCTAGAGGAATGGATACGGACGTTCGATAAGCTGTTGAACGCCGTAAAGTGTCCCGACGGGGAAAAGGTTCACGTAGCTTCATACTACTTAGGAGGCGAGGCAGATGATTGGTGGCAAGCCACCCAGTGGAAACGTGCGGAGTACGACGAGCCCTACACATGGTCAGAATTCACGAATCTGCTTAGGGATCATTTTTATCCCTTCAGCACGAAGGCTGCTATGTATGAGGAATTTCTGACACTGAGGCAAGGAGGAAAAACGGTCCAAGAATACTATAATCGTTTCAAGGAGTTGGAGCGGTTCGCGCCGAGACTGGTGCCAACTGATGTAGAGAAGGCACAGAAGTTCGAGATGGGATTGAACCTATCTATTAGAGAGGTGATCACGGGTGAGCACTACCCTAACCTACAAGCTGTATATGATCGTGCAGTAGCGGTTGCACGAGTTCAAGGACTGAAACGGAAACCGATAGGTGGGACTAACCAAAGATCACAAGGAGGATACAAGAGGAATAAGGACCATGTCCGTAGAAACTCGAACCAACCACATCAAGACGACAATGGACGTAACAAGGGGATAGTCTTCAACCATGGTGACTATGCGCCACCATGTCCAAAGTGTGGTAAACCACATTTCGCAAGAGGATGCCCTCAGCCTGGAGCATGCCTTCGGTGCGGTCGACATGGTCATCGGCTGCGTGACTGCCGGACGCGAATAGAAAACATAAATAGGAGAGAGGACGTGACCACTCGGCCCAAGCAACCGTAAGAAGTTTTCAAGCATCGATAACTGCATTTATTTTTGAGTTCGACTCTACGAATTGTATCCAATCAAAAATAAACAAATTCAAATTGTTTTGAACTACGTAATGAATTGATCCCTTCACAGGGTACGTAGGCAACTTAGAAATTTCAATTCTAAGCACAGTCGTTAAATAAGAAATAAAAATGACATGATATGATACAAGAAATAAAAACCAAATTTACATTAGTTCCTAGCTCACGAGAAGCTAACACACAACTTCGAGGACGAAGTTGATTCCTAAGGGGGAGAGGATGTAACACCCGAGAAATTTAATTCATGTTCAAAGGAATGGAATTAATTTCTCAAAATTAAGGAAGACGTTTATCCTTGAGGAGGGTAAATGGAAATACCCTAACAATAAAGTTGAATAAAAAAAAAATTAATTAAAGTGCGGGTACAACTTCGGGGACGAAGTTGATTCTTAAGGGGGTAGACTGTAATACCCGGGATTTTTACAGCAAAATATAAAAATTTATTCTCGAAGAGAAAATAATTTATTACAATAAATTATTGCTCGGAAGTGAAACGCCGATAGATTCAAAAATTCAAAATGGAATAAGAGGGAAAGGAAGCCCGAAGAAATTCCATGAATCGAGTAAAAGAATTGGAATTAAATTCAAGAAGGAAAGAATTTTAATTCCGAAAACCCGTGAAGTCGGAAATAATTTAATTAGATAAATTATCGCACGGGAGCCAAAAGAAGATGAATTGGAAGCCGACAAATCCGAAACCAATGGACTTAAGATTTCAAACACGAAATCAATCTAAGTCAAAATAGATTTAAGATAGGAATTTATAATCCGAGAACGACCCGAAAAGTCGAGCCCGAAAATGTAGAAGGATAGAAGTCTGAAAGAGAGGAGAAACGGCCCGACGGGATTGCACGGCCAGCCGGGCGCAACGGCCCAGACCAGCCGCGCGCATCCCGCGCGCCCCCGCGCCAAGACCGCGCCATCTATGGCAGTCTGCGGGAAGATCGCGATCAACGCGATTTCTTGCCAAATTTCGACCCGAAAACTATGGTAACTTACCTTACCCGTGTAGAGGAGATCAAGGATCATTAGGAGGCTGATTGTCAGCCATTCCAACTCCCAAAATCCCTCTCAAAACCGCCCCCATCATCCTCCCCACTCAACCCACTCGAAAAGAAAGAAAAATTAAGTTCCTTGGCTTTCCGACACCGTTCCGGCGAAGGAGACGACGTACGGACGAGTTGGGGAACTCCTCAAGCATTGTGTAGTGGTAAGGATGAATTTTCAATCTTGTTTTCATGACCCCTGGTCGACCTAAGGCCTGACACATGAGTTTTCCTCTCTTATTCACAAATCGGGACCGATGAGAAGGAGTCGGAGTTGTTTGGACGTGTTCGTGGCTTCCAGAGGCCATCCCGACGAATCTTAGGATCTTAAACCTCACCCACTGTAAGTTTATTCCTTGTGTATCAATTTTGGGTGACTAAAATCGAACAAATCAATAGATCTAAACAAAAACGTAAAAATCGGACTTAAAAACCCCAATCCGCGCATTTTCTGAAATCCGGTTAAAACTCTTACTTAGAGAATCCGAAACGAGAAACTCCAAACTGAAGACTTGTTCCCCACATTGTAATCTACGTTGTGTCAAATTTTCAATTATTTTCATTAAGTTTCGACCCCCAAAATCGCGTCTGGTATTTTCTGAGCTGTTTTCAAAACCGAAGGAAACTGGCAGATTTTCGTGTTCGAGTTCCTTAGCGCATTTCGAATTGAAAACTTCAAAACTAAACTTTTATGTAAAGACGAAAGTTGTAGCTAACTGTCTAAACATCACGTCCGTAAAATTTCACGCATTTTCGATAACGTTTGCATACTCAAAAACCCTTGGAAGCGGACTGTGATGTAACGGTAAACTGGACAGATTTCGTAGTCGAACTTGTTGTGCATTATTCGATCCTTTATGGTCAAAACTAATCTTGGGTGAAAACATAAAAGTTGTATATGATGGTGTCTAGTTTATCCCTGAAAAATTTCATAATTTTTGAACCACGTTTGATATGCCAAAAAGTCGTCAAAATTTGAATCGCCAAATCTGGAATCCTGACAGTTTTTATGACCCGACTTGATGCACGTTTTTCACACGTTTTTAGAAGGATTCAACTGTGCATTTCTAAACAAAAGTTGTAGGAAATTATGTCTAGATTATGTGTATAAAATTTCATGAATTTTGGAATTCATTTGATATGTCAAAACGGAAGATTTCAGAAACTGTTTCAACTCGATTTTTAAGTCCGCGCGTGTACAGAGTGTTGTGGTCGATTTTTGAGCCTCTAAAATTCAATACATCCAAATCCTTAAAACATGAAAGTTGTTCCTTAATATGTTTTGTAACTACTGTGAAAATTTCGTAACGATTGGTTTTGAAATGAATTTTTTAATCGGCGTTGCACGAACCTGTGACGAAAACGGTTTTTGAGACATAAATTATTCTTTGCAACAAACTCGGATTTCAACTCACTTCGGAACCTTATTTCCAAAAACTTAGAACATGAAAGTTGTTCGTATGTGTGTTTTTGAATTACTGTAAAAATTTCAGAATTTTTGGAGAAAGGACGAATTTTAAATTAAGAAAGGCGTAAACTGCCACGAATAGGATTTTTTTTCGAACTTGAGAAAACTCGAACTATGAAAACGCGATATCGATCATTTGATAACATTGAAATACGAACTTTCGAAAAATCCCGTTCACTAGGCTGAGCTGATCTTCATGCTATCATTATTTTTGGATCGCCTCGTTAGTGGTCCTACTATCTTTTTGAGACTGCCTCGTTAGTGGTCTCCTTTATATGCCAAAACGGCAGTTGTGCACATGGCCTGCCAAATCGGCAGTGGGAAATACACGGCCTGCCCGAGTGGCAGTGAAACCGCTTGAAAGGCCTGTCAAATGACAGTTGATAAACACGCCTGTCAAATTGACGGTAGATATACATGGCTAGCCAAAACGGCAGTCAATACTGATATGGCTGCGGCCGCCGGATCACCGGCTAACTGATTTTTGACTATTGAGATTGCCTCGTTAGTGATCTCCCTTGTGTGGTGTCCTCTCCTTAGTTTGCGGGATAAAATATAAAAGACTTGCGTGAATGTTTAATTATGCTTAAATTTTTATTTACCATGTTTTTAAATTATGCTTCTAAAATTACGTTCTTAAATTATGTTTTTAAATTACGCTTTTAAATTGAGTCCTTTAGTTATGCATCCTCGTCTTGAATAAATTAATCATGTTTTTCCGCTGCAAGTTAAATTATGAATTTTTAAAATCTCAATTAAGCCTGAGTAAAAGTATAATTTTTATATTAAATAAATAATTTTAAAACCCCTTTATTGTTACGTTAGGGAATAACTTACTCAGTATTTTATATACTGATAAAACCCGTTGTTCATTTTTCTATTACAGAGTACGGAGCATGATCATGCATCGGGGGATCACTTTGGACATTTAGTTATTTATTTTACATTTGCATACGGGCTTGTTAACCCGACTTTGGCCATGTCGGCCCTATCTTTAAATTTCCGCTGCAAATTTATTATTATTATTATTACATGTGTGGATGATGTATTATTATTATTATTTTAAGCAATTCCGGACTTGTTTTTAAAACTATTTCCAAAACCCATAGCCTTGCATCTCTTTAGCAAGCTCGGAGGATCCGTGTCCTGCTAGGGAGGTGTGGCGGTGGCATCCCGGCCTGGGTTATCAAATCCGGGGTGTTACAAAAAGCTTCAGAATGCTCCGCACCTTCTTGGCGGCGCCTAAAACAGCCTCCAGGCGCCACTTTTGGCACTGCAATCAGAAAATTGGGAAAAAAGCTTCAGAATGCTCCGCACCTTCTTGGCGGCGCCTAAAACACCCTCCAGGCGCCACAAAATGCGCCGCAGACAAAATTTTTGGAAATTGTCAGAATGCACCGCACCTTCTTGGCGGCGCATAAAACCCCTTCCAAGCGCCACTTTTTGCGCCGCAGCAGAAGATTTGGAAAATGACAGGATGCGCCAGCTCTCTTTGGTGGCGTCGAAAACCTCTTCCGAGCGCCATTTTGTGCGCCACAGTCGCGGTTGGGCAGTTTTCTAACCTCCCGAACTCGGTTTTAAATGCCGTTTTTCGTCATTCTCTTCATCGAGACTCAATCCAGACTTATTTTATCATCAAAAACTCTCTGGAAACGCTCTGCAACTTTGGAGAAGAAGGCGATAACACCGAACCATGCCGGAGGAAGTGATCGGAATGTGTTTCTGACTGTGTTCTTCGCATTCTAGGTGTTGTTTTCCTTTTTCTCGCTTTGTAATGTTTAGGATTTGCTTTTAAACATAATTTCCTACTCTTTCCATGTTTGTAAACGGATTTCTATGTTGTTCGTGTTAAAAGTATTCTAGAACGGGAGTTCAGAATCACTTTTGAAGTACGAATTTATGTTTTATGGAAGTATAATAAATGTCGATTTTTATCTGTTTAATATGGACTAATCTGCAAGAACTGTTAGAATTTGAATTAGGATTATGTATTGGATGCCTGCAATTGATCGATGATTATGTTTTGGCAAAAATTCTGAAATCTGCATTTTTAATCTACTAAATCTGGACTGATCGATCATTCTGCATATTTTGTCTACAGTAATCTGGCAATATCCTAATCTGCTTAGATTCTAAATTTAGTACTAAAATCCATATTACCATGTTTTATTGTTATTTTACCATAATTGTTAGATTATTTACACTATTCTGCATAATTAAATGTTAGAATCTAATCTGTATGATTTTTGCTTTGCTAAATCGGAAGATAAAAAGTGGAAATTAGATTTTAGTACCGGTCTTGGGAATAAATCACATTAAAATAGATTCTGGCATGTACACGCTGATTTGGGAAATGAAATGTGTCGTTTAATCACAATATGAAAATTTGTATGCTTGGGAAAGACTCAAATTTATGCCTAGACTGATGATTGCAGAATGTTAGATAATTTAATTTGCTTCCATGAAGTCTGTTTCTACAAATTATGAAAATTAGGAAATTGGCATATATTTAATCTTTATAAAATCATTAATTCTGCTGAAATTGATCTTTTTAGACATTGGGAAATACTAAATCATTATGCAATTTCACTTTTATATAAAGATGGCATGTTCTAAATCATTACAAGCATATATCTTATCTTTATTTTTATTATTTTATTTTTAAGTTGCTTTATTTTTAAATTTAATGCTATCATTTTAATTTAATCACCATTAGAATTAAACAAACTCTTTTCAAAATATAAAATATATTATTAATGAACTTAAAATGACTAAGTTTTCTCCTGAATGAATTAATATTCTGAATTCCCTTGGGTTCGACCCGGTAGTCACCGGTTTTTATTACTTGATGACAACCATCCGCTTGTGGTAAAATATGAGTAGTGAAAATCACTCATCAAAGAGCATCTCTTCTTCTGAGTAGATCTGGTGGCAGGACGTCAAGGTACAGTGCCAACAACTTCGGTCGACTCATTTTGAGAACTTGGGTCAGGAACGGACGGCTCATCGTGAGGTAGAATGTCATGCTCCACAACAGGTGTTCCTTCTTCAGTAGGTTGATCGGTTTCTCAATAAATTAGATTACTTTTAATTAAATGCATTACATCAAGTGTTGATATTAGATGCTAGAATATTTGAGATTAAATTCCACCTCTTGACAACATTACAACTTTAATGAGTTTTTTTGAGGGAATGCTGGTATATTAGAATGTCAATAATTTTCTTATGATTGCATTACCTTTATTTAAATTGTTGTATAAAGATGTGCAATTTGACCTTATAACTCATGAATGACAGGATCATGGAAGTGCATCCACCATTTAGACCTTTAATTTAGAAAATGGTGCATTTGTCTTTGAAAGCTAATTAGGAAAGGGAATTCGTATACTGCTGTTGCATGCTTAGCAATAGTTATTTATGTCTTTTGCTTAATATGTTTGATTTTCTTTTTTTTTAGTTTATATGTTTTACTTACAACTAAAAAAAATATAAAAATGATTCTTGCATGATTTGCATTATATGTAATTTTGGAGTGACTCTTAAGAATTAGAGTGATCAATAACTGAAAGACTTTTTGTGGTGATTTAAGTAGAATAGGAGAAAGACTGAAATAAATTGATAGAGGGGTTGAAGAAAACGAACAGAATTTCATAGATATTTATAGGGGATGATTAGAACTAATTAGGGTATTTTTACTAAACAGATGAATAGGAATATGGATGCAATATTATGTTTCATTTAAACAAATCACGCAATGTATTTTTGCTACAAAGTCTGTACAAATACTGAGTTTTAGATGCCACTCTTCGTAAATGGTTTTCAAAAACTCAGTTAAGCACCGAAAGTAGCACAAACAAGGCATTTTGGGTTTCATTCATACTAATAATGCGTAAAAACTTGTTTGAGCACCACATGTAGTATTAAATGGAATTGTTGGGTTTGTGCCAAACTTGAATTTTTACAAAAGTCCATTCTAATTCATATCCAATTAGCTCAAATTTAATCATAGATCTTCTAATTGGGCTTACAAACCTACCCATTTAATGTAAACCTTAAAAAAAGTAAAAAAAATAAATAATAATAATAATAATAATAATAATAATAAATAAAATAGTCATCTCCCTTGTAATACCCGAGAAATCGACATTAAGTTTTAAAATCCGAAGTTTAAGAATTTGATTTATTTATCGAAATCGAATTAATTCCGAGAGAGCGGAATTAAATATTTCGGACAAGTCGCGACTCGGGATAGATGTATCGAATTATCCCAACAATCTCGGATAATTGATATTGTGATTTTTAAGAGATTAAAAATCATAATATTATAAAAAAAAAAAAAAAATTCGCAGGCTGGTGTCCGCGCGGTGGCGGCGCGGTGCGCGCCACCAGCACGCCACCCTGCTGTTATGGCGAACTCATAACGCCCTATGCGTTTCATGTCATGAATTCGGTGGTGGACGATTCCTAACGACTCCAAATTGATTTCCAGACGTTGGAGGGTGTGTGGGGATGATTTTGGATAGATTTTGGGGTGTGTTAACCCTCCACAAACCTTGATTAAGGTGACTTACAAGCTTGATGAGGCATTACTTGGACCATGGTTGAGCAAGGTGGAGTAGTGGGGGTATGGGAGCTTTAACTTCGGGAGTTATCAGTCATCAAGCACTCACCACTCACCTAGGGTCTTAATGCCATCATTGGATGCCAATCATTTCAGATTCCCACTTCTATTTAACCTCACAACCCCTCTCCATTTCATTTGTTTGAAAAATCTGAGATCATTGGAGTGTTTGTGAGAGTTGAGAGTTGTTCATAGGAATTGCAGAGGTTTCTTTCGAAGTTGGCACTTCCACTCTATAATTACTTGGGTAAGTGAGGATTTCATTCATTTTCCTTAGTCCTAAACTCGAAATACAGGCCTCTAAGATAAGAATTTCTCCAACCGTTCGAATATAGGATCCATCGTAGGAGGAAGGGACTGTTGAGGCCGATCCGGACGATCTAGGGAGTTCTACCAAGAGAAATTTCGATCCTAAACTCATCCCAAGTAAGTTAGTATTGTGCACGTCGATTTTTAGGAGTTTTGGTTGAGTATAACTCGAGATATTGGATCATCTCTCTTTCTTACAAAATCTGCCAAATAGGGTTTTCCTATGACCAATCTTATTGTTCTGTGAATTCGACCATGATCCGTACATTTTTAGGAGAACCTTCCAAAATGAAAAATGTTCCTAACATCCTAAATATACTCTCTGCAAATTTTTATAATTTTTGGACATGATTTGATCATCGAAAAAGTATCTGGTATTTACTGCTGCAGATTGTGACAGATTAGTATTTTGAGGTAGTTCGGTTTTATTGTGTATTTTATACCTTGCTATGATCGTTTTTAGTGCTTGATGTCTTCATGAAATTTGTTCTAATATGTGTCTAGAACATCCCTGTAAAATTTCATGATTTTTGGAGCATGTATGAATTTGTTATGGATTTTTGAACTCACTGTGGTCGAATTTACTGAAGTATGCGAAATTGTAAATCAATAGCTTTCTGTAATCGATTAAAATGACCTGTTTAGAGTCCGAATTTTGAGATGGCTATTTCTATGAAAAATGCTTATTTTGATGATTCCTAGGCACTGTAATTTTTCCATAATTTTTAAAAATAATTTGTTGCATTTTTAAATGCGATTTCGAAAACTGCCACAGTGTTACTTTTAATCGGTAAAGGCTATTTGGTATATTCGATGAACTATGAGTCGAGTGTTACTCATATTTTGAAGAATATGGATTCTGGAAATGTGGAAATATTATGAAATGATAAAATGTGGTTTTAAAACTTTGTAAGTTTTGATCGAGTGGGATGCCCAATGTGGTGAATTATGTCGCCCCCTCTTTTGTAGCCAAAACGGCATTGATTATTGTGATGTATGAGTCTATACTCCTAGATGTATCCGTATGGGTTATCTAGGGCTCCGGAGTGTGTCTGTATAGGGTCCGCTGCATGCACTTACCTCGTGGGTACGAGTCCCAGAGGTTGATCCCAAGGGTTCGTCCCTAGGATATGTTTGAGTCCTTGTGGGTATAAAGTCCCAAAGGTTGGTCCTGTGGGTTCGTCCCTAGGATATATTAATGGGGTGTCCTCGATCATAACTAACATTGGTAAAATATTCGTGGAATATGTGTAAGAGATTTTAAATTAATTTATTTATTCGTCTTTTTAAATAAGTATATTATTTTTACTCGTCCTCCTTTTAAATTAAAAATCCCACTTTAATATACTCTTCTGGAATTTTTAAACTTCGTTGTGCTATATATTAACTTACTCAGTACCGTTGTACTGATAAGATACGTTGTCTCTATTTTTTTTCAGATGTGGAAGATTAGCGCATGGCATTTTACCATTTGGGATGGGAATTTCCGAAGACTTGTCGCACTTAATTTTTTTTTAAATTCTTTTACGAATTCTGAACTCGTGTTTGGCCCTTACTGAGCTTCCGCACTGTTTTTAAATGATACATGTTTTGCGTTACTCTGATTTAAATTCGGGCACTCATTGATTGGTTTTAAATATTTTCAAATATTGATACAACTTAGCCTTAGCATCTTCTCAAGTGAGCTCGAAATGGTTCGCGTCTTGCTTGGGAAGGTGTGACGGTGGCATCCCGGCCTGGGTTATCAAATCCGGGGTGTTACAGAGTGGTATCAGAGCCCGGAAATTTTTTTTTAAAAAAATATATATATATATTCTTATTTTTCGGCCCAATATAGAGGCCCAAAATATTAAATATTATTTTTAAATATTTTAAATATTATTTCCATTGGAATGAAATTTTATTTTAAAACTCATGGAAAAATATATCTCAAAAAAATTCGACAAGTCTCAAATTGTTACTATTATTTTCGGGGGGATGCATTTGCATACATGCATTATTTAAAATGTTCGCTGACTGTGTTAGATAACATTCTTATTCGGCTTGACCTTGACTTAGGAGCGATAGCTTGAGGCTAATTTATCCTTGGTCTTAGATCTTGATCGCATGTGCTTAGCGTACCTGTTAGTGTTTTGTTCGATTCGGGCGCAAGTTGCTCTTTAATTTCCACGAGGATTATATCTGCCTTAGATCTTCCAGTGCCTAACTTAGGAATTCAATTACCATCGGGTAAGGTGATATCGTGTTCGAAACGATACGATGGAATCCCGATAGTAATCAAAAACCTAGAATTCTTCGCGAATCTAGTCGAGTTTGATCTTGGGGACTTCGACGTCATCTTAGGCATGGATTTTCTGACTCAATACAAAGCCGTTATTGAGTGCCAGAAGCAGAAGATTTCCTTAGACAAGAGTCGAGGGAAGAAGGTGGTGTATTTCATGCAGCCTCCAAAGAAAAGCACTAAGGTGGTGAATCTCTTGAGGTTCTGCAATCTCATACAAAAAGGCTATCACTTATATGCATGCTATGTGCATAACCTCGAAGAGGAGGAAAAGAAAAAAGGAGAAAGAACGACATAATTCCATTCGTAAATGGATGTTCCGACGTAATGCCGCCAAAGCGAGAAGTCGAATTTAAGATTGATCGGGTACCTAGAATAGAGCCGGTATCCAAGGTGCCGTTCGAAGCTCTCTACGGACGCAAGTGTCTCCGTTATGTTGGGTTAAGGATGATAATTCTGTGGTTGTAGGACTTCAGCTCATTGAGGACATGAGCCGACTAATTAAGGTAGTGCAACAAAAGATGGAAGCTGCACAAGATAGGCAAAAGGGTTATGCCGATTCAAGACGACAAGAATTGGAATTCCAAGTGGGAGGCAAGGTCTTGCTAAAGGTGTCACCGATGAAGGGGGTGATGCGATTTGGCAAATGAGGAAAGCTGAGTCCTCACTACATCGGTCCATACGAGATTTTAGACCGTGTAGGTACCTTGGCCTACCGATTGGCCCTTCCACCGGAATTAGCATGAGTTCACAACGTGTTTCATGTTTCTCAGCTGAAGAAATATGTACACGATCCAACCCACGTCTTGCAAACTGATGTGATTGAGCTGGACGATGATCTGACGTATGAGGAGTATCCGATTGAGATACTGGACGTCAAAGAAAGAGTCACAAGAAACAAGACCGTGAGAATGATAAAGGTACTATGGTCTAATCATGGTACAGAAAAAGCGACGTGGGAGTTGGAATCGGATATGAAGCAAAAGTATCCCAACCTTTTCCAACACGACTCGTGAGCAGTTATGGGGACATAACTGTAGTTCTAAGGGGGGGAGGATGTGATACCCCGCAGAGAGTCGTCGCACGCCGAGGTAAGAATTTAATTTCCAAACCTCAAATATTTTATGTGTGCGAATCATTACATGCATTACTATCGGTTCGAGTGCGACTCAACTTCGGGGACGAAGTTGATTTCTAAGGAGGGTAGACTGTAATACCCGAGAAATCGACATTAAGTTTTAAAATCCGAAGTTTAAGAATTTGATTTATTTATCGAAATCGAATTAATTCCGAGAGAGCGGAATTAAATATTTCGGACAAGTCGCGACTCGGGATAGATGTATCGAATTATCCCAACAATCTCGGATAATTGATATTGTGATTTTTAAGAGATTAAAAATCATAATATTATAAAAAAAAAAAAAAAAATTCGCAGGCTGGTGTCCGCGCGGTGGCGGCGCGGTGCGCGCCACCAGCACGCCACCCTGCTGTTATGGCGAACTCATAACGCCCTATGCGTTTCATGTCATGAATTCGGTGGTGGACGATTCCTAACGACTCCAAATTGATTTCCAGACGTTGGAGGGTGTGTGGGGATGATTTTGGATAGATTTTGGGGTGTGTTAACCCTCCACAAACCTTGATTAAGGTGACTTACAAGCTTGATGAGGCATTACTTGGACCATGGTTGAGCAAGGTGGAGTAGTGGGGGTATGGGAGCTTTAACTTCGGGAGTTATCAGTCATCAAGCACTCACCACTCACCTAGGGTCTTAATGCCATCATTGGATGCCAATCATTTCAGATTCCCACTTCTATTTAACCTCACAACCCCTCTCCATTTCATTTGTTTGAAAAATCTGAGATCATTGGAGTGTTTGTGAGAGTTGAGAGTTGTTCATAGGAATTGCAGAGGTTTCTTTCGAAGTTGGCACTTCCACTCTATAATTACTTGGGTAAGTGAGGATTTCATTCATTTTCCTTAGTCCTAAACTCGAAATACAGGCCTCTAAGATAAGAATTTCTCCAACCGTTCGAATATAGGATCCATCGTAGGAGGAAGGGACTGTTGAGGCCGATCCGGACGATCTAGGGAGTTCTACCAAGAGAAATTTCGATCCTAAACTCATCCCAAGTAAGTTAGTATTGTGCACGTCGATTTTTAGGAGTTTTGGTTGAGTATAACTCGAGATATTGGATCATCTCTCTTTCTTACAAAATCTGCCAAATAGGGTTTTCCTATGACCAATCTTAATGTTCTGTGAATTCGACCATGATCCGTACATTTTTAGGAGAACCTTCCAAAATGAAAAATGTTCCTAACATCCTAAATATACTCTCTGCAAATTTTTATAATTTTTGGACATGATTTGATCATCGAAAAAGTATCTGGTATTTACTGCTGCAGATTGTGACAGATTAGTATTTTGAGGTAGTTCGGTTTTATTGTGTATTTTATACCTTGCTATGATCGTTTTTAGTGCTTGATGTCTTCATGAAATTTGTTCTAATATGTGTCTAGAACATCCCTGTAAAATTTCATGATTTTTGGAGCATGTATGAATTTGTTATGGATTTTTGAACTCACTGTGGTCGAATTTACTGAAGTATGCGAAATTGTAAATCAATAGCTTTCTGTAATCGATTAAAGTGACCTGTTTAGAGTCCGAATTTTGAGATGGCTATTTCTATGAAAAATGCTTATTTTTTATGATTCCTAGGCACTGTAATTTTTCCAGAATTTTTAAAAATAATTTGTTGCATTTTTAAATGCGATTTCGAAAACTGCCACAGTGTTACTTTTAATCGGTAAAGGCTATTTGGTATATTCGATGAACTATGAGTCGAGTGTTACTCATTTTTTGAAGAATATGGATTCTGGAAATGTGGAAATATTATGAAATGATAAAATGTGGTTTTAAAACTTTGTAAGTTTTGATCGAGTGGGATGCCCAATGTGGTGAATTATGTCGCCCCCTCTTTTGTAGCCAAAACGGCATTGATTATTGTGATGTATGAGTCTATACTCCTAGATGTATCCGTATGGGTTATCTAGGGCTCCGGAGTGTGTCTGTATAGGGTCCGCTGCATGCACTTACCTCGTGGGTACGAGTCCCAGAGGTTGATCCCAAGGGTTCGTCCCTAGGATATGTTTGAGTCCTTGTGGGTATAAAGTCCCAAAGGTTGGTCCTGTGGGTTCGTCCCTAGGATATATTAATGGGGTGTCCTCGATCATAACTAACATTGGTAAAATATTCGTGGAATATGTGTAAGAGATTTTAAATTAATTTATTTATTCGTCTTTTTAAATAAGTATATTATTTTTACTCGTCCTCCTTTTAAATTAAAAATCCCACTTTAATATACTCTTCTGGAATTTTTAAACTTCGTTGTGCTATATATTAACTTACTCAGTACCGTTGTACTGATAAGATACGTTGTCTCTATTTTTTTTTCAGATGTGGAAGATTAGCGCATGGCATTTTACCATTTGGGATGGGAATTTCCGAAGACTTGTCGCACTTAATTTTTTTTTAAATTCTTTTACGAATTCTGAACTCGTGTTTGGCCCTTACTGAGCTTCCGCACTGTTTTTAAATGATACATGTTTTGCGTTACTCTGATTTAAATTCGGGCACTCATTGATTGGTTTTAAATATTTTCAAATATTGATACAACTTAGCCTTAGCATCTTCTCAAGTGAGCTCGAAATGGTTCGCGTCTTGCTTGGGAAGGTGTGGCGGTGGCATCCCGGCCTGGGTTATCAAATCCGGGGTGTTACATCCCTCCTGTTCTATCTTTCGCAGTCCTCTCTCTATTGAATCTCACAACCGCAGTCATCATCCTCAATTTCCTGTCCACCACAGTTCAAAAAATAATAATAATAAAAAATAAAAATAAAAATAATAATAAAAATAATAATAATAATAATCAGTTTTTGTTTGTCTTTATTATCATATTTATGGTTTATGCATGTTTTTATTTTCATTTTATGTCACGTTATGCTTATTTGTTTAGGTTTTTAATTTTGTTAATAAAATATGCCCACCATATTTCTAATTTAATAATTAAGTAGTAAATGTTATGTGGTGAAAGTAGAAGCTGAAATGTACTCGATAATTGAAGCTGAAATTGAGGCTCAAGAACCCTAGCTTCTCAAATTTGGGGATTTCTTGTTAAAGTGCTTCAAAGCTTCAATTTGGGGTAAGTATAGCTATTCTAGTTCAATAATTCATCCAATTTTGTGATTTGGAATGCATTATTATTGGTATTTGTGTTGTTGCTTTGATTTTGGGTTTATTAGAATATGGGATTAAAATTGGTTTAAGTGTATAAATCCTTGTTTAAAATGCACAATATGAGTGTTAGAACATATTTTCAAGCCCTATGCTAAAATTTATATAGTGTTTGTAAAATTTCAGATTACAGCTCTTTGGAAAATGGTATTACAGTATCTAAAATCTGAAATTTTCTTATAAAAATGAATTAAAATAACATGTGTAATCTTTTAAGTTGATCTATGAATATTGTTAACCATGTTGTTTTAATATACATTAATAAATTTTGGTAACATTAAAGCTTGAAAACTTCATGTTTTTCTAATTTATGAAAAAGAAACATTTTTATTATAAAAACTCATCCTATCAATTTTTAACTAAAAAAGGCAAACTTATGATATTTAAAACAATAAACTAAAAGTTCTTGATCATTATTTCGAATCATTAATAAGAATTAGTTTGCTAATTAGGTTAGCTTTAAGCATTAAATCTGAATTTTTTAACAAAAAGGGAGTTTTTATATCTTAAAAATGTGCTTTTTTTAATAATAAGTTTTAAGTTCTAGAAAGTGATTTTCTTGAATTTATAAGAGACTTAGAACTTATAGCTTTTAAAATAAAATATATTGGTCATTTAGTTGTTTAAATCCCACATTCTAGGTTGATATATGTTTGCTTTATACAATGCACTTAAGTTAAACTTTTAGTTTAAACTTAAGTGTGAGGATGGCGAGGAATGCATATATTTATCACTAACCCAAAGTTGTTGTGTAACCAGGTTCCACAAATAATGTATAAGAAATACCTTGCTACTTGGTTGGATGTTTTTGCTATGAATATTGGTTTGCTCTGCTATGCACTATTTGGGTGATTTATTTGTATTTAATATGGTGAGCATGTGGTTAACTTTATATATATGTTTAGTTTATGTTTATGCATGTTTTTAATTCTAATAAAATAGCTCTTACTTAAATCATGTTAAATTAGAATTTTGTGAGCTGTTGATTTGATAATAGAAGAGACTAGATATTCATGGTTAATTGGTAAAAGAAGTTGAACTAGTGTTGTTGAGCAGTTTGGAGGTATCAGATGTGAATTAGGATGAGTTAGGAGCAAAAGAGGTGCTGCTTTTGTGTCCAGGAGGCGCCACTCCAACTGAGTGGTGCCCAAATCGTGTCCCAAGCGCCACAACAATGCTTGGCAGGTAATGCTTCCTCTAAATTGAGATCTGTTTATAATGTGGGATGTAATTTCATCAAATCTCTATTATTTTACACAATGCAGGCATTAAAATCAATAAATTAAGATGTATAGATCATATTAAAAAGCTAAAAAAAAATTTAAGACATGATTTAACTCAATCCGAATTTTTAAATTCTAGCTATATTTTGAGTTAGAGATTGAAAAGTTAAAATCCCACAATAATCCTTTTATCATGCACTTAAACTAAACTACTAGTTCAGTTTAAGTGTGAGGATGGAGGGGGATTTTTTTATGATCACAAACTTGGAAGCTCTTCATCAATTGATATATCTAGTTTATTCAGTGCATGAACTATCTATTTAACACCATACTCAGGGTTGGGTCATCATGAAAAATCAAGGAACTATTTATTATAGTGGTTGGCATTTTGCTGTAAATTCTGCTCTAGAACTTATGATGTTTTGCTTTTGGTGAATTCTGAAATTTATTATCTATCAAATCTGTTCATACTTATTAAAGTTGCTGGAAATTGCTGTTAAATTTTATAATTTGAATTATGGATGGTGTTTTATGATTCTGATTACTTTGGAATTCCCATATGCACTAACAATCATATTTTCTTGAGTAATTGTTATATATACATATTAGAAGCAGGATATGCCAACAAAGGAGCAAGATGACAGCCGTGATGATGAAGTGAAATTCAGAGTCCTAAACATTCCAGGTGTGATATTTTCATATTTTATGTTTACTGATTTGAATGGAATAAATTTGTAAGAGCTTAGTTATGTTTTTAATATTTTCCTATTGCTTTAAAATAAATATGGTAAATGCTTTAGGTTGGATATGTTGAATATGTTATATTAAATTGTGTTTTCACAGTGTGCTATTATTTGAATTACCACATCACAGCCAATCTTAAGAGAAATCTGAATAAGTCTAACTGTTCTGCTTAGATCCGATTTTACAACTTAATGAGCATTATGATTCTTAGTTTAAAGTCCTAGACTTTGTTAAATTGTCATGCTAGTTGTTCGAACTTTGGTGACGATTCTACTTACCTTGCAGAAAGCTTTTCGATTAATTAGACTGGTTTACTTGTTATGTGGAGAGTCATCATTATTTATATAAGAATATGCTCGTTCCATGTCTCCTTAAATGCTTAATTATAAATAAAGTCAGAGTAAAACCCCTATATATTAAAAAAAAATTAGATTAAATCTTGCAAAAATAAATGAAAAAAAATGCAAGAGTAAAAAAAAAAAATCCGAAAAAGGGGTATTAAACAGAATATTTATAAACTCTTGGCTATATGACTGGCACGTATTCTTAGACATGAGTAGCTTTTGGAATTCAACCGTCTACAACTCAGCCAAAGTGTCTAGAATAATTGTGAAACCGAGTCATTAATTGAGCAAATTTGAAGACGGGAATAGAAAAGCATATTTACATTATTCGCTCTTCCATTTCGAGTTACTATGTGTGATTGATCCCTTTGGATATCTGGTTTTGACAGCTGATGCATGACAATTTACCTTATTCTAGAACATTAAACTTTGAACCCTTTTAGCTCATTGCGTTGTTGAAATCTATGATTTGGCAAAATTATAGTGACTTCATCCTTATTATCTTGATTGGCATGTCGATGTGTTAATTAATTTCATTGCTCAAGGGACGAGCAATATTTAAGTGTGAGGATGTTGATGCACCCTGTGAAACCACATTTAAATGAGCTTGAATTGAACCAAAATATGTCTAAAATGAGTGCATTTTACCTTAATTCATTGCACTTTAGGTGTATTTCATGTGTTTTTACTTTTCAAGTGATCATGGTTAGATTTGGCTTATTTAGGTTAAATTTACCATGTTTTTATGTGTTTTTAATAAGACTTTTGGCAAACCAATGCATTGCAATGTTGTTTCAGGCATTTAAATAACGAAAAGCGATGTTCAGAAGCTTTATTTTGGAAAATAAGGAATATTTAATGTGATATGTGCCAAGATTCAGACTTAGAAAAAATTCAGTTGAAACCTTCCCAGAATGCTCCGCACAGGCATGGCGGAGCCTAAATTGCCTTCCGAGCACCGCACCAGGCACCGCTTCAACACTTAGAAAAATTTCAGAGGTGAAAAAGCTTCAGAATGCTCCGCACCTTCTTGGCGGTGCCTAAAACAGCCTCCAGGCGCCACTTTTGGCACCGCAATCAGAAAATTGGGAAAAAAAGCTTCAGAATGCTCCGCACCTTCTTGGCGGCGCCTAAAACACCCTCCAGGCGCCACAAAATGCGCCGCAGACAAAATTTTAGGAAATTGTCAGAATGCACCGCACCTTCTTGGCGGCGCATAAAACCCCTTCCAAGCGCCACTTTTTGCGCCGCAGCAGAAAATTTGGAAAATGTCAGGATGTGCCAGCTCTCTTTGGTGGCGCCGAAAACCTCTTCCGAGCGCCATTTTGTGCGCCACAGTCGCGGTTGGGCAGTTTTCTAACCTCCCGAACTCGGTTTTAAATGCCGTTTTTCGTCATTCTCTTCATCGAGGCTCAATCCAGACTTATTTTATCATCAGAAACTCTCTGGAAACGCTCTGCAACTTTGGAGAAGAAGGCGATAACACCAAACCATGCCGGAGGAAGTGATCGGAATGTCTTTCTGACTGTGTTCTTCGCATTCTAGGTGTTGTTTTCCTTTTTCTCGCTTTGTAATGTTTAGGATTTGCTTTTAAACATAATTTCCTAATGTTTCCATGTTTGTAAACGGATTTCTATGTTGTTCGTGTTAAAAGTATTCTAGAACGGGAGTTCAGAATCACTTTTGAAGTACGAATTTATGTTTTATGGAAGTATAATAAATGTCGGTGTTTATCTGTTTAATCTGGATTAATCTGCAAGAACTGTTAGAATTTGAATTAGGATTATGTATTGGATGCCTACAATTGATCGATGATTATGTTTTGGCAAAAATTCTGAAATCTGCATTTTTAATCTGCTAAATCTAGACTCATTCTGCATATTTTGTCTACAGTAATCTGGCAATATCCTAATCTGCTTAGATTCTAAATTTAGTATTAAAATCCATATTACCATGTTTTATTGTTATTTTACCATAATTGTTAGATTATTTACACTATTCTGCATAATTAAATGTTAGAATCTAATCTGTATGATTTCTGCTTTGCTAAATCGGGAGATAAAAAATGAAAATTAGATTTTAGTACCGGTCTTGGGAATAAATCACATTAAAATAGATTCTGGCATGTACACGCTGATTTGGGAAATGAAATGTGTCGTTTAATCACAATAGGAAAATTTGTATGCTTGGGAAAGACTCAAATTTATGCCTAGACTGATGATTGCAGAATGTTAGATAATTTAATTTGCTTCCATGAAGTCTGTTTCTACAAATTATGAAAATTAGGAAATTGGCATATATTTAATCTTTATAAAATCATTAATTCTGCTGAAATTGATCTTTTTAGACAATGGGAAATGCTAAATCATTATGCAATTTCACTTTTATATAAAGATGGCATGTTCTAAATCATTACAAGCATATATCTTATCTTTATTTTTATTATTTTATTTTTAAGTTGCTTTATTTTTAAATTTAATGCTATCATTTTAATTTAATCACCATTAGAATTAAACAAACTCTTTTCAAAATATAAAATATATTATTAATGAACTTAAAATGATTAAGTTTTCTCTAGAATGAATTAATATTCTGAATTCCCTTGGGTTCGACCCGGTATTCACCGGTTTTTATTACTTGATGACAACCATCCGCTTGTGGTAAAATATGAGTAGTGAAAATCACTCATCAAAGAGCATCTCTTCTTCTGAGTAGATCTGGTGGGATTTTGTGGAGGAGAAGGGGGTAAATCAAACATTTGAGGGTTCAGTGAATGGGATAATTTGGGTTTCCAAATTTTCAGTGGTTTGAGTGACTTGTTCATCAGTAGCAATGGAATTTCAGAGGGATCTTCAGTGATAATCGGATTTTCAGATGTGGTAGGGGTTTTTTCAGTAGCTTTCTCAGGGTGATTGATGGAAGACTACGACGCCATAGCTTGAGAAGTGAACTGCAAAGCTTAAACTTTTGAGAATGTGAAGTAATGAGAATGTAAAGTAATGAGCAAGCTTAATCAAGAAATCTGAATTTAAAGAGAGAAAGGTAGAAGATGAAGAGGCGACGGTTCCCCCGGGCGATGTGCAACGTGAGAAAGGTGATGGCTGACAGTTTTCCAGTCATGATGACACTTGCAGACGACGACTCCTTAAAAAATTCTATCGATTGAGTAGTTGGGCCTGAAAACTTCATGGGCTGGATCAAGTGTATATGTATATATGTAAAACAAATCATAAAAGCTTTAATTTGAGTAACAAAGTCCCATTTTTGATCTAAGTGTTATAAACCATTCCCCGTCGAGTGCCTTTGTAAGGATGTCAGCACGTTGTTCCAATGTCCCAATATGTTCAATGTTGCACACATTTTCTTCTACCAAGTCCTTTAGGAAATGATACCTAATATCGATGTGCTTGCTGCGATTGTGAAGAACAGGGTTCTTTGTAATGTTGATTGCACTGGTATTATAACAATAGACCTTAAAATCATCCTTCTTGATGCCATAGTCATTAAGCATTTGTCTCATCCACATCAATTGCGAGCAACAACAAGTGGCTGCAATATATTCTGCTTCGGCCGTTGAGAGTGCTACCATGTTCTGTTTTCTGGAAAACCAGCATACAAGATTGTTCCCAAGATAGAAGCGACCTCCCGTCGTCGAGCATCTGTCATCACTACATCCTGCCCAATCAGAATCTGTGTAACCTATTAGGTCCAAATTTGATCTCTTAAAAAACCAAACTCCCAAACCAATAGTTCTCTTAATGTATCTCATAATGCGCTTGACTGCTTTCAAGTGTACCTCTTTTGGATTTGACTGGAATCTTGCACATACTCCGGTGCTAAAAGAGATAGCCGGTCTAGATGCTGTCAAATAAAGTAGGCTATCGATCATGCTTCGATACAGATTCTGATTTATATTTTCATCTTCTCATGTTTAGAAAGCTTTTGTTGTTGTCCTTGTTGTGTTTTAACAACTTTGCAATCTGTTAGATTGCTCTGAAGTATAGTGAGAGCATACTTCTCTTTACTTAGAAAAATTCCATCATCTTGCTGTTTCACTTGTAATCCCAAAAATTAAGTAAGTTCACCTATCATGCTCATCTCAACTCAGATTGCATAGCTTTGACAAAGTCATTTCTCAGTCAATCTGACGTTCTTCCAAAGATAATGTCATCGACATACACTTGTGCAACAATAAAATGGATGTTCTGATGTTTGACAAACATTGTCTTATCTGCATTTCCTCGCTTATACCCTTCGTTAATGAGAAATGATGACAACCTATCGTACCATGCTCTTGGGGCTTGTTTTAGACCGTATAGAGCACCAATCACTCGATAAACATGATTAGGTCTTGATGGATCCTCAAAGCCAGCAGGCTGTGCCACATAGATTGCCTCCTTTATCTTCCCATTGAAAAATGCTGTTTTAATATCCAGTCTATACCTTCAATCTGTGTGAATCCTTGAGCAACAAGGCGTGCTTTGTTTCTAATGATGTTTCCTTGTTCATCAGTTTTGTTCCGAAAAACCCACTTTGTGCCAATAACATTGAAGTTTCGCGGTTGTTCTACCAACTCCCAAACATCGATCCTTTCAAACTGAAGTAGTTCATCTTGCATGGTTGCTATCCAATATTCGTCCTCGAGTTCTTCAGAAACATTCTTTGGCTACACTTTTGACATAAAACAGTTAAGCCCTGCCAATTCTCTATAGTTGGCTTTCTTGTTCCTAGTATGCCGTTGAGCACTTGGGTCTCCCATAATGTCTTGTTGTGAATGATGTTTCAGAACTCTTGACCCCTTTCTCTTATTTGGTAAATCATCCTCAGATCTTTGCTCAGTATCTTCTGAATTTTGCTCAGTGTTTGCTTCATCACGATCATCAATATCTAATCCTTCTGATAGTTGTTGACTAGATGTTTTGACTATGGGTATTTCTAAGGTAGTGGAAGTAGGAACACTAGGAAGTGAATCATCATCCTCTCTTGTAGGCAAAGTGTACTTATCCTCAAATAGTACATTGACTGTTTCAGTGACCTTTCTAGATCGAATAAGATAGACATGGTAAGCTCTTGAGCTATTGTAGTAACCCAAAAACTATCATTCTTCAACTCTAGCATCGAACTTCTTTATTTGTTCCCTATCCCTGTAGACAAAACATTTACACCCAAAAATGTAAAAATATTTAACTGTAGGAGTGTTACCATTCCATATTTGATACGGAGTGTTGTTAGTGTGGGGTCTTAACAACACATGGTTAATGATATGACACGCAGTGTGAATTGCTTCTGCCAAAAATGACTTGCTCAGAGTGCTTGCATGTAGCATCGAACGAGCCATCTCTTGAAGTGTTCAATTTTTTTGTTCAGCAATCCCCGTTTTGCTGGGGCGTCTTTGGTGCATAGTACTCATGAGTAATACCATGGATGTTACAGAAATATTCAAACTCCTGATTTTCGAACTCGCGTCCATGGTCAATTCTGATTCTGAGTATTTTGGCTTGCTTTTCATTCATCAGCTTCAGGCTTAGGTTTTCAAAATGTTTGAAGGCTTCATCTTTGCTCCTGAGAAAAAAAACCCAGGTAAATCTCGAAAAATCATCAACACAAACTAAAGTATACCTCTTGCCATATAGGCTTTCAGTTTCTGTCGGGCCCATGAGGTCCATATGGATAAGTTCTAGGCAATAATTTGTAGAGATCTCGTTCGTCTTCTTATGTTGAGCTCGCGTTTGCTTTCTCTTGGAACAGTCCACACAAGTAAGGTCTTTGTTATTCTGAAGTTTAGGCAGACCTCTGACAGCATTGGAACAACTCAGCTTGTACATAGTTTGGTAGTTGAGATGTCTTAGCCTTTTGTGCCATAAGTTTGTGAGATCATCTTTGCTGACTAGAGCTTGAGCCGAGTTTGCTTCCAATGTGTAACAATTGTTCTTGGAGCATTTTTCAGTCATGATGTTGTCTCTCCTGCAATTAAATACTTCACAAGAATCCTTAGTAAAAATTACAAGAGAGTTTTCATCACATAATTGACTAATTGAAATGAGATTAGTAGTGAGTCCTTCCACATGATAAACTTTAGAAAGTTGAGATAAAGTTCCATCCTGTATGATACCATGGCCAGTGATCATACTCTTAACACCATCACCAAATACTACACCACCATAATCCTTTTTGACGAAGTTGCTTAGAACATCCTTACTCCATGTCATGTGCCTTGAGCAGCCTGAATCGAAATACCATCTTTTACGGCGCTGTTGTTGTTGCAATGACAGAACGACAAAGCATTGATCTTCCTTTTTCTTTGGCACCCATGCTTTCTGAATTCTGATTTTCTTCTTTAAATCCTGATGGGGCCAAACCATTGGGCGTCCATTTCATAAGATCACTAACAATTCGCATACACGTCTCAGCTGTATGTCCGGGTAAATTGCTATAAAGACAATCTCTGCGTCGTTGAGATGATGTAGAGACATCCTGATAGGTTAGTGAACTTGACTCATCATTTAAGTTTCCTCCGCTGACAAACAACCTTTTCCCAGAAGATGTTTGATTCTTATAATCAATTCCTGTCATATCTTTGTAGCTCTTTCCAATAGAGAGTACTTCATCTAGTTTGCCCTTTCTTTTGACCATCTTTTCTAAATCAACAATCCTTTGCTTCAGTTCAGTCAACTCCTTCTTGAAGGATTCCTTTTCCTTAGTCAAAGTAGTGATTTGAAGCTTGGGCTCATCATGTTCTTCTTTCAGGGCTTTTAGATCATTAACAACTTTAACTTTTTCAGCTACTTCTTTATCCAAAGCTAGGCCAGAGTCATTAAGTTGTTTCAACAACTCCTTGTTCTCTTGTACAACAACTTCTACTTCTCTTTAAGTTCTTCATAAGCTTCAACTACTTCAACATAGATATCACATGTTTCTTATGCAACAGTAGAAGAAATGTCAGTAGGTAATTGTATTGACTCAGGGTTACCTTTGATAGGACTAGCATCTCTCGTCATGAACGCTACAATATCTTCGTCGTCACTGGATTATTTGTCTGCTGCATCAACTTCAGACTCATCATCATCACTCAATGTGGCTTGAAGTGCTTTCCCTTTCCTCTTTTTCGCTGTGGGACACTCAGCTATGACATGGCTTTTTCCTTCACACTCAAAACATCTGATTTTAGTGGATTTTTCAGACATCACCATCTTTAACCTTTTTGAACTTCCGAAACTTCCCATCAAATTTCTTCTCATTTCTGTAATTCTGCTTCTCAGTTGCTGACTGGTTATCAGAAATACGATTTTTCTTCTGGAACTATCTGAGATGCTTGTCTTGAAGAATCTTTGCTATTGTTTTAGAAATTAAAGAAACCTCTTCTTCGATGCTTCCTTCGAGTTCATCCTCAGCTTTGGATGCAATATTCTTTTGAGATTTTTTTAGGTTCAAGGTGGTTCATCTCATGAGTTTGAACCAATTCTCTTAAAATCATATTCCCCATCTTTTCGGATTCTTCAAGGGCTGCCACTTTTCCTAAATATTTCCTAGACACTGATCTGAGAAATTTCCTAACCAGTTTTGTTCCTTCAAAAGTCATTACTAATGCAGTAGCTTGATTCACGATGTCTTGGAATCTCCCAAAGTAGGTAGTGATATTTTCATCATTTGTCATTCGCAAGCTGTCAAAGATAGACTCAATTCGATTCACTCTGGTTGATCTTACGTCGTCAGAACCATCATGTTGAGTTTTCAAGAAATTCCATCCTTCCTAGACGGTTGTACAATTGGCGATAATTCTGAATTGGGTTTCATTTGTGGCTCCACTGATGGCATTTAGGGCTGTGTAATTTGCTTGCTTGGCGGTTCTCTCAGCTTGACTCAATTCAGCCTAGGTTGTACGGCGAGTCGTTGGAGGGTCGGTTGAAACTTCTTCCAGACGAACTTCTCTCATTAGATGAGTCCAGGGCTCTAAAACTGATTCCCAAACTTCTTCTCATTGCGCCTGAAGATAGTTCCTCATTCGTGCTTTCCAATATGCGTTATCATTCCCATCGATCAGTGGTGGTCGTGTTGAAGATGCTCCTTCATGACTAATGATTCTTGAATCTTGAAAGAAAGGATTTCCTCAGCTGCGTTAGAGGATCTGCTCTGATACTAATTTGAAGGTCCCCTTTCAACTCTTTAAAGGTTTGATTGTTAACTGAGTGTTGTAACGACGTTTGGAAAGTGGTAAAGAACACGAGGAGAGTTTGTTGACCTAGTTCGGTCTCGCGACCTACGTCTGGGGATTCCAATCCAGGCGACTTCAACTAGACTAAAGATCAAAATCACAGACTCAATCTAATGCCTAAACCCAGAAAAAAAAAAAAAACTCTCTTACACTAGACGAACTGTTCTAGAAGAGCAGTATAGTTGGGACTCCCCCTCAACTACGGTTGTAGAGATACCACTCTATTTCAATCCTCCAAGGCACGATCACGATCTGTCGATCACCGTAATCTTCATCTTTCTCCTGAATTGATCCGTCAGACTTTTCTCTTGCGATCAGAACATGTAAAATGTCTTCAATGAAAAACTCCTTCTCAAATCTTGATTCTTCCTAAAGAACTTTACAACTCAATCTTGAAGAATACAATCAACTCTCTCAAAAACTAATTAGAATACTTGACTCAAAATGAATGAATTGAAAAATTACAACTCTGAATTACAATACACACATATATAAGAGAGACTCAAACAAACAGACCCAATCTGAAACTGTAACTGTCGTCGTTATGTTCCAACACCTATATCAACATCTCATGAAAAGTACATAATATGTTGTGCAAACAATGTATTAACAAAGGTGATTATGTTGTTTAATTAATTGTGAGGGTAATCTAGGGACTTTATTTATCTAGGGAACTTGCTGTTTTAGTTAACTTTCTTCATGGTGCAATTTTTCCCTTTTTTTTAACCTTAATTAATTGTTGAATTAAAGGTGCCTAACTGCCTAAGTAGTCGTCATTGATGTTTTCTCTTCGAACATTTCATGTGCTGGTATTTTTATCACCAAGCGCTATTTCCTTTCATATGTGTGCTAGATATGTTAAGTTATGTGCTTACGATATTTTAACGTCATGTGTGCTATAACCACATTGCTATGTGCTATTTGCCCAGTTGCATTCATATCCTCTCTGCGAACATTTTGTGTGCAGATGTTATTAGCATCATATGCTACTTACTAAATATGTGCTGGATATTGTTAGTACTGCTAACGCTATCGCAGTTGTCATCCAATTTCAGATCTTTTTTCCAGCCGTTTGTTCTTGAACGACCACTGGGTGCTATTTGTCGCGGACTCATAAAGAAGATATGATACCTGGAAGGGAGGAATCACCAATGACATGGGTGTATGGAAGCGAATAATTTACTGTCGTAAAATCGTTTTAGAAGAAGTGCATGGAAATTGGAAATTCATGGACATTGGAATACGAGATTAATTACACGTCCACGTGGTCCAGAGAGACACCCACACATGCAGGACCTTCATGATGTTTTATGTCATCACTACAAAAACTTTATTTTTGGAAGGCGACGAAAAGATTTCATCACCTTGTCTGTTATCTAGCGCACGAGGTGACAAGAGGGCGATGAAGTTTTAGACAAGTTTTATCTTATTTTTCGTCGCCTTTTCCGCAAATTTCTGGTAGTGCATGTTCTTCTCAGGGACATATAGCCGTTCGGAGTTCTTCCAAAGTTCTAAAGCGGTCTTTCTATAAATATGGATAAAAAATTTTACAGTGAAGTCCAACACTAAATTTCAAGCATCAATTTGTGGGGATGGGTTCCAGTACGGAATGCACACAATCTTTATATCTTTATATGAAGAATGTTCGGTAAAATATGATTTTCGTGCTGAATGGATATTGTATTAAATTCTTTCCATATATATTGTCATGTTACACAATAAAGAGATACACCTCCTCAAATTAACTCAACCATTGATGGGTTGAATTATTATTTCCTCAATCGCAACACATATGGAATTAAACTTGGCAAAATTAACATCACATATGGAATTGGAGTGAGTAGTGCGTCGAGGCGAATACTAAAGCACGGTAATAAAATCTGTCAGTTGAATACATATTGTTTAAATAATATTCAGCACAAATACACCCAAATACAACATGTTCTGCATATGAAGTTATAGCTTGTAAAGCAATTCTCAATTTGTGACATATACAATAAAACGTGGTTCTAACAATATACTCCCTCCGTTTTAAAATAATTTTACCATTTGCATAATTGATATTATTCATTTAGTAACTTTGATTTAACTTTTTAGCATAGTTATATAAAATAAAATATAGTCAAGTGAGATATTATTAGATTCGTCTGAACGCGTACTTTTAGAATATCAAATTTTTATAATTTATATTTGTATATAATTTGAGTTATTAATTATTAAAAATATGTATTGGACTGCGTGAAAGCAGGAATGATGAAATTAAAAAAGAAAGGAGGGAGAGGGAGTATAATTTTATAATAATAACACTATTATAGGTTAGTTACTTAGCATTTTACAGGTTTGGTAGAACCCTTGAATGAGTGGGTGAAGGTTGAAACAATGAAATTATATTGAAAGAAAAAATGGGTATATAGCAGGGGACAGCCCACAAGAATATCGTAGCTAGACAAGAGGCTTACTCCCTTTAGGTCGGCGAATTGAGGTTGTAGTGTTTTCCACTCTATAAATGTTTCACAAGAACATCGTAGCTAGAGAGGAGGCTTACTCCCTTTACGTCGGCGAATTTAGGATGTAGTGTTTTCCATTCTATAAATGTTTATGAAACTCTCGTTTGTTAATATTTTCTATAGAGTACCATTGTAATTTCTTATAGTGTAACAAATTCAAATTATAATTGATAAAAATAAATGTATTTCAAATTAAAGTTCAAAATATATGCTTGTAACACCCCGGATTTGATAACCCAGGCCGGGATGTCACCACCACACCTCCCTAGCAAGACACGGCTTCTCCGAGCTTACTAAAGAGATGCAAGGCTATGGTTTTTCAGAATTTAAAGCATTCAAACAGCCCATTGTAATATAATTTAAAAATAATAATACCAAAGTTGCAGCGGAAAGTAATATTTATATATATATATGTTTTGCAGCGGGAAATGTAAATAGGGCCAACATGGCCAAAACACGGGTTAAATAGCCCCGTTCATACTATAGTCTAATGCAAAATTTAAAAATAAAGTGTTCCCAAAAATCTCATGCATGTACGTGCTCAAGTATAATCCACATGCTCTGTAGGAAAAAGAAAGAAATGGTTTTGGGTCAGCACAACTTGCTGAGTAAGTTAACACATACATGATTGTGGGGTTTCAAAGCTTTTAATTAAATTTAAGGAAAACATGTGCATACAAGACATGATTTAATTTTATCCATCTAATAATAATTTAATTGCATTCAACAACATGATAAAATAATCGCAAGACATAATTTAAAGGCATAATTTAAATAAGGAAAATATTCAAGTATTTCAGGATTTCATTCTTCCACTTTTGTTCATATGATCTAGTCTAATTTGTTCTTGGGGAATCGAACCCGCAAGAACTTAAACGAATCATAGGGAATCGAACCCGTAGGAATCAACACACGTCCTGGGGAATCGAACCCGCAGGAATTGACACTCATCCTTGGGAATCGAACCCGCAAGGTTTGACACGGATATCCTGGGGAATCTAACCCGCAGGAACACAGACGCCCTTGGGGAATCGAACCCGCAAGGTAAGAACAAGTTTCGCAAATTTCACAAGTCTCTCGAGATATAACTTCTCACTAGTCGCTGTTTGCTCCAAAATTAATTAAAAATTCATTTTAAGTCCGAAAATTTTGAAATTTTACCAGTGACTCGAAAACACAGAGACGAACAAGTTTTGCATTTTAACTTTTTCGATCCAAGTGAAGGAAATAAGTCAAAAACGTGGATTTCCATCAGTTTATTAATCTGTCCTAATTTACACAGCAACAGTTTCCTAATTTCCAAATCTACCATAGCAAACGAACTCCAGATTTGATAAAATTTTACAGGAAGATACGTAAGACAATTATCTACAACTTTCATTTAGAACACAAAGCCTAATTCTCGTCGGATCAGTGGTTAATCTTTGAGTCAAGCTCGAAACTAATTTCTGTCAGCTTTCATGAATTCGGTAAGAACGCAGATCGGATCGGCTCAGGTTCGGAGGTCCAAATCTTGACGAAAAATTCTGAAAATTTAAAGGGATGTTCTAATCTTATAGATCTACAATTTGTATGTTTAACACTAAGTCTAAATCGGTCTAGATCTAATGTCAAAAACGTCTACAAGATTGGACTAAAGTTCGGTCAAGATTTCTAGATCTAAATTTAGAGCAGTTCAGTTTGGGGTCGGATTCAGATATCAAAACTTAATGAAAAATTATGAAATTTTTACAGGAGATAGATCTATGTCTTAGGAACGTTTTTCGTATTTTATGTTTTCCCATTTGAATAGATTTAAGGGTTCGGAAAAATCATGCAAAAAGGCTGCGCTGTGGGTTTTCTTCGTTGACAGATTTTAGGGTTCTTTAATTAGATCTCAACGTTTGGTTGTGTTTTAATCATCCAAAACAATAGTAAGTATTAACTTACAGATTATGGATGTTCCGGCTCGTCGATTCGAAGGCGTGGCTTCCAGTCCACCGTTTATCTCCTTGATTCCGTCGGGTTCACGATGATAGAAGCCTTCCTATTTTCGTCCAAGGCAGTCCCTTCTCTTGGTTTCGTGCCTCCGACGACTCCGGGTTAGGGTTTGATGTGTAGAGATTTTTCGTAGGGTTTTCCCAAAGTGTTCGGGGCTGATTAGAATGGTTATTTATAGATGTAAAGGACCTAGGGGATGTCCAAAGTCAGCCCTAGGGTGTCTTGAGCTTCAAGGTGAGCAACCGAAGTCGAAAAATCTGGATTCGGGCGAGTGAATCGCGGAACGTCGCTGCTGTATGATCTGGCGCGGGTTGGCGCGGGGTTCCCCTTAAGAGCGCGCGGAGACCGCGCCATCCTGGCCTGGACTTCGGTCTGGACCGGCTCGTGCGATCCGTCGGGCCTTTTCTCCTCTCTTTCGGACTTCTATCCCTCTATGTTCTCGGGTTCCGATTTCCGGGCTATTTCCGGACTCCACTTTCCTATTTAAAATTTTAATCGGGTCTAGATTTAATATTGGCCTCGAATTCTCGAGTTCATCAGTGTCTGGTTTCCGTGTACAATCCTTTTGATTAAATTATCTTTGGCTTTACGGGTATTGGAAATTTAATTCCTTCTTAAGTTAAATTCCATTTCTCGTTTCCTTATCTATATATTATGTTTATTTATTTATTATATTTATTTACTGTTTTTTTATTTATTTATTTTATTTATTTATTTATTTTATGTTGCAAAATTCTCGGGTATTACAGTCTACCCTCCTTAAGAATCAACTTCGTCCTCGAAGTTGTGTTTCGACTTTCCTCGTGTTAAGAACGACTCCTTTTGTTTATTTTATTATTTCGTAACTGAACTTAGAATTAAAAATTCTATGCTGCCTACGTACCCTGTGAAGGGATCAGGCCATAACGTAGTTCAAAACAATTTGAATTTGTTTATTTATTTCGGACAAAATTACACGGTGTGACATCCTCTCCCCCTTAAGCTTATAGTTACGTCCCCATAACTGTGGTGGTGTCGATTTGGAATATGGTCGGATAGCGTTGTATATCATCATTTCTCACTGAGCTGGCAAGTCTGCTTGGTCAACATCATTCCATCGTCCTACAGCTCTTCCTTGATCTCCTTGTTGAGGGTTTACCAAATCTAGCATGTTCTCAATCATCTCCTCACGAACATTACATTCTCTAATCATGTGGTATTCCCCACCACATCTATAACAAGTCCCGTGCCTTGGGCATTCGCGCACCAGATGGGCTTGGTGGCACTGCGGGCAATGTGGTATGTCTGTACGACGTATGCCATTTCTCCCATTATTGGAATCTTTATTCTCGTTCTTCTTTGGCTCCTTGGACCTATCTTGTCCACCGTTAGTACTCCGATTCTTCTTCTCAAATCCTTGCGAGTCCTTGCTCGACTCCCCGTTTTCTTTACGCTTCAGTTGCTGGACTCGATCAGTTGTTACAGCGCGGTCATATACCATCTGCAGGTTCGTGAATTGTCCTACTGCAAGTATTTCCCAGATACTGAGGTTCAGACCTATCTCGAATTTCTGAGCCTTGTCAGAGTCGGTTGCTACTAGCCTCGTAGCAAATCGTATCAATTCCTTGAACCGAGTGTAATACTCATGCACCGTCTGTTCCCCTTGTTTCAGTGATAAAACTCTTCGTACATTGCCGCCTTGGTGCTCATGGGGTAGAATCGGTCCCTTAGATCCTCCTTAAGTTTATTCCACGAATTAGCTTCTTCAGCTTCCTCTAAATTCATCTGAAGGTTCTGCCACCACTCATCGGCTTCGCCTCCCAAGTAGTAGGTCGCTACACGTATCTTCTCCTCCTCAGGGCATTTGATAGCATCCAAGAGCTTATCAAATGTACGGATCCACCCTTCCAACTTGGCCGGATCTTCTTGGCCGTCATAATGGGGTGGGTTGTAGGGGTTTACTAACGCCAAGTAGTTGACTCGGGCTACTGGCGGAGGTACTGTTGGTTGTGCCCTATGCACCTCGGCATTTCCTAATGCTACAAGGACTTCCTCCACAGTCCTTAGACGTTCTTCCGTGTTGTTGGGTGCAGGAGGTACTCGTTCTCCTAGGTTTTGAGGGGTCTCATTGGTATTGGCCACGTTGGGGAGGTTAGCGTCAGTGCCATTTGGACTTACCTTCGTTGGTTTTCTCCTAGGTGCCATTCTCTGTTATAACGTATATAGATTAGCTTATCAGAGTTTAGATAGATCGCTTGAACAAGACGTCACGTGAATTTCTAATTTCGAATTTTCGGATTTGTTGTTCGGGAAACCTAACAAGATTTTGGGTATAAGGAGTGTTTTAAAATTAATTTTTTTTTTCAACATAAGTGAATTGTTTAATTCGTACAAGGGCAATAATGGCTAAGACCGAGATTTGTTATGCTTAGGCGTGCGCTTAGATGAACGCGATCTAGAACTAAGGCAAGATCAGTCTCTAGTTAGCGTTCCTAATTTGATGTCAAGCGTCTAAGTCATCTAGTGCAAGCAAAAGGTCTAAGTTAGAACATATCGCTTCTAGGTTCTCTAAGGTATAGAAAAAAATGTGGTATGCACATGCAGATAATGATCTCCCCCCCAAAAAAAATAATTCATGCGCTATGTATATATTTTTCTAACTTCCATGGGTTTTAAAAAAAATAAAAATTTATTCCATGGAACTAATGCTCAAAAAAAAAATTAAAATAATATTTAAAATTCTTGGACCTCTATATTGGGTCAAGGATAATTATCATTTGGGCCCAAAAATAATTTGGGCTAGGAAATAAAAGAAAATAGTAATTATGACAATAATAATTTAAAAATAATCATGGTTTAAAAATAATAGTCTAATTGTTTAAAAAAAAATACTAATTTAAAAATAAGCCCGGCTCTGATACCACTTTGTAACACCCCAGATTTGATAACCCAGGCCGGGATGTCACCGCCACACCTCCCTAGCAAGACACGGCTTCTCCGAGCTTACTAAAGAGATGCAAGGCTATGGTTTTTCAGAATTTAAAGCATTCAAACAGCCCATTGTAATATAATTTAAAAATAATAATACCAAAGTTGCAGCGGAAAGTAATATTTACATATATATATATATACGTATTGCAGTGGGAAATGCAAATAGGGCCAACATGGCCAAAATACAGGTTAAACAGGCCCGTTCATACTATAGTCTAATGCAAAATTTAAAAATAAAGTGTTCCCAAAAATCCCATGCATGTACGTGCTCAAGTATAATCCACATGCTCTGTAGGAAAAAGAAAGAAATGGTTTTGGGTCAGCACAACTTGCTAAGTAAGTTAACTATACATGATTGTGGGGTTTCAAAGCCTTTAATTAAATTTAAGGAAAACATGTGCATACAAGACATGATTTAATTTTATCCATCTAATTATAATTTAATTGCATTCAACAACATGATAAAATAATCGCAAGACATAATTTAAAGGCATAATTTAAATAAGGAAAATATTCAAGTATTTCAGGATTTCATTCTTCCACTTTTGTTCAATATGATCTAGTATAATTTGTTCTTGGGGAATCGAACCCACAAGAATTTAAACGCATCCTAGGGAATCGAACCCGTAGGTATCAACACACGTCCTGGGGAATCGAACCCGCAGGAATTGACACTCATCCTGGGGAATCGAACCTGCAAGGTTTGACACGGACATCCTGGGGAATGAAACCCGAAGGAACACAGACGCCCTTGGGGAATCGAACCCGCAAGGTAAGAACAAGTTTCGCAAATTTCACAAGTTTCTCAAGATATAACTTCTCACTAGTCGCTATTTGCTCCAAAATTAATTAAAAATTCATTTTAAGTCCGAAAATTCTGAAATTTTACCAGTGACTCGAAAACACGAGACGAACAGGTTTCGCGTTTTAACTTTTTCGATCCGAGTTAAGGACATAAGTCAAAAACGTGGATTTCCATCAGTTTATTAATTTGTCCGAATTTACACAGCAACAGTTTCTTAATTTCAAAATCTACCATAACAAACGAACTCCAAATTTGATAAAATTTTACAAGAAGATGCTTAAGACAATTATCTACAACTTTCATTTAGAATGCAAAGCCTAATTCTCGTCGGATCAGTGGTTAATCTTTGGGTCAAGCTCGAAACTAATTTCTGTCAGCTTTCATGAATTCGGTAAGAACGCAGATCGGATCGGCTCAGGTTCGGAGGTCAAAATCTTGACGAAAAATTTTGAAAATTTGCAGGGATGTTCCAATTTTATAGATCTACAATTCATACCTTTAACACTAACTCTAAATCGGTCGAGATCTAATGTCAAATACGTCTACAAGATCGGACTAAAGTTCGGTCAAGATTTCAAGATCTAAATTTAGAGCAGTTCAGTTTGGGGTCGGATTCAGATATCAAAACTCAATGAAAAATTATGAAATTTTTACAGAAGATAGATCTATGTCTTAGGAACGTTTTTCGTGTTTTAGTTTTTCCCGTTTGAATAGATTTAAGGGTTCGGAAAAATCGTGCAAAAATGCTGCGCCGTGGGTTTTCTTCATTGACAGATTTTAGGGTTCTTTAATTAGATCTCAGTGTTCGGTTGTGTTTTAATCACCTAAAACCATAGTAAGTATTAACTTACAGATTATGGATGTTCCGGCTCGTCGATTCGAAGCGTGGCTTCCAGTCCACCGTTTATCTCCTTGATTCCGTCGGATTCACGATGATAGAAGCCTTCTGATTTTCATCCAAGGAAAACCCTTCTCTTGGTTTTATGCCTCCGATTACTCCGGGATTAGGGTTTGATGTGTAGAGATTTTTCATAGGGTTTTTCCAAAGTGTTCGGGGCTGATTAGAATGGTTATTTATAGATGTAAGGGACCTAGGGGACGTCCAAAGTCAGCCCTAAGGTGTCTTGAGCCGCAAGGTGAGCAACCGAAGTCGAAAAATCCGGATTCGGGCGAGTGAATCGCGGAACGTCGCTGCTGTCTGATCTGGCGCAGAGTTGGCGCGGGGTTCCCCTTAAGAGGGCGCGGAGACCGCACCATCCTGGCCTGGACTTCGGTCTGGGCCGGCTCGTGCGAACCGTCGGGCCTTTTCTCATCTCTTTCGGACTTCTATCCCTCTATGTTCTCGGGTTCCGATTTCCGGGCTATTTCCGGACTCCTCTTTCCTATTTAAAATTTTACTCGGGTCTAGATTTAATATTGGCCTCAAATTCTCGAGTTCATCAGTGTCGGGTTTCCGTGTACAATCCATTTGATTAAATTATCTTTGGCTTTACGGGTATTGGAAATTTAATTCCTTCTTAAGTTAAATTCCATTTCTCGTTTCCTTATCTATGTATTATGTTTATTTATTTATTTATTTTATTTATTTATTTATTTTATGTTGCAAAATTCTCGGGTATTACAGTCTACCCTCCTTAAGAATCAACTTCGTCCTCGAAGTTGTGTTTCGGCTTTCCTCGTGTTAAGAACGACTCCTTTTGTTTATTTTATTATTTCGTGACTGAACTTAGAATTAAAACTTCTAAGCTGCCTACGTACCCTGTGAAGGGATCAAGCCATAATGTAGTTTAAAACAATTTGAATTTGTTTATTTATTTCGGACCAAATTACATGGTGTGACAATGCTACCTTCCATAACAAATAAGGAAATGATTTGGGAGGTTCTGCTAGTTTCAGATTAAATACCAAAATAAAAGCCCCATTGTTTACACGTGTTTTTAAAGGCGGTATGTAGCCGTGAAAAGAAGCTCTGCAAATAAAAGATACCCTTAATAGTTTTGGAAGCTTTAGGAGCTACTTTTCAATTTAATTATTATTTTTAAATATTCTAAAAACTACAACGACTTCTAAGAAATATTTTATATAAATTTAAAAACTCTGACTCCTATTAATATTTGCATGTAATTGTGCATAACATACCTAACATGTTCAAATTAATGGTTCAAATATTGTGCATGTGGTATGAGTCTTTATTTAACATTTATTTGATTGAATTAATCCACTCAAGAAAAAACGTTTTTTGCGACGAACTTTTCCGAGGACTAGTCCTCGGAAATTGACGGTGAAATCTCCCTAGCAATTTACTCATCGAGGAACATCTCCGAGGACTCGGGTTCCGACCACGTTTCCGAGTACTAGTCCTCGGAAATTGACCGCGTTGGACCCTGTTCTTGCTACCTCATTATCCGATAAGTAGTCCTCGGATAAATGGTCGGAAATATTTCCGAGGACTAGTCCTCAGTAAAAGTCCTAGGAAATTCCGATTAATTTCCCAAACCAATATACAAAGTTTCCGAGGACTACTCCTAGATAAGCTTCTCGGTATATTTTCCAAGTACTAGTCCTCGGAACAGTCCTCGGAAATGTCCAAGTAATAGATTCTCAACAAAACTGTATTTGGACAGATACTGACTGAGTGATAAATTCAAAAATTCAAAAATGGAATAAAAGAGGGAAAGAAAGCCCGAAGACATTCCAGGAATCGAGTCAAAAGAATTGGAATTAAATTCAAGAAAGAAAAGAATTTTAATTCCAAGAACTCGCGAAGTCGGAAACAATTTAAATAAATAAATTATTACACGGGAGTTAAAAGACGACGAATTAGAAGATGAAGAATCCAAACGCGACAGACTCAAGATTTCGAATACGGGATTAATTCGAGACGAGATAAATTTAAGATAAGAATTTATAATCCGAGAATGGCCCGAAAAATCGAGCCCGATAATGTAGAAGGATAGAAGTCCGAAAGAGAGGAGGAAAGGACCCGACGAATCGCACGACCCGGTCCGGACCGCGGTCCAGACCGGAGCCGCGCGGTCCCCGCTTGGTCCGCGGCAACAACGCGCCAACACAACAGCAAAACGGATAGACGCGGACAAGGATGGAAACACACGATCTTGGCCCCGATTTTGCGACCCAACAATGGAAACTTACCTTGTGGACGTTGATGAAGGATCTAAGCTGCCTTTGGACCAAATTTAAACTCCTAATTCAACCCTAACAGCCGCCCAACTCCCCTCCCACCTTCAAGAAATCTGAAACCCTCTTTTCTATGCACTTGTGGACCGTTCGACGGAGGATTCGAGCAAGGAGACGATATCTAAGGCGGCTCTTGACGCACACCACAGTTGAAGGTTGGTAAGGGATAAAGTTTGAATTTTAAAGTCATGTCTTTTGGTCGTGTATAGCATCTAACATTAGGTTTCTCTACCTTGTGACCAAGAATCGGGACCGAAGAGAAGGAGACGAGTAGATTGGACGTGTTCGCGGACTCCGGAGGCCATCCCGACGAATCTTAGGACTCTAAATCTCACCCACGTTAAGTCAATACCTTTCATATCAATATTGGTGGCTTGGCTGCGTCCGAGACATTGGTTTTAAAACGAAACATTGAAATCGAACTTAAGAACACACTTTTACGCATTTTCTGAGATCCCACGAAACCTCCTATTTCGAAAACTCGAAACGAAAAACTTCAAACTAGAGATTTGTTCCTAACATCTTAATCTAGGTTGTGTCAAAATTTCACGAATTTTCGTCGAGTTTTGTTCCCCGAAAACGCATCTGGTTTATTCTGAGATTTTTGAACAAACCGAAAAGCTGACAGAATTATGGTGTTCGAGTTCTTTGACGTTTTTCTAATTGATTCCTTCAAAAATAAACTTTTATGTAAAAATGAAAGTTGTAGATAGCTGTCTAAATATTGTGTCCATAAAATTTCACGCATTTTCATTAACGTTTGTATACTCAAAAACTCTTTTGAACAGACTGTGATTTAAAGGAAAAGCTGACAGATTATGTAGTCGAATTTGTTGTGCATTTTTCTATCCCTTGTCGTCAAAAATAATCTTTGGTGAAAACATAAAAGTTGTAGATAAACGTCTTAAGAATATGCCTGTAAAAGTTTGTGCATTTTCATTAAGGTTTGGATAGTAAAAACTCATTTTGAATACACTGTGTCCGAGAAGAAAAAGTCGACAAATTTTGAGACTGAACTTGATGAATTATTCTGTTTTAATCCGTAAGGAATTAGTATAATTTACCAATAATAAAACTTGTTTATTTTGGTGTGTTTTAAGTGCCTGTAAAATCTCGTAATTTTTGGAGTTCGTTTGCTAGGACAAAAACTTGTTTTAAAAACAGTGCGCTGTTACCGGAAAGTTGATAGATTTCACTTTTTGGGAACATTGTAAGAGTCGACTTGTTTCCTTCCCTAATTTCGAGAAACTTAAAACATGAAAGTTGTTCGTAAAGATGTCTTTAAGCTTCAGATTAAATTTCAGAATTTTTGACTTTGAAATGAATTTTTAAATTAAAAAGGCGTAACATGTGACGAATTGGATTTTTCGAACTTGAGAAAACTCGAACTATGAAATGCGACGTTGAATCCTTTGTACGACAAAACTTGAACTTTCGAAAAATCCCATTCACTAGGCTGAGCCGATCTTCATACAACTATCTTTGAGACTGCCTCATTAGTGGTCTCCCTACTATCTGAGATTTCCTCGTTAGTGATCTCCTTACTATGCGAAAACGGAAGTTGTGCACATGGCCTGCCAAAGTGGCAGTTGATATACACGCCTGTTAAATTGAGATTGCCTCGTTAGTGATTTCCCTTGTGTGGTGTCCTCTTCTTAGTTATTGGGATAATATTAAAAGACTTGTGGATGTATTTAATTAAGTTGTATTTACTTATCATGCTTTTAAATTACGCTTTTAATTATACCTTTATATTTTGCATTCTAGTCTCGTATAAATAATTATGTTTTTCCGCTGCAAGTTAAATTATGAATTTTTAATATTTCAATTAAGCCTGAGTAAAAGTATAATTTTTTTATATTAATTAAATAATTTTAAAACCCCTTTATTGTTACGTTAGGGATTAACTTACTCAGTATTTTATATACTGATAAAACCTGTTGTTTATTTTTCTATTACAGTGTACGGAGCATGATCATGCGTCGGGGGATCACTTTGGACATTAGTTATTTACTTTACATGACTTGCATACGGGCTTCTTAACCCGAGTTTTGGCCATGTCGGCCCTATCTTTAAATTTCCGCTGCAAATTTATTATTATTCTTATTACATGTGTGGATGATGTTATATTATTATTTTAAGCAACTCCGGACTTGTTTTAAAACATTTTCCAATACCCATAGCCTTGCATCTCTTTAGCAAGCTCGGAGAAACCGTGTCTTGCTATGGAGGTGTGGCGGTGACATCCCGGCCTGGGTTATCAAATCCGGGGTGTTACAGAATTCAGATAAAAACCTACATGTTTCCTCTCTGCAATAATCATCAGCTAATATTGACAGATATTAACTGATTCATACTACAAATTAGAATTTGGGTTTGCAAATTAAGATAAAGAAAAGAAAACTGTATCCGGATAGGAGTTGGCTGAGTAGCTATTTTACTTCCCGGTGAAGGGACCATTCGCCAGAGCTTCCACCAACCACTATCCAAACCATGCAAATTAACCAATGATAACCAATACCCAAACCACGAGCTATTTAACTTCCCGGTGAAGGGACCATTCGCAAACATTAGTTTGGGATATCTTTTATCGCTCATTCCACACATCACGGAAAAGACAAAATAAAAGAACAAAAAATGCCTTGCATGAGAGACATTGGTTTCTCATGCAAAGGTATGGAATTAGTCCATGATCAATGCCTTAAATAATCCCTCATACCATAATTAATTACAGTCCGGATTATCTGCGTAAGGCATCAACATTTTGTTTATAGAAGAAGATTTTAATGAGAATTTAACAAAGATCCTTTAGTCATGGTAATTACTGATCTTAATCGTTGCTAATAACGATCCTTAATAATTGACTTAAGGGTTCAATTAATTAATGAAGAAAATGGAGAAATGGAAAAATTGGCAAAAATGCCAATTACGACGCTATACAGATTTTACGACGTGATCCTAGGATCACGTCGTGAGACTAGCGTCGTCATAGGTTGGTGAAAGAAGTGAAAATTTTGGGTTTAAAGGGTGTCATGTACGACGCTAACCAATATTACGACGTGAAACATGGTTCACGTCGTAGGGTTTGACGTCGTGCATGTTTGTTTAGAAAATGGGGGACTACGACGCTAAGAAAGTGTTACGACGTGAAACAAGGTTCACGTCGTAGGGTCTAGCGTCGTAGTAAGGAAAAGATGGATTTTGAAAAAGAAAGGATACTACGATGCTAAGCATTAAATTACAACGTGATCCTAGGATCACGTCATGAGGATAGCGTCGTAGCATAAATTTTTAGAAGTGTTTGTAAAATGGTGGAGTATGACGCCAAACATTAAATTACGGCGCTATCCTAGGATAGCGTCGTGAGCTTATCGTCGTAGGTGGGTTTTCATAAAAATTGAAGTGTTTTGGGGTCCTACGACCTTAGACTAAAAATTACGACGTGATCCTCACGTCGTGAGACTAACATCGTAGGCCAAATTTTGCTTAAGTCTGAGATAACTACGACGTGAAACCTCCCTTACGACGCCAACCTAGGTTAGCGTCGTAGGGCGGTTAGCGTCGTAGCCACCCCAGAACATAAGTTATTGTTCGGGTAATGCAATCTATGCGATAGCAAAGTCCTTTTTTCAGGTTTTATGGTTCATGAATGCAGAATATAACAAAACAGAATGAACAATAAGCATGTAAAACATAAAAATAAGGGAAAACAAGCTAAAACTAGACACCCATGAACCACAAACCCAAATGAGGGTTTCCAACCACAAAATCATGCATTAGAACCCAAATATGAAGATAAGAACAGAAAACCCACATTGTAACAGAAAATAAGATGACCAAGTGGTCATGAAAGCAAAAATAAAACATAAAATCCATGGACGCATGTCCATTTCATGGTTTTGGGAATCTTTTTGTGATTAACTTCCCATTTCATAACAAATGGTTTGATAATACCCATTATTTGGGTATTTCAAACCTTAATAAAAGTTTAACAAAGCTGGAAATAAGGAAAATAGTGGCTATCTAAGTCTAAAACACTAAACTAACACTACTCTAAGTGAACATTGAACAAGAATGAAGAACAAGGCATGGAAATAAATAATACAAAAAAATTTAACCTAACTAACTACACTACCTATACACACCACTCAAGAACACTAAGTTGCCTCCAATGAATAGAATGTTGTGAAGTGACGGAACATAGGAGTCAACCCCTCCTTAAATAGGTAGGAAACCCTAGGCCCATGGGCCCCAGGCCCTTGAATTTGAATTTCTGGTCAGGTTACGACACTGAACTCTTCTTACGACGCCACACTTCACTACGACATGGAACATGTATTGCGTCGTAGGCTTTCATCTCGAAGGCACTTCTTGTCTCTAAACGAACAGCCTACGATGCTAGACTTCAGTACGACGCCAGACTTGAGTACGGTGCTTCACTCGCTTAGCGTCGTAGCCATCTTCATCCAGAATTTTGCCTTCATCTCCGCCTACGATGCTAGACTAGGCTACGACGCTAGCCATACTTAGCGTCGTAGTTGTGTTTAGCATCGTAATTACCTAAAAAAATATAATTTTTGTGGGTTTTCATTTCTTTTCCCATTTTTCATTTCCTTTTTCTTTTCTTTTCTTTTTCTCATGTTTTTGGATTTTTCTAACATAAATGTGTAATAAAATTACATATTTATGAATTTTTCATACCAGCTTATTATTTTTACAGATATGCATAAATCAGTCCAATTCAATTGCTTTCTTATTTAATATAAGACCGGAATGCGGTCAAATGCCCGTTTCAGACACGGAAATGGATTGAAAATAATGGACATTTCTGGCCATTATCAGTGGGATACTGAAGACATTGGATGATCGGCCAGAAAATCGGCTACGATTTGTCCTTTCATAGCCTTTAGTGGTTGATATTTCAAATCTTATGCATTTAAGTTCATGGCCCATTTAGCCATTCTTCGGCTGCTAATTGGGTCGTTCATCATGATCTTGACTATGTCAACTGCAGCCACTACTATTGTAATACCCGTAAATTTTAGAATATAAAAATAGGAATTAATCCAATAGGAAAGAAAGTTTTGTTTCCGAGAACCCATAAACTCGGAAATGCTCGGAAATCAAAGGACGACGATTTAGAACCCGACGGACCTAAACCTAAGATTTCAGACGTGAAATCAAATTAAGTCGGAATAAATTTATGATGAGAAGCATAATCCGAAAATGACCCGGAAAATCGAGCGCGAAAATGTGGAAGGATAGAAGTCCGAAAGAGAGGAGAAAAAGACCCGACGGATCGGATCGCACGGACCCGCCCGGACCGCAGTCCCGGCGGGGACCGCGCGCTGGCCGGGCGGGGTTTGGCCAAAAAGGCGCGCCAACCCCGCGTGGCTCTACAGGTTTTGGCAACTTGCGCGTTTTCGGCGATTTCTTACCATAATTCGACCCCCCGACTTTGGAAAGTGGATTTTGGACGGGGGAAGGTGAATAAGGTCGACCTAGGGTTGTCTCCCCACCCCATAAGCAGTCACAATAGCCTCCTAAAGCCCTCTCAAACTCTCCCAAGCCAAAACACTCTCCCGACGAACTTCCGACGGACTTCCGGCGACTTTCCGGCAACCTACAACGACCGAGCAAGGGAGTGGAACAAGGATTTCAGTGATAGATTCATTGGTAAGCCTTCAAACAGATTTCCATTCTCGTTTTTCCTCTCCAATCCCCAATCTAACTCTCGAATCGTTGGTTGCAAATACGATCGTGGCCAAAGTCGGGAACTTTGCGTTTCGTAGATCCGTTCGTAGGATTTTGGACGAGCCGAGCGACCCTAGGACTACTCAAGAACACAACCACTGTAAGTTGAGCCTTCCATATCAATACGGGTGATTTAGGGGCGTCCGGTATAGGCGTAATGTAACGAAACGTAAAAATCGAAATTAAAAACCCCAATGTGCGCAGTTTCTGAAATCGGCCTAAAACTCCTATTTCGAGGATTCAATCCGAGAAACTCAAAACTAGACTTTTAATCCTAACACATAAATCTAGGTTGTGTAAAAATTTCTGACATTTTCGTTAACGTTTGCTATTTCAAATCGCGCCGAACATAAACTGTTTACTAGGACTTTTCGAAAAAACCTGACAGTGTTCATATTCGAACTTGATGAGCATGTTTCTATATTTTCTAGTCCGATTTGATCCTTGTAATCTAAATGAAAGTTGTAGATAATCATGTCTAGTATGTGCATATAAAATTTCAGAATTTTTGAAGTCCATTTGATATGTTAAAAAGTCGAAACTTTGAACTGTGTCAAACCTGAGTCCGGACAGATTCCTGTTTGCATAATAAAATCGATTTTTGACATGTTTCCTCAACTTATTTCGTAAAGGTTAAAACACGAAAGTTGTTCGTTAGGGTGTTTTGCATAAACTGTGAAGTTTTCAGATTTTTCGGACTTAAACCGAATTTTTAAATTAAAAAGGCGTAAACTGTGACGCCAAGATACTTTTAAATCGAAGGATTTTGAAATTCCGAAACGAACGATCAAAGATTTGAAATACGATACATCTATACTTTTGAAAAACCCCGATACATTAAATCTAAATGATACATGAGATACTTGGTGGAGGGTGAGTGCTCTGCAGGGTGCCCCTCTAGCCTTTCTCTTCGGGCCTATAATGGACGAGAGAATTTGATGAGATATTACGCCAATCGGCGGGAGATACATGGCCTACTCTCTCGGGTTGTCCGTATGGATTTCTCGAGGCTCCGGAGTGGTACTGGGTATGGCAGATACGGCTGCGGCCGCCGGATCACCGGCTATACGAGATACTTACGAAACGGCTGCGGCCGCCGGATCACCGGCTATACCAAACACTGAAAAATGGTTACGTAACGGGGGAAATAAAAGAATTAATATTTTTAAGTATTTATTTATTTTTGCATGTTTTTAAATTATGCATTTAAATTATGTCTTTAGATTTCGTATCATGATTAAATTGTTATTGTGGATCAAATGCATGTTCAAGTACACAATTAAAATATTATTTCCTTTAAATTTTGTGAATGCATGTTAGGACTGAAATTTTAAATTATCTAATTAAATCCCTTTATTGCTATGTTAGGATCGACTTACTCAGTATTTTATATACTGATAAAATTGTTGTTTTCTCTTTTCCTTTCAGAGTATGAAGATAATGCATGAGCATATGCATTGGGGGATGGAAAAAAAAAAAACTTAAACATTGTTTTTATTGCTTTTACGATACTTGCATAACGGGCATGTAAATCCCGAGTTTTGGCCATGTCGGCCCACTTTACATTTTTCCGCTGCGATATATTATTACTACTACTATATGTGTGGATGCCACTTATTATTATTTTTAAGTAGATTCCGGACTTGTTTTTTTTTTAAATCTTTTTGCAATACCTATAGCCTTGCATCTCTTTGGCAAGCTCGGAGAATCCGTGTCTTGCTAGAGAGATGTGGCGGTGACATCCCGGCCTGGGTTATCAAATCCGGGGTGTTACAAGTTGGTATCAGAGCCCGGAATATTTTAAAGCTACTATTATTATTATTTTAAAATATATTGGACTAAGTATTATTTTTAAACTTATTACTATTATTATTATTTTTAAGACTACTAGTGTTATTATTTTAGCCCAAAATTTGAGCCAAAAATTTTTCTACCCATTTAGTATAACATTTTGAACCCAAAGGGGGTCAAATTATTTGGACCCGATAAATATCTATTTTAAGCCCAACCATTTCGGCCCAAATACCCATGTTTTTATTTCTTAAGTCCAAAGTATTATTTTTGGCCAATATAGAGGCCCAACTTTTTAAATCCATGATTAAATTTATAAATACATTAAAATTAATTTTTGGGGGGATTGCATGTGCATATTCATATAGATTTAAATTCCTGCATATCTTGACTTTTATTAGAAACATGACCTGACTCTAACCTCCTTGTTGACATTAGATGGCCGCCCCAAACGCGAACATGATCAACCTACTAATGAGGTTGATTGAGGCGTACCTCGAATCTCCTCAAAACGTGAACAACTTCAGACTAAGGGTAGAACAAATGGGAGCTAACCTGGGCCACCTAACTAATCTGGGCCAAGCAGGACATCAAGATATAACCCAACTCCAAATCCAAATCAATGAACTCCATACCCGCGAGACTGAACTTCGGACCCAGATTGACGACGTAGAGACCCAAGTAGGGGTCGTGAGACATCAACTGCATCATCTGAAGGATGATCTACTTCCACCTGCCCCTCTCGACCCGGGAACTCCTCCTGCGGCTAGCCCCGTTGTTGATCCTGTCGCTGTCCCTACAGCCGCCCAACCACCAGTTGTTGTCATTGATCCTGCCCCGGCTGCTGGGCCCAATTGGCCAGCGAGCCCAGTATTCCATGGACCCCTTGGCTGGGGTACCATTGAGGAGTCGAGTGATGAGGATGATCCCATGGAGGACCCAACCACCTACACTCCCTCAGCTTAGGGACCTTTATCGCATTCCTTCTACTATTACCGTTCCTATTTTCCGAACTATTCCTATCCTTGTGATTCCTACAGCTTGTATCGAATAACGTTTTCAATTGAGCAATGAAATACAAGCATTTATGTTATATTCTACTTCCATAGTGGCCACATGTATATGTGTATGCACATATTCAGAACCGCCTTCCGTATCCAAACGTATGGTGGGGGACTCAACAGAACAAAAGTACAAGGTATTAATAAGCAAACACCACATATAAATGTTAATCAAACGGGAGTACCTCGAACCCTAAACCCTGAGATCCCAAGTCATCAATTAACCACAATTCTAGAGTTAACAACCGAAATAGATAAACATGGAGTAACACAACAAAAGCACAAACTACGAAACACGGAAATGGAAATCATTGTCTTACAGTCTCATAAGGAAACTACTTCTACTACGCACCTCAAGAGTACCATAAAAACGAAGGGTCACTGATCAGGAGGCGGGAACTGGCGACGCATGTAGTCGTCCATCTGACGCATGTAGCCATACATGTCAGTCATGGTGGCCTGCTGCTCCGCCTGTCTCATAGTGAGTGTGTCCATACGATCCTGATAGAGATCCATCCTAGCATCCAAGGCATCGTAACGAGCCTGCCCAGCTGCAAACCCGGCATCTATACTGACTCGCATCTCCTGCATCATCTGGAGCATCCGCCTCATGTCCTGACCCTGCGGTGGAACCCCACCCTGCTGTGGAACCACAGGAGGAGGAGGTGGCCGCTCTGGAGGAACAACTAAGATCAAACCACCATCCTCAGGCTGCGGGCGCAGTATAGCCCGAGGCGCTCCACGACGCAAAGTGCTGCGCCGAGCGGCATAAGACGGAATACGGTAGTGCTCACCTGGAGCTAAAGGATAGGGGTCCGTCTCGGGAGACGTGCGGATCCCCTGGGCAGCGCATAGCCCACAAATGAGGTGTGCGTGAGTGATCACCCTACTCCCTCGCCCCCGTCGTAAACCCCTTAGGTTATCCGCAATGCACGCCCCCACATTTACCCGACCGCCTCGTGCGATAAAGCAGATAGTCTCAAAGACATGATCTATGATGATATGACTCCGGGTGATCGGCCGAATGCGTCCTAACCAAAGCTGAGCAAGTACACGCCAAGGGGCATCCAAAGACGTCAGTCGTAACTCGTCAGGGTATCCAGTCCGCGGGGGTACCTCGGTACACAAGACACCCCAGGCAGGAGCATAAACCCGGCCCTCTGGCTGTGGTCGGAACGCGCCATCATCTGGAAGGCCGAAATAGATGTTGATCGCCCGAGCACTGAAGTCTAGGTAGCGACCGCGAACCCAGACTCGAGAAAGGTCGTCGTCTACCCCAAGACCGCTGATGTTGGCGATAACCTCCATAGCTAGATAGCCGGAGGCAACGCCGTCGGGATGACGTGCAAGACCGGTCCACTGGAGATGCCCCAAAAGTGCACTGATCCGGTCATCGCCCATATGATCAGGGAACAAGCCTCGCTCGGGAACGTAAGCCCTCTTTCGACGAAGCTCGTCGAAGTAGAAGTCCTGGGCGGCCATCGTCGAGAAACGGAACCTATCATGCCGGCGAGGACGCACCTCGTCAGGGAGATCTCTGAGCCTCGGCACCCGCTCCTCGTCCTCCTCGGACTCACTGTCGTCACTGTCATCAATATCTGGCATCACCAGAGCGGCAGTGCTAGGGCCGGCTGCATCACGTCGAGTAGCCCGTCTCTTGGCCCCCGGAAGGACCATAAGGAACGCCAAGATGAACCACAGGAAGAGCAACATCCTGTGAACACCCAATGCCAATTGTTAGACTAATGACCCACACACGGAACAACATCAAATATATATACATAGTTCCAACGAGAGAAATCTAAGAAAGCTTCGAACTTCATAGTTACTAATACATACCAGAAGATAACCAAACCAATGATTGTACCCAAATAAATTCAGAACCCATTGCGGCATTTCATCGAACACGTTAAATGCGAAAACAACAAGCTTCAATTATACTCATAAGATACACGAAATTTGCCCATAGATTAACAATTGCTCAAGCAACAACTCATCATCATAATATGACACCAAACAACAACAGTGAATCCATCTTTCATGTCACAATACCACCTAAAATGAAGAATTCCATATTATTCCTAAATACCCACATCGCCGAGAAATGGCCAAAAACAAATACACATTGGGGCATAAACTCAACAAAATCAACAAAAACAACATCAATAATCACATATGCTTGCTAATTCGCACAAATCAAGCTTAAAAACAACAAATCCCCAAATTGTACACATAAACCCTAATTTCGCAATCTACCCAAATTCTAACAAATCAAGACATAAAAATTGAAATTGACAAGCTAAAATAGAAGATACATACCTTACAAAGAGAAATCGGAGTCGAAACCGGAAGAATCTGAGCACGGAAGAACGAAATTGAGAGGAAGTTGGGAGGAATTTCGGAAATGACAGGGATGAAATGGCTCGCGCGGGGCGCAAGCCCTATTTCTTCCCACTGGTGGCGCCGCGCGGTGGCCGGGCGCTAAAGCCCCTAACCCCGCGCAGGACGCGGAAAACGAAAGTTTTTTTTTCCTTTTTCTTTTTGATTTTCTTTTCCTATTTCTTTACTCATCCCCTGCTTCACACTATACGACTGGACCAGTGAGTGTGATTCCGCATTCCAAGAATTCAAGAAACGACTTACCATGGCGCTAGTATTGGCACTACCATCGGGAATGGGGGGAGACTTCGAGGGGTACAGCGACGCCTCGAAGGAAGGTTTGAGATGCGCGCTAGTGCAAGCTCGGAGGGGGTAGAGCACACGAATCACGTCAATTAAAGCAGCACGAGGAGAACTATCCGAGGCGCGGCTTGAAACTAGCCGCAGTCGTGTTCGCTTTAAAGACGTGGATGCACTATATGGACGTAAATGCCAAAATCCCTTAAGCTGGGAAAAGAGCGATAGGACTATGATAATGGAACCGCAACTTGTCGAGGACATCGCTCAACAAGTCAAAATAATCCAAGGAAAGATGAGAGCCGCGCAAGACCGGCAAAAGAGCTATGCTGACGTGAGACGGCAAGATTTGGAATTCCAAATAGGCGATAAGGTCATGTTAAAGGTGTCACCGATGAAGGGTGTGATGCGCTTTGGCAAGCGGGGAAAATTAAGCCCACGGTACATAGGACCATACGAGATCCTAGAAAGAGTGGGGAATCTTGTATACCGACTAGTATTACCGCCACAATTTGCTCGTGTCCACGACGTGTTCCACGTCTCGCAACTGAAGAAATACGTCCATGATCCGACCCACATACCCCAACCGGAGGAAATTGAGTTGGACGATGACTTAAGCTACGAAGAAATTCCGGTGCGAATACTCGACAAGAAGGAGAGGGTAACAAGGAATAAGACCGTGAGAATGGTCAAGGTTCTTTGGTCTAACCACGAAGCCGAGACGGCAACGTGGGAGCTAGAAGCAGACATGAAGGATCGTTACCCAACCCTATTCCAAGACAGTGCAACAACAGTTATGGGGACATAACTGTAATCTTAAGAGGGGGATGACGTGACAACCCGAGTATTTCTGAATATTTTGTACGAATACTTTGTACCCCAAATAAACAAATTCAAATTGTTTTGAACTACGTAATGACTTGATCCCTTCACGGGGTACGTAGGCAACTCGGAAATTTCAATTCTGGGTTCAGTCAAATAATAACAAACAACGACACACAATAATACAATCGCCTAATCAAACAATGCCCGAACTCGCGAGAGGATGAAGTGCAACTTCGAGGACGAAGTTGGTTCTTAAGGGGGGTAGACTGTAATACCCGTAAATTTTAGAATATAAAAATAGGAATTAATCCAATAGGAAAGAAAGTTTTGTTTCCGAGAACCCATAAACTCGGAAATGCTCGGAAATCAAAGGACGACGATTTAGAACCCGACGGACCTAAACCTAAGATTTCAGACGTGAAATCAAATTAAGTCGGAATAAATTTATGATGAGAAGCATAATCCGAAAATGACCCGGAAAATCGAGCGCGAAAACGTGGAAGGATAGAAGTCCGAAAGAGAGGAGAAAAAGACCCGACGGATCGGATCGCACGGACCCGCCCGGACCGCAGTCCCGGCGGGGACCGCGCGCTGGCCGGGCGGGGTTTGGCCAAAAAGGCGCGCCAACCCCGCGTGGCTCTACAGGTTTTGGCAACTTGCACGTTTTCGGCGATTTCTTACCATAATTCGACCCCCCGACTTTGGAAAGTGGATTTTGGACAGGGGAAGGTGAATAAGGTCGACCTAGGGTTGTCTCCCCACCCCATAAGCAGTCACAACAGCCTCCTAAAGCCCTCTCAAACTCTCCCAAGCCAAAACACTCTCCCGACGGACTTCCGGCGACTTTCCGGCAACCTACAACGACCGAGCAAGGGAGTGGAACAAGGATTTCAGTGATAGATTCATTGGTAAGCCTTCAAACAGATTTCCATTCTCGTTTTTCCTCTCCAATCCCCAATCTAACTCTCGAATCGTTGGTTGCAAATACGATCGTGGCCAAAGTCGGGAACTTTGCGTTTCGTAGATCCGTTCGTAGGATTTTGGACGAGCCGAGCGACCCTAGGACTACTCAAGAACACAACCACTGTAAGTTGAGCCTTCCATATCAATACGGGTGATTTAGGGGCGTCCGGTATAGGCGTAATGTAACGAAACGTAAAAATCGAAATTAAAAACCCCAATGTGCGCAGTTTCTGAAATCGGCCTAAAACTCCTATTTCGAGGATTCAATCCGAGAAACTCAAAACTAGACTTTTAATCCTAACACATAAATCTAGGTTGTGTAAAATTTTCAGACATTTTCGTTAACGTTTGCTATTTCAAATTGCGCCGAACATAAACTGTTTACTAGGACTTTTCGAAAAAACCTGACAGTGTTCATATTCGAACTTGATGAGCATGTTTCTATATTTTCTAGTCCGATTTGATCCTTGCAATCTAAATGAAAGTTGTAGATAATCATGTCTAGTATGTGCATATAAAATTTCAGAATTTTTGAAGTCCATTTGATATGTTAAAAAGTCGAAACTTTGAACTGTGTCAAACCTGAGTCCGGACAGATTCCTGTTTGCATAATAAAATCGATTTTTGACATGTTTCCTCAACTTATTTCGTAAAGGTTAAAACACGAAAGTTGTTCGTTAGGGTGTTTTGCATAAACTGTGAAGTTTTCAGATTTTTCGGACTTAAACCGAATTTTTAAATTAAAAAGGCGTAAACTGTGACGCCAAGATACTTTTAAATCGAAGGATTTTGAAATTCCGAAACGAACGATCAAAGATTTGAAATACGATACATCTATACTTTTGAAAAACCCCGATACATTAAATCTAAACGATACATGAGATACTTGGTGGAGGGTGAGTGCTCTGCAGGGTGCCCCTCTAGCCTTTCTCTTCGGGCCTATAATGGACGAGAGAATTTGATGAGATATTACGCCAATCGGCGGGAGATACATGGCCTACTCTCTCGGGTTGTCCGTATGGATTTCTCGAGGCTCCGGAGTTGTACTGGGTATGGCAGATACGGCTGCGGCCGCCGGATCACCGGCTATACGAGATACTTACGAAACGGCTGCGGCCGCCGGATCACCGGCTATACCAAACACTGAAAAATGGTTACGTAACGGGGGAAATAAAAGAATTAATATTTTTAAGTATTTATTTATTTTTGCATGTTTTTAAATTATGCATTTAAATTATGTCTTTAGATTTCGTATCATGATTAAATTGTTATTGTGGATCAAATGCATGTTCAAGTACACAATTAAAATATTATTTCCTTTAAATTTTGTGAATGCATGTTAGGACTGAAATTTTAAATTATCTAATTAAATCCCTTTATTGCTATGTTAGGATCGACTTACTCAGTATTTTATATACTGATAAAATTGTTGTTTTCTCTTTTCCTTTCAGAGTATGAAGATAATGCATGAGCATATGCATTGGGGGATGGAAAAAAAAAAAAAACTTAAACATTGTTTTTATTGCTTTTACGATACTTGCATAACGGGCATGTAAATCCCGAGTTTTGGCCATGTCGGCCCACTTTACATTTTTCCGCTGCGATATATTATTACTACTACTATATGTGTGGATGCCACTTATTATTATTTTTAAGTAGATTCCGGACTTGTTTTTTTTTAAATCTTTTTGCAATACCTATAGCCTTGCATCTCTTTGGCAAGCTCGGAGAATCCGTGTCTTGCTAGAGAGATGTGGCGGTGACATCCCGGCCTGGGTTATCAAATCCGGGGTGTTACAAGTTGGTATCAGAGCCCGGAATATTTTAAAGCTACTATTATTATTATTTTAAAATATATTGGACTAAGTATTATTTTTAAACTTATTACTATTATTATTATTTTTAAGACTACTAGTGTTATTATTTTAGCCCAAAATTTGAGCCAAAAATTTTTCTACCCATTTAGTATAACATTTTGAACCCAAAGGGGGTCAAATTATTTGGACCCGATAAATATCTATTTTAAGCCCAACCATTTCGGCCCAAATACCCATGTTTTTATTTCTTAAGTCCAAAGTATTATTTTTGGCCAATATAGAGGCCCAACTTTTTAAATCCATGATTAAATTTATAAATACATTAAAATTAATTTTTGGGGGGATTGCATGTGCATATTCATATAGATTTAAATTCCTGCATATCTTGACTTTTATTAGAAACATGACCTGACTCTAACCTCCTTGTTGACATTAGATGGCCGCCCCAAACGCGAACATGATCAACCTACTAATGAGGTTGATTGAGGCGTACCTCGAATCTCCTCAAAACGTGAACAACTTCAGACTAAGGGTAGAACAAATGGGAGCTAACCTGGGCCACCTAACTAATCTGGGCCAAGCAGGACATCAAGATATAACCCAACTCCAAATCAAAATCAATGAACTCCATACCCGCGAGACTGAACTTCGGACCCAGATTGACGACGTAGAGACCCAAGTAGGGGTCGTGAGACATCAACTGCATCATCTGAAGGATGATCTACTTCCACCTGCCCCTCTCGACCCGGGAACTCCTCCTGCGGCTAGCCCCGTTGTTGATCCTGTCGCTGTCCCTACAGCCGCCCAACCACCAGTTGTTGTCATTGATCCTGCCCCGGCTGCTGGGCCCAATTGGCCAGCGAGCCCAGTATTCCATGGACCCCTTGGCTGGGGTACCATTGAGGAGTCGAGTGATGAGGATGATCCCATGGAGGACCCAACCACCTACACTCCCTCAGCTTAGGGACCTTTATCGCATTCCTTCTACTATTACCGTTCCTATTTTCCGAACTATTCCTATCCTTGTGATTCCTACAGCTTGTATCGAATAACGTTTTCAATTGAGCAATGAAATACAAGCATTTATGTTATATTCTACTTCCATAGTGGCCACATGTATATGTGTATGCACATATTCAGAACCGCCTTCCGTATCCAAACGTATGGTGGGGGACTCAACAGAACAAAAGTACAAGGTATTAATAAGCAAACACCACATATAAATGTTAATCAAACGGGAGTACCTCGAACCCTAAACCCTGAGATCCCAAGTCATCAATTAACCACAATTCTAGAGTTAACAACCGAAATAGATAAACATGGAGTAACACAACAAAAGCACAAACTACGAAACACGGAAATGGAAATCATTGTCTTACAGTCTCATAAGGAAACTACTTCTACTACGCACCTCAAGAGTACCATAAAAACGAAGGGTCACTGATCAGGAGGCGGGAACTGGCGACGCATGTAGTCGTCCATCTGACGCATGTAGCCATACATGTCAGTCATGGTGGCCTGCTGCTCCGCCTGTCTCATAGTGAGCGTGTCCATACGATCCTGATAGAGATCCATCCTAGCATCCAAGGCATCGTAACGAGCCTGCCCAGCTGCAAACCCGGCATCTATACTGACTCGCATCTCCTGCATCATCTGGAGCATCCGCCTCATGTCCTGACCCTGCGGTGGAACCCCACCCTGCTGTGGAACCACAGGAGGAGGAGGTGGCCGCTCTGGAGGAACAACTAAGATCAAACCACCATCCTCAGGCTGCGGGCGCAGTATAGCCCGAGGCGCTCCACGACGCAAAGTGCTGCGCCGAGCGGCATAAGACGGAATACGGTAGTGCTCACCTGGAGCTAAAGGATAGGGGTCCGTCTCGGGAGACGTGCGGATCCCCTGGGCAGCGCATAGCCCACAAATGAGGTGTGCGTGAGTGATCACCCTACTCCCTCGCCCCCGTCGTAAACCCCTTAGGTTATCCGCAATGCACGCCCCCACATTTACCCGACCGCCTCGTGCGATAAAGCAGATAGTCTCAAAGACATGATCTATGATGATATGACTCCGGGTGATCGGCCGAATGCGTCCTAACCAAAGCTGAGCAAGTACACGCCAAGGGGCATCCAAAGACGTCAGTCGTAACTCGTCAGGGTATCCAGTCCGCGGGGGTACCTCGGTACACAAGACACCCCAGGCAGGAGCATAAACCCGGCCCTCTGGCTGTGGTCGGAACGCGCCATCATCTGGAAAGCCGAAATAGATGTTGATCGCCCGAGCACTGAAGTCTAGGTAGCGACCGCGAACCCAGACTCGAGAAAGGTCGTCGTCTACCCCAAGACCGCTGATGTTGGCGATAACCTCCATAGCTAGATAGCCGGAGGCAACGCCGTCGGGATGACGTGCAAGACCGGTCCACTGGAGATGCCCCAAAAGTGCACTGATCCGGTCATCGCCCATATGATCAGGGAACAAGCCTCGCTCGGGAACGTAAGCCCTCTTTCGACGAAGCTCGTCGAAGTAGAAGTCCTGGGCGGCCATCGTCGAGAAACGAAACCTATCATGCCGGCGAGGACGCACCTCGTCAGGGAGATCTCTGAGCCTCGGCACCCGCTCCTCGTCCTCCTCGGACTCACTGTCGTCACTGTCATCAATATCTGGCATCACCGGAGCGGCAGTGCTAGGGCCGGCTGCATCACGTCGAGTAGCCCGTCTCTTGGCCCCCGGAAGGACCATAAGGAACGCCAAGATGAACCACAGGAAGAGCAACATCCTGTGAACACCCAATGCCAATTGTTAGACTAATGACCCACACACGGAACAACATCAAATATATATACATAGTTCCAACGAGAGAAATCTAAGAAAGCTTCGAACTTCATAGTTACTAATACATACCAGAAGATAACCAAACCAATGATTGTACCCAAATAAATTCAGAACCCATTGCGGCATTTCATCGAACACGTTAAATGCGAAAACAACAAGCTTCAATTATACTCATAAGATACACGAAATTTGCCCATAGATTAACAATTGCTCAAGCAACAACTCATCATCATAATATGACACCAAACAACAACAGTGAATCCATCTTTCATGTCACAATACCACCTAAAATGAAGAATTCCATATTATTCCTAAATACCCAAATCGCCGAGAAATGGCCAAAAACAAATACACATTGGGGCATAAACTCAACAAAATCAACAAAAACAACATCAATAATCACATATGCTTGCTAATTCGCACAAATCAAGCTTAAAAACAACAAATCCCCAAATTGTACACATAAACCCTAATTTCGCAATCTACCCAAATTCTAACAAATCAAGACATAAAAATTGAAATTGACAAGCTAAAATAGAAGATACATACCTTACAAAGAGAAATCGGAGTCGAAACCGGAAGAATCTGAGCACGGAAGAACGAAATTGAGAGGAAGTTGGGAGGAATTTCGGAAATGACAGGGATGAAATGGCTCGCGCGGGGCGCGAGCCCTATTTCTTCCCACTGGTGGCGCCGCGCGGTGGCCGGGCGCTAAAGCCCCTAACCCCGCGCGGGACGCGGAAAACGAAAGTTTTTTTTTCCTTTTTCTTTTTGATTTTCTTTTCCTATTTCTTTACTCATCCCCTGCTTCACACTATACGACTGGACCAGTGAGTGTGATTCCGCATTCCAAGAATTCAAGAAACGACTTACCATGGCGCTAGTATTGGCACTACCATCGGGAATGGGGGGAGACTTCGAGGGGTACAGCGACGCCTCGAAGGAAGGTTTGAGATGCGCGCTAATGCAAGCTCGGAGGGGGTAGAGCACACGAATCACGTCAATTAAAGCAGCACGAGGAGAACTATCCGAGGCGCGGCTTGAAACTAGCCGCAGTCGTGTTCGCTTTAAAGACGTGGATGCACTATATGGACGTAAATGCCAAAATCCCTTAAGCTGGGAAAAGAGCGATAGGACTATGATAATGGAACCGCAACTTGTCGAGGACATCGCTCAACAAGTCAAAATAATCCAAGGAAAGATGAGAGCCGCGCAAGACCGGCAAAAGAGCTATGCTGACGTGAGACGGCAAGATTTGGAATTCCAAATAGGCGATAAGGTCATGTTAAAGGTGTCACCGATGAAGGGTGTGATGCGCTTTGGCAAGCGGGGAAAATTAAGCCCACGGTACATAGGACCATACGAGATCCTAGAAAGAGTGGGGAATCTTGTATACCGACTAGTATTACCGCCACAATTTGCTCGTGTCCACGACGTGTTCCACGTCTCGCAACTGAAGAAATACGTCCATGATCCGACCCACATACCCCAACCGGAGGAAATTGAGTTGGACGATGACTTAAGCTACGAAGAAATTCCGGTGCGAATACTCGACAAGAAGGAGAGGGTAACAAGGAATAAGACCGTGAGAATGGTCAAGGTTCTTTGGTCTAACCACGAAGCCGAGACGGCAACGTGGGAGCTAGAAGCAGACATGAAGGATCGTTACCCAACCCTATTCCAAGACAGTGCAACAACAGTTATGGGGACATAACTGTAATCTTAAGAGGGGGATGATGTGACAACCCGAGTATTTCTGAATATTTTGTACGAATACTTTGTACCCCAAATAAACAAATTCAAATTGTTTTGAACTACGTAATGACTTGATCCCTTCACGGGGTACGTAGGCAACTCGGAAATTTCAATTCTGGGTTCAGTCAAATAATAACAAACAACGACACACAATAATACAATCGCCTAATCAAACAATGCCCGAACTCGCGAGAGGATGAAGTGCAACTTCGAGGACGAAGTTGGTTCTTAAGGGGGGTAGACTGTAATACCCGTAAATTTTAGAATATAAAAATAGGAATTAATCCAATAGGAAAGAAAGTTTTGTTTCCGAGAACCCATAAACTCGGAAATGCTCGGAAATCAAAGGACGACGATTTAGAACCCGACGGACCTAAACCTAAGATTTCAGACGTGAAATCAAATTAAGTCGGAATAAATTTATGATGAGAAGCATAATCCGAAAATGACCCGGAAAATCGAGCGCGAAAACGTGGAAGGATAGAAGTCCGAAAGAGAGGAGAAAAAGACCCGACGGATCGGATCGCACGGACCCGCCCGGACCGCAGTCCCGGCGGGGACCGCGCGCTGGCCGGGCGGGGTTTGGCCAAAAAGGCGCGCCAACCCCGCGTGGCTCTACAGGTTTTGGCAACTTGCGCGTTTTCGGCGATTTCTTACCATAATTCGACCCCCCGACTTTGGAAAGTGGATTTTGGACGGGGGAAGGTGAATAAGGTCGACCTAGGGTTGTCTCCCCACCCCATAAGCAGTCACAACAGCCTCCTAAAGCCCTCTCAAACTCTCCCAAGCCAAAACACTCTCCCGACGAACTTCCGACGGACTTCCGGCGACTTTCCGGCAACCTACAACGACCGAGCAAGGGAGTGGAACAAGGATTTCAGTGATAGATTCATTGGTAAGCCTTCAAACAGATTTCCATTCTCGTTTTTCCTCTCCAATCCCCAATCTAACTCTCGAATCGTTGGTTGCAAATACGATCGTGGCCAAAGTCGGGAACTTTGCGTTTCGTAGATCCGTTCGTAGGATTTTGGACGAGCCGAGCGACCCTAGGACTACTCAAGAACACAACCACTGTAAGTTGAGCCTTCCATATCAATACGGGTGATTTAGGAGCGTCCGGTATAGGCGTAATGTAACGAAACGTAAAAATCAAAATTAAAAACCCCAATGTGCGCAGTTTCTGAAATCGGCCTAAAACTCCTATTTCGAGGATTCAATCCGAGAAACTCAAAACTAGACTTTTAATCCTAACACATAAATCTAGGATGTGTAAAAATTTCTGACATTTTCGTTAACGTTTGCTATTTCAAATCGCGCCGAACATAAACTGTTTACTAGGACTTTTCGAAAAAACCTGACAGTGTTCATATTCGAACTTGATGAGCATGTTTCTATATTTTCTAGTCCGATTTGATCCTTGTAATCTAAATGAAAGTTGTAGATAATCATGTCTAGTATGTGCATATAAAATTTCAGAATTTTTGAAGTCATTTGATATGTTAAAAAGTCGAAACTTTGAACTGTGTCAAACCTGAGTCCGGATAGATTCCTGTTTGCATAATAAAATCGATTTTTGACATGTTTCCTCAACTTATTTCGAAAAAGTTAAAACACAAAAGTTGTTCGTTAGGGTGTTTTGCATAAACTGTGAAGTTTTCAGATTTTTCGGACTTAAACCGAATTTTCAAATTAAAAAGGCGTAAACTGTGACGCCAAGATACTTTTAAATCGAAGGATTTTGAAATTCCGAAACGAACGATCAAAGATTTGAAATACGATACATCTATACTTTTGAAAAACCCCGATACATTAAATCTAAACGATACATGAGATACTTGGTGGAGGGTGAGTGCTCTGCAGGGTGCCCCTCTAGCCTTTCTCTTCGGGCCTATAATGGACGAGAGAATTTGATGAGATATTACGCCAATCGGCGGGAGATACATGGCCTACTCTCTCGGGTTGTCCGTATGGATTTCTCGAGGCTCCGGAGTGGTACTGGGTATGGCAGATACGGCTGCGCCGCCGGATCACCGGCTATACGAGATACTTACGAAACGGCTGCGGCCGCCGGATCACCGGCTATACCAAACACTGAAAAATGGTTACGTAACGGGGGAAATAAAAGAATTAATATTTTTAAGTATTTATTTATTTTTGCATGTTTTTAAATTATGCATTTAAATTATGTCTTTAGATTTCGTATCATGATTAAATTGTTATTGTGGATCAAATGCATGTTCAAGTACACAATTAAAATATTATTTCCTTTAAATTTTGTGAATGCATGTTAGGAGTGAAATTTTAAATTATCTAATTAAATCCCTTTATTGCTATGTTAGGATCTACTTACTTAGTATTTTATATACTGATAAAATTGTTGTTTTCTCTTTTCCTTTTAGAGTATGAAGATAATGCATGAGCATATGCATTGGGGGATGGAAAAAAAAAACTTAAACATTGTTTTTATTGCTTTTACGATACTTGCATAACGGGCATGTAAATCCCGAGTTTTGGCCATGTCGGCCCACTTTACATTTTTCCGCTGCGATATATTATTACTACTACTATATGTGTGGATGCCACTTATTATTATTTTTAAATAGATTCCGGACTTATTTTTTTTAAATCTTTTTGCAATACCTATAGCCTTGCATCTCTTTGGCAAGCTCGGAGAATCCGTGTCTTGCTAGAGAGATGTGGCGGTGACATCCCGGCCTGGGTTATCAAAATCCGGGGTGTTACAACTATTACTTGCCTTGGCTGAATATAGTATTCCAGCTTTTGGCACGCATGATAAAGACTCAAACAAAACTTATGAATCGGCGAATACCTAAGTTCTGCATCTTTAAGAATTCTGCTCAGGTAGTAAATCGCCCGATCTCTTCCTTCTTCATCCTCTTGAGCTAATAACACTCCTATAGACTCTTCGGCCGCGGCTATATATAGCTTCAAAGGTCGGCTGAGGACAGGAGGGACTAACACTGGTGGGTTAATTAGAGTCTGTTTCAATTGTTCAAAGGCTCTTTGATGGTCGACTCCCCATTTGAATTCCTCCTCTTTCTTTAATCTCAGCAGATCGGTTAGTGGTTTTCCCTTCCCGGCTGCATTTGCCAAGAATCTCCTTAGAAAACTGATCTGGCCGAAGAATTTCTGCAGACTCTTCCTATCGTGTGGAGGTCTAGCTTCCTGGATGGCCTTGGTTTTGTTCGCATCGACTTCTATGCCCTTGTTATGCACCAAGAACCCTAGGAAATTCCCTGCTTGTACTCCAAAAGCACACTTGGTTGGATTCATCTTAACTCCATGTAGCCTCATTCTTGCTAATACTCTCCTCAGATCGGCCAAATGGCTTTCCATGTCTTTGGACCGAACCATGACATCATCGATGTAGACTTCTACACAGTCTCCTATTAAGTCATGAAAAATATAGTTCATGGCCCTCTGGTATGTAGCTCCTGCATTCTTCAAACCAAATGGCATTACTACCCACTTGTATATCCCAATGGCTCCGGGGCATCTGGATGCAGTCTTATGTACATCTTCATCGGCCATAAAGATCTGGTTGTACCCTGAATATCCATCCATAAAGGATAACATTCCCTGTTTCGCGGCCGAATCAATTAATAGATCAACAATAGGCATCATATATTCATCCTTGGGAGTGGCTATATTGAGATTTCTGAAATCAATACATACTCTCAATTTCCCATTTTTCTTTATTACAGGTACAATATTTGACAACCACTCTACATATTTAGTTGGCCTAACAAATCCGGCCGCTAACAATTTTTCTATTTCTTCCTTTATTTTCGGAACTATTTTGGGCGCTGCCCTCCTGGTCGGCTGTTTATGCGGCCTAAATCCTTCTTTGATTGGTAGCCTGTGTTCCGCAATTGGTCTTTCCAATCCAGGCATCTCTGTATAATCCCATGCAAAACAATCTTTGAACTCAATCAAGACTTCTCTGAATCGGCTAGTCATATGTTGATCTAGATTTGCACTGACTGGAATCTCCCTTGGATGCTCATCTGTGCCAACATTGACCATCTTCAGAGGATCTTGCGCTTTGAAATCCGGCGTCCGCTTTGGGATAGCGTCCATGAGGTCACTCCATCTTGCCTCTCATTTGTAGATTCGAGTTCAGCCGATTCTAACTCGATTGTCCTCTTGACTCTTTCATCCATTATTTACTTTCTTCTTTGTCTGGCCGTAAGTCGGCCTGGTATCTGACTTGAAATCCCAAGTCCGTCCAGTCACATTCAACCACCTCAGAGTATCGATTCCCTACCACCGCTAGGAACGGTTGTATGGGCTCCTCGTATAGAACTGCATCGATTCGCCCAGCCGAACTGACTGGAAATGGAGGTTGATCGCCATATACTTCCTCAACTGTGCCATCATTCTTCCAAAACCATATCTTCTGATGAAGGGTTGATGAAAAAAACCTAGCTGTGTGATCCAGCATCGGCATAGTAAGGCCGCATACAGAACCTCATCATCCACCACAAAAAAACATAGTCGGAATTGAAATTGTTCCGACTGTAACATCTACTAGAATACATCCTTCGGCCGTAGTTTGTGCCCCCACAAAGCTAAATACCTTCATCCTCGTGGGTAAAAAGTCCTCCTTCGATCGGCCGATCTTAGTCAATGTAGACAATGGCATGATGTTGACGGTTGCTCCACCATCAACGAACATTCTTCTCAATGGCCTTCCGTTGACCCAGCATTTGACATACAAAGGCCTCACATGCTGAGACATCTTTGCAGTCGGTTGTAAGATTGTGCTTGGCTGAGCTTCTGGGAAGAAGGCCTCATATCCTTCTTACATGATCTTTTCTCCTTCGGCCTCCGGCCGATGTGCGTCCAATTTGGCGAAACAAAAGTCCACTATGGGCTCTTCTTCGCCAAAATATATTCTCCTTCATTTTGACAGAATACCACAACTGGTTCTGTATCGGACCAATATTCTTCATGACTTGCTGTGGTTGCGTCTACCATATTTGCGCTAGACCCAAAGTCGAACTTGAATTCTCCAATTGAAAAGGTCTCATTGTTTTGGACAATTGACGTCTTTTGTTTGCATTCCCTAGTTCGCACTGGTCTAGGCTTCCATTCTTCTTTTGGCTTTGCTCGATCATTATCGGCCTCAAGCTTCTTTCCTTTCGGCCGAAATTCAGTTTTATTCTTCAGCCGATCTTGATCGCCTTTCGGCTCACAATTTCTCTCTCTACTATTTTCGGCTGCCTTTAGACGAGCCGAAAACACTTTGTTCAGAATCCTTCCTTCAGACGAAGAACAATCATCTGGGAAGTCTTCTTCGATATGCATCATCTCGTACTCTTCCTCATATGTCATGGCTGCTTTCAACCGCTGCATTCTTCGTTTGAAGGTACGATATGATCCCCTCCCCTTTGGGACATTCTCGTTTTTCATCCTCAAAGTTGGTGCTCCAAATCGGCCATATCCGAAATGTCTCTGCTTTGGGGAATTTTGGACCCACAGACCCACCTGAGTATTGGCCGGTGGTCTTCTAAGCTTCTTCATCTTCGGGGATACAACCTCCTCAGGGACCGTAATCTGTATTACGGTCTTTCCATTCCTTTTTTCGGCTGTTAACTTCATTTCTGAATCCCAACCATTAGTAATTATCTTCAGGGTTGGCTTCCCCTTTCCTCCTTGAATTCTGGATTCTCTGGTCCTTCCGATAGCTTGATCCATTCTTTGACTTCGTAATCTCCCAATCGGTCAAAGACATCCAGAACCTTCTCTTTTCCCTTTTGTGGAGAACCTAATCGTCTCCAAACTCCTGCTGTTTTCTGAACCGATGGCTGAATTCCTAGCCGATCGTGGACAGAACTTTTGCTAGAAGATGGTTGGTCCCCCAGACGATCATGAACAGACTTGTTTTGATCGGGGTGCACCATTACCATGTTAGCAACAGGGAATGGATTTTTATCTATTGCCATTAATCTGTCTGGGAATTTCAATTTCCCATAATCAACATACTTCTGGATCATGTTTCTAAAATGCCCACAGACTGCTGTAGAGTGAGTGGCCAATCCGTGAAATCTGCACCACCCAGCGTCCATTTGTTCTTTAGTCGGTTGTGGATGATTCCCTTTGAACTCGAACAATCCATTCTTCAGGCAATAGTCGAAAATCTCATCCATCTGAGAAAGGTCAAAAGAATAAAATCGCTGAGACTCATCTCTAACTTCTCCCTCTTTTTCCTTGCCTCTCACTGGCCGAAGAGTTGGACAAGTTATAGGCTTTTTGATTACCAGCTCAGCCCTTGCAACCTCAGCTAAGGCAGGGACATCTTCCATGTTAAACTCTTCTCCGACTTCACACCTGTCAAGTGACTCCGCAAATGATGCAGCCGACTGGATAGGCTGTTCTGGCTGCGGCTTGTCGCTTGTTCTGCCAAATAAGTCTCCGTCCTTATAGCTTCGGCCGTCAATTCGTCCACAGTCCTTGGTCTTGTAACCATCATCTATCCTTGATGGCAAACTTTAGATTCTGCTTTAAGATTTGAATATATTCATGCTCTGGCAGCGTCGTCTTCATTTGAGCCTTGATGGCGTAAAATCTTTCTAGTAATTGTTTCTCCCGCCTTCTGCTTGGTAGATGTCAGATCTACCACTGACACCTCAGGACTAGTGTTGTAGATCGGTCATGGAATAACCATTCCATTTCGGCCCATGTGTTAACCGATCCTAGAGGCAAATTGATATACCATTCAAATGATGGCCCAGTAAGCGACAAACTTAACAGAATCAACTTATGGAAATCATTTTGTGCTGTCCTGATGCATTGAGCCGTGAATCGACCGATATGCTCAATAGTGGATCGGCCGACTTCTCCTGAAAATGTATTGAAATCAGGAACCTTTACTCCTCTAGGCAATGGATATTGCTCCTCTATGTAGTCTGGATAAGGTTTCCTGTACATCGGCCGATTCTCCTAGCTGATGAGGTTCCCGAATTGTGTACGAATAATTTCAGCTATAAGTTCTCTATCAATCAGCTGTGGTTGATTCTGCTGCTGCAGTGGATATTGTTGTTGTACACTGGAGCATGCGGTTGCACTACTGGCTGAGGCGGTTGATGTTGCTGCTGCTCGTACCTTTGTTGAGGTGGGACGAAAGGCCGTGGCCCCTGCCCTCCTAGCGGCCGATAGGCCTGCTGCGGGTAGTTATGAGGATTTTGCTTCATAGGCGGTTGATTTTGCGCCGCCTTTGCATTCTGCGCTCCCATCGGATACACGTTCCTCGCTAATTCGGCTCTAAACATCGCTGGTATTGCCGCCAGTATATTTCCTTCTATCTGCCAAACCGAATTTGTAACCGCCGCTTCTACCGTGAATTGCACATGATCGCGAAATCTTGGGGTTAGATCGTCATGAGGAAACTCTTGAGTGTTGAAATTTGATGGTCCAGGGAATCCTGGAGGGAATTCGCCTGGTTCTCCTGTGCGCTCTTCCTGAATCGGTGGCAAATCAGTCCTTGCCGCCGTATTGATTGCCGGAGTTGAATGTGGATCAACTGCCATTGTGAGTCCCACTGAGCGTGCCACTGTTTGGCTTCGGTTGAGCCAATGACCTTTTTCTTCTCAAGGGAGGCTATCGGAAAAGGATCAAACCGATTACGGGTCCGAAAATGTTAGAATGCGCCCAAACTCGACTGAATTTCACTATAATAACAATGGGAAAATCAAATACAAAGGAAAATCTACCAGTTGTTAAGAAACAACGGCTGATTAACCAAAAATTGAGTAACAAACTACCGGTTGTTGAGAAACAACGGTGGACTTGGAAATGTAACCGCTAATAACTAGGCTAACATCTAGGAAAGCTGGTAAATGAAAGCTGTAAAGAAAGCAGTAAAAGATACAAAGAAATTAATTTGCATAAAGGAATCTTGGGGTGGATTGGTCTCTCTTGATTCTGAGCAGGCATCCCTTATTTATAGTCGGAGCCTTGGTAACCGCTCCCCAGCTGATCCCTTGAGCCGATTCTGGCTTTCCCATTTCGGCGGCTTCTGGCCGAACGCTTTGGCCTGGAAGTCCTTACTTCCTTGCATACTTTTCCTTCTATTGCTTGCTTGTCTGCTGTTAGGCTTTTCCGACCCATTTATCTGTTTTTTGTTTTCGGCCTTATTACGTGATGGCCATGACATTCACAGACTTTTCCTGGCCCATTCCTCTCTTTTTCCCGACCCAACTCTCTTGGTGGCCACAACACTGTCTAAAGATCTGTGTTTGGAAATGAATGGGAAAAAAAAGGTGAGTGATATGCTTTTTTGCTGAAATGAGACGTTGCATTGATCATTCTAAAATTACTTTCATTGGGCCTTTTAAAAAACAATGTTCATAAAGGGCCAGTACTGTTTATAACAAATTTTACTATTCATATGCCAAGGATTCTATCACAAAATACTATTCATAGTGCAATAGGTTTGTTTTTTAGAGGGTTAATGTTCAAAAAGTGCCATAACCGCTTTTAGGCCATAACAAACACAATTTTGTAAAATTTAGGCCACAGGACCTATTGAAATTAATAAAGGAACCCAACAATGTTTTCTCTATTTCATTCATACCCCAGGAAGGTTTGACTTGATATACTTTAGTCCTCTTTTAATAAAATTAGATTTTCATTATAAAGATGACATCTAAAGCGCATGAGAATTGGTATCAGAGCCTAGGTTGTATAGAAGAACTTATTAATTATATTATTTATTTATTTATCTATAATGTTGAAGATTTATTTATTTTATGGATTCAAATAATTTGAAACTTACGAGTTATTTCCATAATTAGGGAATAAAAATTAGAAATTTTCAGAGGAAATTCGTGAACTTGTCCAAGAGACAAGATACTATTAAAACGATTTCATTTCATAAAAATGAGAGAAACTGATTGGAAAGAAATCGATCCCGATAGCTCTAAGTTCTTATAGGACTTAAGGAAAATCCAAAAAATGTTCAAGATTAGATATTGAAATTATTTCGAGATCTAAAGAAAGAAATTTTGAATCTGAAATTTGACCAAGCAAATATTAGAGATGCATTTGGACCAGTACAAACTTTACACCAAAAAGGTAAAGCAACCATGGTCCCAAAGCAGAAATCACAAGAAGAACTGATGATTGATCTCCTGAAAACAATCGAATGAGTGTATCCAGGACAGATCTATCAGATCTACAAAAACTCGCAGAATCATTTTTCCAGCTTGGGATTATGAATCTAGTGAATGTAAAACCCAATGAAGTTCTTCAGTTGGGCTATGCAGAAGGATCGGGATTCAACGGGACCCACGATGGACCACCTGATGTCCCAATGAGAGAAAGTACAGACTTCACATGAACACGAATCCTGAGGTGCATTTTAATACAAGACGAAACCCAGGATGGAACCCGAGTAGAGCACCAGAATCCACACTGTGGGCCAAGACGATGTTACAAGCATTACATCCGTATGGCATAACACTGAACCTCGACGTCATCGACTTCCGAAACATCGAGGAGCTAATCGACGAATGGGTAGCTTCAATAAAGATTGCAGCAGCCACACTGCATCTCGATAAAGAAAACTTTGTCAGGATCGGCAAAGCTGGGCTGGAAAAACTCCACGGCGGCTTTAAAGGAGCAGATACTCGAAGGAGAATCCAAAAGCACAATCTGCGAACGATTTGGTTTCTTATTCAAAACCCATTAATTTTGTAGGAGATGGCTATTTTGAAGAAAAGAAAACCCGGTGCATCGATGAACCTTTTCCCGGTAATGGAAGTAATGGAGTTTGGGGAAAGATGGGTGAACTGGCTGAGAGAATGTATCACTAAAGCCACGACAGCAGCTATTATAAATGGATCCCCTACTAAGTTCTTCAAATTGCAAAAGGGCCTGCGACAAGGAGACCCATTCTCCCCATATTTGTTTCTCATGGTGGTAGAAATATTGAACAAGCTTATTGGCAAGGCGACAGAGATGAGGTTGGTGACTGGACTGAAATCAAGTGCGGATGGACCGGTTATCACGCATTTACAATATGCAGACGATACTGTCATTTTTTGCAAAGGAGAATTACACCAGGTAATCACCATTAAACACTTGTTGTTGTGCATGTCATTAGTCACAGGGCTCCGAATCAACTTTGGGAAAAGTAATATTGTGGGAATTAATTGTCCAAATGAAATGATGGAGGAGGCGGCGGCTATGTTGGGTTGTGGAGTGGGTAGCTGGCCTTTAAAATATTTTGGAGTCCCGATAGGAGGAAGATCTAATAGTATAAATATATGGCAACCAATTTTGGAGAAAGTAGAGAAGCGGTAGGCGGGGTGGAAGGGAAGGATGCTTTCTCAATCGGGATGCTTGTGTTTGATTAAATCGGTGATGAATAGTCTTTCTATATTTTTCTTATCTATTTTTAAAGTTCCCAATACTATGGCGAAGCGATTAGAACAACTTAAAAGCCGATTCTTTAGGAACGAATGGGATGGAGAGAGACGATTACATACAACGAATTGGGAGAAGCTTTGCCAACATAAAGATATAGGCGGTTTGGGAATCTGGGAAACACAACAGCTAAACACAAAACTCCTCTTTAAGTGGAAATGGAGGTTCGGGAGGGATATAAGCCTATGGAGAGAGGTGATCGACGCGAAATATTATGGAAGCACTGCCCCCGTTGTTCCGGAGGCAAAGGTTGTTAGGTTCCCAGCTCACGCAAGTACTACTCTTTATGTCAGTGGTTCAATGAACCAAGTTCAATCTACCACAGTGAACACACTTATCAAACAAACCAGTGTAAACACAGAATAATGCACAGCGGAATAACTTAAGCTTGAATCAAACATGCATAAAGAGTAAATGAGGCACAACAAGTTGATGACCCAGTTCGGCCTTCGGCCTACGTCTGGGGATACAATCCAGGAGGATATTTTACTATGTGTTAACTAATGGCAAACAACCACACACAATGGCAAAATATGTAAATTGTCTTCACTCCAAGCTCAAAGTGGAAAGTTGTAGTGACCAAAAACCTCCAGTATTTGGTGTAGAAATCACCTTCTACTTCAACCCTCAAAGCCACCTGCCTTGAGCTCCACTTGCAGCAGCTTGTGAAACACTTTCACTGAAGTTTGAGAAGAATAAACTTTGAGGTGCTACTTCCTGGTCAAGCCTTGAACTTACTCCTTAATTGTCTCTTGCGAAAACACTTAAGGAGTTCTTAGACACGAATACAGCAAGGGCGTGTCCAAGGCTTCCTTGATCTTACAGCATAAATGTAATCTCAGTGCACACTCGGCTGTCGATCGACTAGAGAGAGAGTTTTTCACAATAACACAGTTGAGAGCTTTTTGGAATATCTCCAATGATGAATCGTAAATCTCTAAATCTTCTCTCTTGGAAGACTTCTTCTTAAACCCAAAAATTACTCAACGGATTTGAATAATTTTTCCATTTTGGGAAGTAGCCGTTGGGAAGATTTTGGTTTGTGAGTAACAGCTCTTTTCTAAGTAGATAGGCAATTCTGCAAGAAATGTTAGTCTATGCCTATCCTAATCAGAAAGAGCCGTTGGACTCAATCTCATTCTTGATCTCAGCGAACTATCACTCCATGGGTCGCGCTGAACACAGATGCAACAGTTGAAGTTCTAACTACCTGAGTTCAATCATCGGTTCGAACTTCCCACAAAACACTAGACTCAACATTCTCCCCCTTTTTGGCAGGAAGTGAGCCAGCATATACAAATGATCAACCGATGATGAATTACAACAAACAAGGGTAATCCTCAACTATCATCCTAACTATAAGCTCTTTACAGAAATCATGCAACACAAGAAATAGAGCTTGTACAATAATAAACCATGAAAGTTCATACATTCCATGAGATCACAGATTCATAACAATTGTCCAACAAACAGTTCCACCAAACATAACCAACAAAAAGACAGCATAACTATAGTCCCATAGCAGCAGTAATAAGAGTTTATCAAAGCAAAAGAGAAACATATTGAAAAAGAAAGAGTTAGAGGGATATTACCAATCATCAGGAGGGGTAGATTCAGCATTGGATTTGAAAATTTGTGGACTCCCGCTCTGGATCAACTTCTTTGGCCAAATATCAGTTAGACTCTGCATCTTCAGAGTCAGCATCTCCTTCATTTTCATCAGTAGGGCGCTCTTATTCATCTCCTGGCTCAACAAACATGGTTGTCCCTGCTTCATCATCATCTAACCAGTAATCGGGCAGCAGGGCAAGGGCTTGCTCAATATTTCCTTCTTCTTGATGAATGATAGCTCGAAGCCCTTTGAACCTCTCAAGCGCCTGGTTCAGAATTTCTCTGGCTCTAGTCAGGGCACTTTGATTGCTCAATGTTCCATCAAGGCCTGGTATGTCTGGCACCTTGGTCAGCAACTTCTGTGAGAGAACAAACTCATAGATCTTTTCTTTTGGTGCACTCTTGTTGCCACCAATTTTGTGAGACCAGAGGAAAAGTTGAATGAGGGCCGGATATGGAAGGAGGGTCTTGTGACTGGCAGTGAGTGACTCTGCTATATTGAGCATCTGAGATAGGATCAACTGGCCATAATTGATTGGGACATGTTGATCAATGGCATAGATTAAGTGACACATCTCTCGAGTGACCAGAGAGTGATTTCCAGTAGGCATGATATTTGAAGCGCAGAACTTGTAGAGCATGTAGAACTTCTGTGTAAGAAACTTAGGCTTCACTCCCTTTCCTGGCATCTTCTTGACTTTGGTCTTGGTTATAGCAGAAGCCACTTTGTCACTATCAAAAGACACACCTTGTTCCAGAATACCTTCAAAGTCAACCTCTGGAACTTCCAGAATAGCATTTAGCTTGGAGGCAGAAATCTCATAGAGCACCCTTCCCGTGAAATTCTTGTTGAACCATGGGGTACCTGGTTTGATGACATCCTTTCTCAAATTCCCATAGAACTGAGTGATCAATTCAGGTTGATATTCTTGAACCAATGTTGCCCATCCGATGAGTCCTCTTTTCTCAAGATACTTGGTCCAACCAAGTTTATCAAATTTTGGTCCACAGTAAGTATTCTCTTGGCGAAAAGCCTTTTTGACCAACACACTGGAATGGTATGATTCATTAGACTCGTAGTAGAACTGATCGGAGTGAGCAAGGGCAGCATCAAGCACCTCACTTGTCTTAGGTCTGGAAGAGGATGGCTTTCTGATGTCAAGCTTGGATTTCTTTCTGATCTCTAGGTTTTCTTCAGCATCTCTAACACGTTTTCCTTTGCTGGCAGATGAAGATGGTTTGGATACAGTTTGAGTTGCAGGTGGAGCAGTTTCTGTGGTAGCATCTTCTTCAGACTGAGTAGAGCTGTCTCCTTCAGCATCTGGTTCATCCTCAGCATTGAACTCGCTATCAGAGTCTTTCTCTTTGTGCACTTTAGGAATAGGAACAGGGGCGACTTTGGATCCAATAGCACCATGAGATGGATGTTGATCAGGTTCATCAGCACTTGAGTCTTCCTCTTCTTCATCTCCTTCAGATGATTCCTCTTCAGATTCTTCTTCAACAAATCTAACTCCTTGCGGGGCTCAACAGCTTGAGATTGTTGCAGAGCAGAAGTAGTGGTTCTTTCACAGCAGAGGAACCTTGGGAGGGTTCGGACTCTCTGGACTCATCTGTCTGAGTGAGTGGAGAAGTAGCAGGATTGGTCTGAGGCACAGTCTCCACCAATTTGCTAGACTTTTGAGACTTCTTGGTTTTGGAGGGCGCAGTAGAGTCTTTCGCAATAGTAGACTCTGCATTCTTGGATGTAGGAAGAGAATCGAACACAGGTTTGATGATATTGAGTGGAACAGCAGCAACAACATTTCCTTGTGCGGTGGATCCTTTAGCTTCTGAACTGGGTTTGGAAATCTTCTTCGATGAAGATTTAGCCTTCGAGAATCTTGAACCGGGAATGCAGGCTTGGGCGATTCAATACCCTTCCTTTTGAGGGACATGGTAACAGGGGCCAAATCGGATAGGCGAATGTCCTCTGCACTCTCTCTGTCTCCAGTGGATGTAGTACCTTGAGCCGTGGAGGATCCTGAAACTTGAACATTAGTAGAAACGAAAGATTTCTTAGACTTCTTTGTACCTTTCTTGGCTGATTTCTTTGCAGGCACTGAAGCGGCAGCAACGACGGCCAAGGTTTTGAGATTCCCTGGTGAATCCATTACGGTGGTTGGCTTGGATGGTGCGTTTTCAACTCCTTTTGTAGAAATGTCTCCTGAAACCGCCATGGGAGTAACCGTCTGGGTGATGGGATTCGTGGTCACGTTCTCAGGAACAGTTGGCTCCCTCTCAACCGCTACACCAGCATCATGGAGTTCTCTCCGAATATCCAATGGGTCCATAATACCCTGAGAGGAGGTAGTTGCTGAAGTCGATTGAGTAGCATTCGTCTTCTTCGGAGGAGCAGAAACCCCCTTTTTCGGCTTAGGGTTTCGAGGCGCAGGAGGCTTTCTCGACCCTGGACTTGAATCCTTAGACCCACGAGTTTGAACTATTATACCTGCACTCAATGGACTCAACAAGGAAACGATCGAGAGAAAGAATCGAACACAGATAGAATGTGATAATTTGAAATGAGGGAGACGATTCCTCTTCTCGGAAGGAGTAAAGTAAAACAAAGAAACTTCCTTTAAAATGTCTAATCCTTCCCGCCCGAGGAGTCTGGCGCCATCATTACAAGAGCAAGACCATTTGGGCCGAGAAGAGACAGACTCTTTGTTGGGCCTAACATGGGCCTTGACAGACCTCCCCCTAAATAAATAATCCTGCAGCCCAAACCAAATATTAAAAAAAAATTACAAGAGTTTGAGTAAAGGATTGTGACCATATACACCATGGGGGAGATCCGAGTGACATTCTTCAAACAATGTAGCACAACCCAAGATCCTTCCTTAGTGATTCAAACCGATCACTGTTCAAGGCCTTGGTAAATATGTCAGCATGTTGAAGTTCAGTTCCAACATGTTGGATGAACACCACTCCGTCTTCTACCAGTTCCCTTATGTAATGGTGACGAATGTCAATGTGCTTGGTGCGGCTATGTTGAACTGGATTCTTAGCAATGTTGATAGCACTCATGTTGTCACACATTAGGAGTAGCTCTTTCTGCTCAATTCCATAGTCCTTCAACATTTGTTTCATCCATAATAGTTGAGCACAACAGCTTCCCGCAGCCAAGTATTCAGCTTCAGCAGTGGACAAGGAGATTGAACTCTGCTTCTTGTTGTACCAACTTACCAAATTTGTTCCAACATAGAAACAACCACCTGTTGTGCTCTTACGATCATCCATGCACCCTGCCCAATCTGCATCACTCTAACCCGTGAGTTGAAGGCCCGAATCCTTATAATACCAGATTCCAAGATTAGCCGTTCCAGAGATGTATTTGATGATCCTCTTAGCAGCGTGTAGATGGGATTCCTTAGGGTTTGCCTGATACCTAGCACATATTCCCACTGCATAACTAATGTCGGGTCTGCTGTCAGCTAGATAGAGAAGGCTCCCAATAATACTTTGATACAATTTGGGATCAACATTCTTTCCAGAGGGATCTTGACTGATCTTATCATTTGTACCTATGGGAGTTCTAGCAGGCTTGCTTGACTCCATCCCAAATTTCCTTACGATGTTCTTCGCATACTTAGCTTGACTGAGGAACATCCCTTCTCTCTTCTGAGTAACCTGGAGTCCAAGGAGGTATGTCAACTCTCCCACTAGACTCATCTCGAACTCATCACTCATGATCTTTATGAATTCATCCTTGAGTATGTGAGATGTGGACCCAAAGACGATATCATCCACATAAATCTGAGCAACAATGAATCCCTTTGCTTCCTTTCTGATGAAGAGTGTTTGGTCAGTACTGCCTCTTTCATATCCATGCTCCAGCAGATAGGTTGAGAGTCTCTCATACCAAGCCCTGGGGGCTTGTTTCAAACCATATAATGCCTTGTGTAGCTTGTACACATGATCCGAATGGTGGGGGTCTTCAAACCCCTTAGGTTGTTCCACATAAGCTTCTTCCTTCAACCAATCATTCAAGAATGCACTCTTTACATCCATCTGGTACAGTCTGAATTCAAATGAGCATGCTACAGCCAAGAGCAACCGAGCAGCTTCTAGCCTGGCCACTGGTGCGAAGGTCTCACTGAAATCGACACCTTCAACTTGTGTATACCCTTGAGCCACCAGTCTAGCCTTGTTCCTAGTGATATTGCCATCCTCTTCAGTCTTATTCTTGAATATCCATTTCGTGCCGATGACATTCACATTGGTTGGCCTTTCCACTAGTTCCCAAACTTCATTCCTTGCAAATTGCTGAAGCTCTTCTTGCATGGCAGCAGTCCATTGTTCATCACAGAGTGCTTCCTCCACTTTGGTTGGCTCAATCCTGGAGGTGAAACAATGAAGTCCAGCCAACTCTTTATAGTTGATTTTCTTCTTGTTCCTGGTCCTTCTGCCTTTGTTGATATCACTAAGTAGGTCATTTACATCATGATTTTTGTGAACCTTGCTCAGAGAGGCCGGAGTTCTTGGACAGTGGTTCGACTCGCTGGATTGAACTTCCTTTTCAGCAGACTTCACAGCCTCAGGAACAGTTGGGGACACTTCCTCAAGACAAACCTCATTCTCAATCTCCATAACTGGGACAGGTTTAGACACACACTTGGGTTTGTCTTCAATAACAACATTGGCAGATTCCACCACTTTCCTTGAGGACGGAAGGTACACTCGATATGCTTTGCTGGTGGATGAGTAGCCCACGAATACACCCTTTATGCTTTTCTCTTGAAACTTTCCGGAGAGATTCCTGTCATTCAAGACAAAGCACTTGCTACCAAAAATATGAAAATATGAAATGGTTGTTCTCTTACCTTTCCACAGTTCATATGGAGTCTTTAGGGTCTTTGAACTTATGTGGACTCGGTTCCCAACATAGCAGGTACTGTGCACCGCTTCTGCCCAGAGGAACCGAGGAACATCCTTCGAGTTTAGCATGACTCTGGCCATTTCTTGGATTGTCCTATTCTTCCTTTCCACCACTCCATTTTGTTGCGGAGTTCGAGGAGCAGAGAACTCATGCTTTATCCCATGTTCACTGCAGAAGTTTTCAAACATTTGACTCTGAAATTCACCACCGTGGTCACTCCTGATTCTTTTGACTTTACCGTCTTTGTCAGTCGTGATTTGGTTGTGAAGTTTGATGAATGCCTCGAGTGCTTCACTCTTTTCCCTGAGGAAGGAAACCCAGGTATACCGAGAGAAGTCATCAACAAAAACGAGAACATAGTGCTTACCTCCCAGACTCTTTACATCAGTTGGGCCAAAGAGGTCCATATGTATGAGTTCTAGGCATTGGGTTAAACCAGACTGCTCGATCGCCTTATGTGAAGCCTTGTGTTGTTTGTTTTTTGCACAGTCATCACAGAACTCAGCATCAGACTTCTTCAACGGGGGAAGGCCTTTCGTAGCACAAGATTTGCTGAGTTTGATCAAGTCCTTGAAGTTGAGATGTCCTAATCTCTCATGCCAAAGCTGGGCTTGAATAGGACCTGCACTTTCACTGAGAAAACAAGATTGTGCCAGGGTATAGCAATTATTCTTGGACCGAAGTCCTCTCAACACACATTCATATCTAGAGTTGAGGACTTCACATTGATCCCAATCAAAGCATACTTTCATTTTGTTGTCGCACAACTGGCTGATGCTAATGATATTAGCACACAGACCTTCAACACAGTAGACAGGATTAAGAGCCAGAAGTCCTTTGTCTCCAATTGAACCTTGTCCTGCCACTTTTCCTCTGCCACCATCACCAAAGATGACACATCATTCATCTATCTTTTGGAAGTCAGATAGAAGATTTTTGTCAACCGTCATGTGTCTGGAGCATCCGCTATCAAAATATCAACACACCTTCTTTCCAGATTTGCTAACTGAGTGGATGCCATATTGCACAGGAAGGCTCCTTTGATCCGCCATTCTCTCCTGAACATGCTTCTTTTGAGTTCTTCACTTGGCCATATCATGGGTCTTCCTGAAACAACATCTCTGGCAAGGAGTCGACAGGAGTCAGTTCTGTGACCAAAGGTCTTGCAGTATCCACATTCCAAGGGAACAGCAGGTGAGTGGGGCTTTTTCAATTTCCCTTTCTTAGCATGCTTTACAAGAGTAGGCCCCTTCTTAGGTGACTTGTCTGAGCTTTCTTCTGAAGAATGTCATTCCTTGACAAATACTCTGTCTTTGGAGCTACTGCTTCCTTGAACAAATCCAATGCCCCTTCTGTCGCCATGAGCTTTGGAGGAAGAGAGTATTTCAGAGAGCACATCCTTTCCCTTGTTCAGACGGTTGTTAAGATCTTCAGAGGTTTTGACCTTAGCATTGAGTTCTTCAATCTGTAGGGATAAGCTTGCCACTTGATCCTGGAGATCACGTCTTTGACTACTGAGAGCCGCAACTTGTTTGATTAGGGCACCATTCACAGTAGTGAGACTGAACACTTGTTCACACTACACAATTACTTCTTGTTGGAAGTTATCTCGTTGAGCAGTGAGTTCTGAGACTTGACTGGCAAGGACACCATTGTCAGTGGTGAGTTCATCGACTTGAATTGATAGCTCATCCACCCTTACACAATAGTCCATGTTGCTGGGTTCCAGTCGGGCAACAAGATACTCTAACTCATCTCGTCTGTCTTCTATGCTGTGAAGTTCTTCCCACCTTGAATAGAATTGACATCTGAGATCCTCATGTTTCTCACTCAGATCAGCATGTTCTCTCCTCAGATCTATCAATTCAATCATTGCTCCTTCTAGTTGACCTTCAGAATCTCTAAGCTTCCCGCGCAACTCTTCAAGTTGTTTGACAAGCGTTTCAACTTTGTCTACATCTTCCCCGTTAGAGGAGGAACAAGCAACTTCATCAGTAATAAACGGAGTGACACAGGAAGGAGGGTTACCTTCATCAGCTTCTGTCTCAGAGTCAGTGTCCCATGACCCTGCAAAGGCAACTCCTGTTTCATCCTCACTTTCACTAGAGCTGCTTTTCTCTTCTTCACTGAAGGTTGCACAGAAAGTCTTCTTTGTACTGGATGACTTGGTTTTCAGATTACCACAGTCGGCCCTCACATGACCAAAGCCTTTGCACTCATAGCATTGTGGTCCTTTGGAATCAGCAGATTCTTTGGGGAACTTCTTGGAGGGTTTGTCAACCTTGTTCTTCTCGAATCTCTTACTATGCGAACTCTCTCCCTTCTTGTTGCTGAACTGCTTGGACCTTTTATCCCTCAGAATCCTAGCCACCCTTTTGGACAGCAGGATGAGGTCTTCTTCATCACTATCAGAATCAGGTTCTTCAACAGAAGGTTCAGTCTGGGGTTTGGACTCTGTTTTGAAGGCAACAGCCTTTCCAGTAAAATTTTTATGCAGTGGTCCATCTCCCAAGACTGAAGTATTCCCATGAGCTCATCTACAGATATAGTAGCATAGTCCTTCTGGAGTTCCAAGGCAGCAATCTTAGCATTGAAGCGTTCAGGGAGAGTACCTACAATTTTTCTCACTATCTCCTGAGCGGAGTAGATCTTACCAAGCTGCTGGGCTTGGTTTGTTAGAGTGCGGATTCTACCAAAGTAACAATTAATAGATTCATGTTCATCCATAGCAAGTTTATGAAAAAGAGCTTCAATGGAAATAATCTTAGAGGTTCTTACTGGGGCAGACCCTTCGTGAGAGTTTACCAAGATTTCCCAAGCTTCAAAGGCCGTGGTGCAGGTAGAGATTAGACAGTATTGATCGACAGTTACTGCACTGAAGATGGCGTGTAGAGCCTTTGAGTTCATGTTGGAGGCGGTTTTCTCAGCAACAGTCCACTCCTTCTTGTCTTTAGGCTTAGTAGTCCCATCAGCAGTGACAGTGGGAGCTACATATTTCTCAAGAACCGCATCCCAGGCTTGATCATCAATAGACATAAGGTAAGATCTCATCTTGTTTTTCCAAAAGGAAAAATTGCTTCCATCCAGGAGAGGAGGTTGACTGAAGTTCCACATGTGACTCATCTTGCATCAGGGATCTCTCTATGAAAGAGTGTAGCTCTGATACCACTTGTTAGGTTCCCAGCTCACGCAAGTACTACTCTTTATGTCAGTGGTTCAATGAACCAAGTTCAATCTACCACAGTGAACACACTTATCAGACAAACCAGTGTAAACACAGAATAATGCATAGCGGAATAACTTAAGCTTGAATCAAACATGCATAAAGAGTAAATGAGGCACAGCAAGTTGATGACCCAGTTCGGCCTTCGGCCTACGTCTAGGGGATACCAATCCAGGAGGATATTTTACTATGTGTTAACTAATGGCAAACAACCACACACAATAGAAAAATATGTAAAGTGTCTTCACTCCAAGCTCCAAGTGGAAAGTTGTAGTGACCAAAAACCTCCAGTCTTTGGTGTAGAAATCTCCTTCTACTTCAACCCTCAAAGCCGCCTGCCTTGAGCTCCACTTGCAGCAGCCTGTGAGACACTTTCACTGAAGTTTGAGAAGAATAAACTTTGAGGTGCTACTTCCTGGTCAAGCCTTGAACTTACTCCTTAACTGTCTCTTGCGAAAACACTTAAGGAGTTCTTAGACACGAATACAGCAAGGGCGTGTCCAAGGCTTCCTCGATCGTACATCATAAACGTAATCTCAGTGCACACTCGGCTGTCGATCGACTAGAGAGAGTTTTTCACAATAACACAGTTGAGAGCTTTTTGGAATATCTCCAATGATGAATCGTAAATATCTGAATCTTCTCTCTTGGAAGACTTCTTCTTAAACCCAAAAATTACTCAACGGATTTGAATAATTTTTCCATTTTGGGAAGTAGCCGTTGGGAAGATTTTGGTTTGTGAGTACCAGCTCTTTTCTAAGTAGATAGGCAATCCCTGCAAGAAATGTTAGTCTATGCCTACCCTAATCAGAAAGAGCCGTTGGACTCAATCTCATTCTTGATCTCAGCGAACTATCACTCCATGGGTCGCGCTGAACACAGATGCAACAGATGAAGTCCTAACTACCTGAGTTCAATCATCGGTTCGAACTTCCCACAAAACACTAGACTCAACAAAGGTTGGTCGAACACTTTGGGGAAGAATCTGTAGTGCATGGAATGACTTGAAGTTGACAGACCAACGGGAGGATTTAATTATTCAGGTGGGGGACGGAGCTAAAACACGACTTTGGCATGATGTATGGGTGATGGAACGAAGGACATTAAGAGATCTATTCCCAAGGATTTATGCGCTTGCCACTAACAAAAAGGGGTTGATAACAGAGTTTGGTAAGTCGACGGGGTTTGAATGGGAATGGACTATCCCATTGAGAAGACACATATTTGATTGGGAATTGGAAGTTTGGAACGCCCTGATGCTGGTCCTAAGTGGCACACAGTTAAACAGATATGTGACAGATAGGGCAGTTTGGACGAGGAAAGCGAATGGGTGCTTTACCACATAGTCTTGCTGGCAAAGGGAGGATAGACAGGTGGATGCTGTATGGAAAAGAATATGGAATTTATTATGGAATATGAAATGCCCAGAGAAGGTTAAGTTGCTTGTATGGAGAGTGATCAACAAATCCCTTCCTGTACCTCAGATTTTACTCAATAGGGGGTGCTTACCTGGATCAGGCCCATTGTGTGCATATTGTGGGAAGGAAATAGAGACAGTGGATCATCTCTTTTGTCAATGTGAGTTTGCGAGTGGACTCTGGAAACAAGGAAGAATGTGGTTCGCAGTTGTAGGAGTATGTCCTGGAAGAGTAGAGGATCTTTTTGCTTGGTGGTCGAGTGTGCAATTGAGAAGTGATTGGAGAGAGAGGTGGATATGCACAGGCATGGCGATTTGTGGGACCATATGGAAAAATTGAAATGAGCTGATCTTTCAAGGAAAACAACCAACGATCAAAGTTGCAATTGAGGAGATTAAATGGTGTGTAAGCATGTGGTGGAAAGCGTCGGCCAACGAAGCAGTAACAAATGTAAACCAGATGGAATTGGCTTCCCTGAAGGGCTAACACATCGGCCAAAAATAAGGAAAAACGTGAGTAGGAGAGGATTGGTGTGGGTACGACCGGGGAGGGGATGGTGGAAGATAAATACGGATGGATCATCGTTGGGGAACCCGGGACCGGCTGGGATTGGAGGAGGGATTAGAAACGATAAGGGCGAAATCATTTTCATCTTGTCAGACTTCATTGGGTATGCAGACTCCACAGAGGCAGAGGTGACATCCATAAACCGGGTATGCAAGGCATTGATCCGGGACCAAGGTTTCCCCTTATATAAATTGTATTTCGAATGTGATTCAAAGAACGTTGTTGGGTGGTTAAAGGAACCTGGACTGATGCCATGGCGCTTCAAAGAACTACTGGGACCTAATGAAGAAGCTGTAAGCATTCATCATGTGTTGAGGGAACGTAATGAAGAAGCTGATAAATGGGCTAAATGGGGTGCCGAAGGAGAAGGCAACAACCAGTGGAGTAACTCGCTGAGAGTAGCTTGATTTCTTGCCTATGCGAGTATGTAATATGTTGGTATGAGATGTTGTAGTGAGTTTGCTATCTGATATTAGAAAATCTGTCTCATAGATGCGGGCGGCATGTAATTATCTGATGCAGATGAATAAAATCCTTTTCCTAAAAAAAAAATCAATAAGGAACATTTCTTTGTACCTCCTGGAATAATAAGTTAAAATAGTACACTTTCATAATTTGAGAATTGAATTTAGATATAATGGTTACTTTAAACAATGGATAAAGACCAAAATAGTCCCATAATTTATTTATAATTCTAAAATCTTCCAAAATGTATTTTAATTTCTCAATCGGGCCTGTAACTAACCTAATGACGACCAATTCAGTCCTCCAAACTACTAATGACAATTAGTGTGAAATGCAATGCTCATTTGGTCTCATAACATATACAAAATGTCAATTTGGTCCTTCAACTTATATATAATATACCATTTTGGTCCATATTGGTATTAAAAGTATACGAACTAAATTAGCATTAGAGATAAAGTTATGAGATCAAATGGGCATTGTATTTCAGACTAATCGTCATTAGTGGGTTGGATGACTGAATGAGTCGTCATTAGTACCTAGTTATAGGACCGAATGATGAGAAATTCAAATACATTTTGGACGAATTTGGAATTAAATATAAGTTATGAGTCTATTTTGGTCTTTATCCCCTTAAACAAAAAATAAATAAAACCAAGAAACTTTGCAACGCAAGTTTGCAACAAGTGACGAGGCCTTGCAAAATTTCGAGAATATTATGTTTTGATTGGCGACACCCATTGCATCTCTCATTCCTGAATTTTCAGAATACACTCTTATGAAATCCCTACACTACAAGAACAATCTTGAATCGTGACTAAAATTCCCTAGATATGCAATGCAGTCGGGTTCTTTACCTCGTTCTCAGTTCCTCTAATTTTCAGTTCCCCGTGACCAAAATTCTCAGTTCTTTACCCAAAAAAAAAAAATAAAAAAAATAAAAAAATAAAAGAAGAACAGGGAATAGAAGAATGAATAAGTGTGTTGGATAAGAATTTGAAAACCAATCTCTAAATTCAATATTATGGCACCAAATTGACATTTTTTTCCATATTTCAAATTGTCATTAGAATTCCACTCTCGTTAATCCTCCCTCATCGATCATGTATAGCTTTTCAAATCTTAAATTATAAATTATCTTAAGCCAAACAAAGAATTTCAAATCCTAACGTACACAAACCTAATAGTTCATAGATTTGTGGATCGGACTTCTTGTGCTATCTCTGATTATTTTGTGCGATACATCTTCATGTGATTCTTATTAAAGACTAAAATATGGTACGAAAGAACTCATGGATAAAGCTCAATGAGAGTCCTCAAACCTAATGATGAATAAATCTTGTAACTAGTGAAACCAGCATCGACAAATAGCTTTTCCCATTCTTTCTCACCTCTTTCCTTGCCATTCATATAAACCATCATCGCAATATCATATAATAGCTTGGCCTGCCTTTCCTCTTTGTCATTTGATTTTTCTAAATCATCCAAAACTGCTTCGATTATAATCACCTTCCCTCCTACGTTGCCCATTTTACTGATTGCTTCCCTGCATTTCCTCAGTAATCTAATGCTGTTTTCATCGTTCCAGTCATGTAATATCCACTGCTCGTTTGCAATAAAATAATTCTTAGTGACGAAACTTCTAGTAATAAATAATCAGAAAAGAAATGATTATTCTCCCATATAGAAAACAAATGTTTAATTTATCAGTTAAGAAAAATGATTATTTTTCTAAAATGTTTAATTATCAGTTAATTGAACTATCAGCACAGTAATTTGATACCTTGAGAAGTATAGCATCGCCCGGAGGAATGCTTTCGAACATGTCCCCCCCAACGTAAGTAATGTTTTCCGAGTCCTTCAAGTTAGCCACAACGTGTGAAAGATCCAGGACAGTACATTTCATGCCTGGAAATGCATCAACAATCGCCCTATCAGTAGTCCCATCTCCTCCTCCCACATCGACCAGCAACTCAATCCCCTCAAATACTTGTCTGCACTCTTTCAAAAGGTGTAGAACAAACCCCGAATCACAAGACATAGCAAGGTTGAATAGGTCATTGAACCTTAAATCTTGCCCAGCCAGGTCCCAAATCAATTTCCCATTTGCCATTTCAAATGGTGACTCATGGTTTCCAGTTAAAATCCATTCACGCATATAATCGAATGGCTTTACCAAGATGGGATCATGATGGAGTTGAACATATGGTGCAAGTGTCAATTGGCCATCCTTCAAGAGTAAGTAAGAGGCTGGTGTGAGCCAATATAACTCTTCTTTTTCTTCTTCTTTGCCATCGCTTTTGGTCCCGAGAGTATTGAGACGCACAAAGAACTTGGAATAGGTTAATATGCGCATTAAACGATAAACTATTTCGCACTTCTCTTTGTTGATGCGAAGGGAAGAGACTAGTTGGGAAAGTGTGATGGGCTTGCCGTAGCTGTGGATGATATCAGGTATGCTCAAATCAAGAGCACATTTTAGGGCTATGGAGGTTATGAAGGAGAACATGTGGTTCCATATGTGGGCTTGAGCTTTAGCAAGTTCTTCACTGGATAGATCTTCGTATTTCGGGACCTCTACTTCCTTATTATTGGGCAATGCCATTTTACAGTTTGGCTATATTGCAGTGTTTTGATGATTTGAATATCACTTGTAAACGGCTTATATAATAAGAGGGATATCACACAGAAAATAAAAATTTGAGCTTCAATAGTTCGCGACCTTAATTTGCTATATATGTACAGCAATTAGCTAATTATATTGCTGCACATGAATAAAATGTTTTTAGATTTTAATAAAGTTAAGTTAGGTATATAATTATGAGTTAAGATATCAGCAGATTTGGTTTGAGAGCCCCTGCTGAACTGCTAGATTGTGCTGCACTATTTGTTTGGTTTCCAACCTTATCCGTATCAATCCATGAGAGTTCCGCTGTGTGTTTGGTTTCCAACCTCAACAATATTCAACAATTAAAGTTTAGAATTTAAAGTTTAAAGTTTGAGTATAAGGGTGAACAATAGTTATGTTGTTACATTAACAAGGCTCTTGTGCAGATGAAGATGTCCTAAAGCAGTTGTGACTGTTTTGTAACCGCCAGTATGATAACTACCAATTGCGGTTTTGATTGCAGCTCACTTTAGCAGACTCATGGATCATTGTTTACATACTTAGACGTCTATATATCTCTGGTTTTAGATCTGCTGTTATAGATTAGATCATTGAGTTGTAATTTTATACTTTCATGTTTTTTCACTTTCGAGTCAGTTATTTCTCCCCAAGATTTGCTAGATTTCATTCTTTGAGGGTTTGTAAAATTCCTTTTGAATCATTCCACATTTCTGAAGATCATTCCATTCACAAGGTTTGCGCATCGATTCAGCAAGCTTTCTTGTTGAACAAACGTTTCTTCGACGAAGTTTTGAAGTGGCTTTGAGAAAGCACTTGAAGATCCAAGTAGAAGGATTCAGGAGAACTCCTATACCGTGATACCAAAATTCTGGAAGTCTGAACAGTCATGGAATTCAAATTGGACAGTATCGTCCGGAGATTGAGTTGTGGGGGATTCCCCACTGCAATCTGTCTGCAAACAGTGAAGTTGTTGCTTTAGAGTTTGAATTGATTGTTTTGTATCTTTTAGGTCTAGGTGTTCTTGAGTATAGTATAAGTCACCTGGATTGGCATCCCTCAGGTGTAGATCCGTTGGATCGAATTGTGTCATCAAATAATTGGGTTCTTTACATTCCACCAAACACTCTGTGCACACACCACTCGCTTACTCGCAGTCTAGACACCTGTTCAATGACAAATTAAGTTCAAGATTCACAGTAACTGGGACCATCATGTTATAAATTAAGAAACTTTTGAATATTAATAATGTTAGGTATTAGAGTTAAGATGTTGGACTGTAAAAAGCTAAAAGGTGGTGAGAGGTAGCATATAAAATTAGAGGTTAAAAATTTAGTGATAATTGAAATAAATTTTTATTATTTATAGGTTCCTAATATACTTTTATTAAGTATATTGAAAACAAATATTTTATTATTTTTTGTTGTTTAGTAAAACATCATATTGATATTATTTTTAAATTTAAAAGTAAGGACATTATTGTAAATTAGCTTGAATTGGAAATTTAAGATTCCCAACTCAACCAAATGCAGAAATGTTAAAATGACACAAAATATAAGATTCCCGGTAATATCATATTCCCAGTAATTTGAAATTCCTGGTAATGACATTTCCACTGGTAATATATATAGGATACCTCCAACCAAACAGCCCCTAAGGAACATATACAGGTGATGGGAACATATATAGTCTGTTGAGGAAATCAAATCAACAGCACAATTTAGGGTCATTGTGTTTATGGAGGAGAACATGTGGTTCCATATGTGGGCTTGAGCCTCAGTTAGTTCTTCACTGGAAAGATCTTCGTATTTCGGGACATCTAGTTCCTTATTCTTAGGCAATGCCATTTTCTAGGAAAATAAACCCATTTAATCCCATAAGTTTTTTCAATTTTCAAAACAATCCCACAAATATCGAATTAGGCGAACTCGTCCTGATCCCAATTTTTTCGCAAATTTTCGCCGAACCCATCCCATAACTATCCTAATAGAGGGATGGGTTCGGCTATGATTAGAGTAGTTATGGGACGGGTTCGGTGATGATTAGCGAAAAAATCGGGTTCATGGACGGGTTGGGCGAAAATTATGGTAGTTATTGGACGGATTCGTCTCATTCAATATTTGTGGGACTGTTTCGGAAATTTTTTAAAATTATGGGACAATATGGGTTTTTCCCCCATTTTCTAGATAGGATATATTGCATTATATTGATGTTATGAATATCACTTGTAAAAAAAAAAAAAAATTGAGCTTCAATAATTCAATTCGCATCTCTATTGTGCTCTATAGGTGGCTAGGGTGTACTCTAATGTGCTGTAGAGGTAGCTAAGTTGTACTCTAATTGTTGCACCTGAATAAATTGTTGTTAGATTTTAATAAAGTTAGTTGATAGGTATATAATTATGAGTTAAGGTATTACGGGGTTTAATCGGATGATTAAGGAGTCAAATAACCAAATTAATATACCTGGAGGATGTATCTAGTTAAATTGGCAATCATGTAACACCCCGGATTTGATCACCCAGGCCGGGAGGCTACCGCCACACCTTTCTAAATAAGACAAGATCCAAATCGAGGTTATCTAAAAAGATGCTAAGGCTAAGTTGTATCAATACTTTAAAATAATTTAAAACCATTCAATAATGCCCGAAGTTTAAAATCATAGTATGACATGCATAAAGTATAAAAGTAGTGCGGAAGCTAAACAAGGGCCAAAACATGCGGCCAAAACCATAGTCCAAAGTCCAAAACCATAAAGCAGAAAATAAATAAGTTTAAAGTGCGACAAGTCTTTAATAGTAGAATTCCCATAACTTCGTGCAATGCTTACTCTGCGAAATCTGGGGAAAATGAAAACAACAACTTGTCAGTACAAAAGGTACCGCGTAAGTTAATATATAGCACAACGAATTTTAAAAGTTTAGAAGAGTATATAAAAATGGGATTTTTAATTTAAAAGGAAGGACGATTAAAATAATTTTTCCGAAGTCTCTTATGCTTTGCCATAGAAATATTTTACCATTACTCATTTTGATCGAGGACACCAATTATGCCATTTGGGACTAACACCCACAAGGACTCAAAATAAAGATTCTAGGGACGTACCATTGGAATCAACCCACCTCTGGGACTCGTACCCACGAGGGATGTGAAAGCAGTGACCCTATACAAACCGCTCCGGAGCCCTAGATAACCCATACGGATACATCTAGGAGTATAGATTCTTACAATCACGAAACCATAATATCATATGTGTCGTTTTGGCTACAAAAGAGGGGGGGCCAACGAGCTCCAACAAGTGCACTTACCCTCTAAAACATTGGGCATCCCACTCGATCAAAACTTACAAAGTTTCAAAACCACATTTTTAACATTTTATAATACCACACATTTCCAGAATTCATACACTTCAAAAATGAGTAACATTCGACTCTTAGTTCATCAAAATACGCAAGATAGAATTTACCGATAAAAGTGGTACTGTGGCAGTTTTCAAAATCGCATTTGGAAATGTAGTAAATCTTTTTCCAAAATTCTGAAAATTTGCAGAGAGCATATGTAGGATGTTAGGAACATTTTTCGTTTAGAAAAGGTTTCCCAAAAAAATGTGGAACTAAGTCGAAATCGCACAACAACCGAAACTATCCGATTGAAACCCTATTTGACAGTTTTACCAACGGAAGGATTTTGGACTAGAACTCGATGGAATCTCAACCAAAACCTCTAAAAATCGATGTGCACAATACTAATTACTTGAGATGAGATTAGGATCGAAATTCTTCTTGGTAGTATGCCCGAGATCGTCTGGATCAGCCCCACGAATCAACACTCTCCTTCGAAGGAACCTATTCGGAGTTATAGGAAGAAATCTTATTTCTAGGAAAAGGGACTCGAATCTAGGACCAAGGAAACGAAGTAGAACTCTTACCTAACCGTAGGAGAATGGATTGAGTCACTTGGTCTCGTCCAAAGCCTCTGCCCAAAATGAAGAACAAGCCACAAACTCACCAACACTCAACTGTGAAGTATTTTCGGATGGAGTGCAATAGGGTGGTTTGGAGGCTGACATAGGGTATTTGTAGGGGTGAGGAGTATTCCAAAGGTTGCCTTAAGGCACTAGGGAGGTGAGGGGATGAAAGTTATTCTGTAACTCCCGAATTTACACCCCAAACCTCATCCATTTCCCCCACTCTCCACATGGTTCCAAAGGATTCCCCAAGTAATTATGTACCCATCATAAACTAATTTTTTTGGGGATTTAATGCACCCAAAATTATTGATATACATCCCACAACGTCTGAGGATTGAATTCAAACCGATTGGAAACGTCCCAAGTCAAAAATTAATGCAAAAACCGAGCACAACGCTCAAACTGCAAGCCTGGTGGCACGCCACCGCACCATCACCGCGCGGCCACCAGTCTCTTTTTTTTATTATTATGATATTTATTTCTAAAAATCATAATGTATGATTATCCGAGATCGTTGGGATAATTCGATAAATCTATCCCGAGTCGCGACTGTCCGAAATATTTAATTCTGCTCTCTCGGAATTATTTCGATTTTTAATAAATAAATCCAATCCTTAAATTTTTGGATTTAAATTCTCGATGTCGATTTCTCGGGTATTACAAATCATCTCTGACTATGATATGTGTTACAACTTTTCTTACTGGAAAGTATTAAATTCGGCATTGGATGCTGTTGGGGCCATGGGCCACAATAAGGGTATTGGGCCGTACAACGTGGGCCAAAGAAGAATTTCTAAAGGAGGTGGGCTTAAAATTGATTGGGCCGAGAGACTAAAGGAGGACAATCCATAACGGACGAAGAGTCCGAACAGAGGAAGGTCTCAAAGAGAAGAAGTTTCGGCCGAAATAAAGCCAAACCAGCCGATTAGGGGGAAGACGAAAATCGGCTCAAGAGAATAGGCCGGAGAAGCGGTTAGCAGGCTCCGGCTATAAATAGGGGATGTCATGCACATAATCCGAGAGATCAATCCAACCCCCAAATTCCTTTATCAAATTTAATTATTTGTATCTTTTACTGCTTCCTTTACAACTTTCCTTTACAGTTTTTCCTAGACTCTAGCTTAGCTCGTAGCGGTTACTTTCCAAATCCACCGTTGTTCCTTAGCAACCGGTAGTTTGGTTCCAGCTTTTCCGGTGAATTCGCCGTTGTTTCTTAACAACTGGTAGATTCCCTATTGTATCTAGTCTGCTATTATAAATTCAGAGAATATTCAGTCAAGTTTGGGCATTATTAGTCAAGTTTGGGCGCATTATTATTAATCCGGACCCGTAATCGGTTTGATCCTTTTCCGATAGCCTCCCTTGAGGAGAAAAAGGTCCTTGGCTCATCACCAGCCAAACAGTGGCATGCCCAGTGGGACTGGAAATGGCATTCGAACAGGCAACTCCAGCAGTTAACACGGCGGCAAGGACCGATTTGCCACCGATTCAGGAAGAACACACAGCAGAACCAGGTGAATTCCCCCCAGGGTTCCCCGGACCATCTAACTTCCACAATCATGAGTTTCCGCATGAAGATCTAACCCTGCGGTTCCGTGATCATGTCCAGTTTATGGTGGAAGCGGCAGTTACTAATTCCGTTCGGCAGATAGAAGGCAATATTCTGGCAGCGATGCCAGCAATGTTTAGAGCCGAATTAGCGAGGAATATGTATCCGATGGAAACGCAGAATCCACAGATGGCGCAAAATCCACCACCTCCGGTGCAAAATCCTCATAACTTTCAACAGCAGGCCTATCGGCTGCTAGGAGGGCAAGGACCACGGCCTTTCATCCCTCCGCAACAAAGGTACGATCAGCAGCAGAATCAACCGCCTCAGCCAGTAGTGCAACCGCCTGCTCCAGTGGTACAACAACAATTTTTACCACAGCAGCCGAATCCGCCACAACTGGTTGACAGGGAACTTGTTGCTGAGATAATTCGTACGCAATTTGGAAATCTCATAGGCCAGGAGAATAGGCCGATGTATAGGAAGCCTTACCCTGATTACATCGAAGAGAAGTATCCACTGCCTAGAGGAGTGAAGGTTCCAGATTTTAATAGTTTCTCTGGAGAGGTCGGCCGATCTACGATAGAACATATTGGCCGATTTACAGCTCAATGCACCAGAATAGCGCAAAACGATTTTCATAAGTTGATATTGTTCAGTTTATCGCTCACTGGTCCAGCATTCGAGTGGTACATTAATTTGCCAGCGGGCCGTTAACACTTGGGCCGAAATGGAGCGGTCATTTCATGACCGATTCTACAACACCAGTCCTGAAGTATCAGTGATTGATCTAACATCAACCAAACAGAAGGCGGCAGAATCAGTCACTGAGTTCATTGAGAGATTTTATGCGGTTAAAGCTCAAATGAAAACAATGCTGCCGGAGCACGAATATATCCAAATCCTGATGCAGAACTGAAGTTCGCCATTAAGGACAGGCTGATGGTCACGAGACCCAGGACTGTGGCCGAATTGACGGCCGAAGCTATATGAATGGAGACTTATTTGGCGGAGCAAGCGGCTTTTAAATCAAGCCGAAGTAAAAGTGGAAGATCACAGCCTATCCAATCAGCTACATTGTTTGCAGAATCTCTGGATAGATGTGAAATTGAGGAAGAGTATAATACAGATGATATTCCTGCGTTAGCCGAGGTAGCAAGGGCCGAATTGGTGATAAAGAAGCCCATGACCTGTCCTGCTCTTCGGCCAGTCAGAGGCAATGATAAGGAAGGAGAAGTCAGGGATGAATCTCAGAGGTTTTATTCTTTCGATCTATCTCAGATGAACGAAATATTAGATTATTGCCAGAAGAACGGATTATTGGAGTTCAAAGGAAATCACCCGCAGCCAACCAAAGAGCAGCTGGAAGCCGGGTGGTGTAGATTTCACGGATCGGCTACTCATTCTACAGCGGTTTGTGGACATTTCAGAAAGCTGATCCAGAAGCATGTGGACGATGGGAAATTGAAGTTCCCGGACAGACTCATGACAATTGATAAGAATCCGTTCCCTGTTGCTAATATGGTAATGGTGCACCCCAATCAGAACAAGTCTGTGCACGATCGTTTGGGGGACCAACCATCGACCAGTAAAAGCTCTGTACACGATCGGCTAGGGAGTCAGCCATAGGTCCAGAAGAAGACAGGAGTCTGGAGACGGTTAGGGTCTCCACAGAGGGGGAAAGAGAAGACCTCAGACGTTTTCGACCGATTGGAAAACTATGAAGTGAAAGAATGGATTAAACAATCGGACAAACCTCAGAAGACGGAATTCAAAGATGAAAGTGAAAGGCCAACGTTAAAGATCATAACCAATGGCTGGGACTCTGAAATGAAGCTAACAGCCGATAAGCAGAATGGAAAAACTGTGATTCAGATCACAGTTTCTGAAAATGCTGTGTCCCCAGAAATGAAGAGACTCAGAAGGCCACCAGCGAATACTCAGGTAGGCCGATGGGTTCAGAATTCCCCAGAGAAAAAGGCATTTCGGCCAACGCCGATTTGAGAACTCAACCTGGAGGGCAGGAGAGAAGAAGACTAAAAGGAAAGGGGTCGTATCGCACATTTAAGCGAAGAATGCAGCGGCTTAAAGCAGCCGGCGCATTTGAGCAAGAAGAGTACGAAATGATGTACATGGAAGAAGACTTCCCATATGATTGCTCGTCATCAGAAGGAATGATCCTTGATAAAGTGTTTTCGGCTCGACTGAAATCAGCCGAAGGAAAGGAAGAAAGAAAGCCGAAAGAAGGCTGAAAAACAAAACTGAATTTCGGCCGAAAATATTGCAGCCAAAAGCCGATAACGAACAGCCGAAAGTAAAAGAGGAGTGGAAGCCTAGACCAGTCTGAATTAGGGAATGGAAGCCGAAGACAACTATTGTCCCGAATAGTGAGACACTTTCGATCGGGCAGTTCAAGTTTGACTTTGGGTCTAGTGCAAACATGATAGGGATGACCACAGCAACCGATGATGAGTAGTGGTCTGATTCTAAACCAGCTGTGGTCTTTTGTCAGAAGGAAGGAGAGTATTTCGGCGAGGAAGAACCCATTGTGGACTTCTGTTTCGCCAAACTCGAAGCACACCGGCCTGAGGCCGAAGAAGAGAAAGTTGTGGAAGAAGGGTACGAAGCATTTGTCCCCGAAGCTCAGCCAAGCACAATTTTACCTCCGACTACAAGATGTCTCAGCATGTGAGGCCTTTGTAGGTCAAAGGCTGGGTCAATGGGAGACCACTCACGAGGATGTTTATTGACGGAGGAGCAACCGTCAACATTAGGCCATTATCCACACTAACGAAGATAGGCCGCTCGAAGGACGATTTATTGCCCACAAGGATGAAAGTATTAAGTTTTGTGGGAGCACAAACGGTGGCTGAAGGGTGTATTTTAATAGATGTAATGGTCTGAACAATCTTGATTCCGACCATGTTCTTTGTAGTGGATGCAGAGGTTCCGTATGCGGCCCTATTAGGCCGATGCTGGATCCATACTGCTAGATGTTTGCCATCAACACTTCACCAGAAGATATGGTTCTGGAAAAAGGATGGCACAGTTGAAGAGGTGGATGGTGATCAACCTCCGTTTCCAGTCAGCACAGCCGGCCGAATTGATGCGGTATTGTACGAAGATCCCATACAACCATTTCTAGCAGTGGTGGGGGAACGGTACCCGCAGGTCGTTGAATGCGACTGGACAGACTTTGGGTTCGAGGTCAGATATCAGGCCGATGAACGGCCAAACGATGAAGAAAATAAATGATGAACGAAGAAGCTAAAGGAATGGTCGAGTTCGAATCGACCGAACTCGGATCTTCAGGAGAGAAAGCGAATTGGAGTGAACTCATGGATGCTATTCCGAAATGAACACCAGATTTCAAAGCTCAAGATCCCTTGAAAATGGTCAATGTTGGTACAGATGAGCACCCAATGGAGATCCCGTAAAGTGCAAATTTAGATCAGCAGACGACGAGCCGATTCAAGGAGGTGTTAATAGAGTTCTGAAACTTTTGACAAGTTTCATTAACACGAGTATTTTCTAAAATATCCCAAGTTTGAATTTATTAAAATGAAAAGAATTATGATTCGTGGGGAAAGGGTTTAAGGATATATTTCACTTTTTATTACTCATGTGAGAAACTTGGAATTCAAACGGCGCTGTGGACCTCCCCGGCATGAAACTTTTGACAATTTCCTGCCATGAAGATCCTTGCCATGAAACTTTTGACAAGTTTCCACTATATGAGTATTTTCTGAAAAATCATAATCCTGGTTTTCAATTTTTATTTAATGAAACCAATTTATGAAGATGGAGTTGGGATTAGGGATATATTTATATGTTGTCACGTTTTTATTACTCGTGTTAAGAAACTGTGCCCCCGAAAGCGCACGGTGTCAAAAATTGCAGTAATTTATAGTAAGACCGGATCGTTCACTGGAGGATGTGCGATAGAAGCAGGGCCCACGTCGTTTACTAAGATTTTCCACTCGGTTACTCGATTCAAGCTTGTGTTTTAAATTACCAACTACTTGACATAATTTAAACTAGGCTATGAAAACAATAAAATTACACTACAAAGCGGATTAAATTATATCTAAGAAAGCAATAAGAATTATGCTAAGAAAGAGGATAAAATTATTCTACGAAAGCAGTTTTAAAAAGTGACAGAAGGGACAGGAAGGAAATAATAAAGATTGGACAAGATTTCAGATGAAACACAATTAAACTTCCATTTTAAAACACAGATCTTTATTTGGGATAATCCATCAGTTAGCTAACTCTCATGCTCTCTATACCATGTTCCCTTTAACAGACAGGTATTTATAGTAAGAGTTTACATGCTCTTAAGACAACAAATTCTAAGATACCACAGACACATAACTACCCTTGCAATGCACTGCTGAGGTATATTATTTATCTGTGGTGGACAAGAAACACCTGACAAATCGTTAGTTGATATGCCAAGTACTCCTGTCATCCCCCTTGTCACACCCAAAGTCCAAATCTAATCCCGAACTAATCCATAACTCTTAAACCTTTCAACCGGCGGCCAACCTCTAATTCTTCCGAGTGACCTCTGAAAGCGTTTTAAAGAAAGCGATAAAGAAAGCAGTAAAGAAAGCATTTAAAACCTATCACTCGGAAATCTAAAAAGATCATCACATTCCGTTAGTATAAAAGAGCCCCTAGTCTTGGTGACCAAATGCAGATTTAGAACTTCCCAAATATCAGTAAGCCACAGGGCTTATAACATCCGGTTAGTTACGAGATACAAACATGAGTGGAACAGACCTATGAAGATCTATTCTGAATGTACTCACTCGAGACTCAATTTTAGGCTTTGGCGGGAGAAGATAGTAGTTGAAAGAATACTCAATCCCTACCTTAGAATTTAACCAAGGCCTACATGTTGTTCCTCTAATATTATTTATCACATCTTATCCGACTCCAAGTGGAGACTGATTCGATGCAATATTTAATAAAAGGTTTCCAACACACAGTAATTTTGAGAAACAAATAGATGTTGAAAATCCTTCCCTAAACAGGTACTAAACTCTCAATTAAAATACAGATCCTTTCAGTCTAGGTGAGACCTAATCGCTGACTCTGCTTCTAAGTTCTCAAAATCAACCCCCAGTAGAATATGAGTTAGTCATAACTGTCGAATTTATCCCTTACTCAGATCTGGATTTTATAAAGTGATTTTTGTGGAAATTTATTATGCAGCATCTGATTTAAATCAAAACTTCTATGTCCAAGGAGGATTATCTCCAAAATATTATAGACCACAATATCTACATAATAATATCATGCATACATGTATATGAGAAGTAAAATAAAGTACCCCAAAATATAGAGTAGGGTTAGACAGAATTTGATATACAAAGATGAATTAGCCTGGGATAAGAAGAAAATGGCTAAAGAGATGACAAAATAATTAGGGTTAATTGGATTGCAGTTATCTGTGGTCCAGTTAACCTAATTATTAAGGTGAGATGATTTTTGACAGCAGAAGACCTTAAACGACAGTGATCGCTATCATTAAGACTCCTGCCCTATGTGAATTGAGAGAAAAACCTACATATTTTCTCACTGTCGTACTGTTCAAAAAGTGTTGATCGACACTTTTGGACAATATTACAGCTCAAAGTTCAAGTTTGAAATTAAAATAAAGAAAAGGAAATTGTATCCGGATAGGAGTCAGCTGAGCAGCTATTATAATCCCGGATGGACGAACCGCCAAGGCTTCCACCGACCACTATCCGGACCATGCAAAATAACAACTAGTAATTAATATTCAGAATATGAGCTAGTTTATCCGTGTGGGAATACCCGCCAACATTAGTCTGATATATTTCTTACTAGTCGTTCACACACACAATGAAAGAGAAAGTAAATAAAATTAAGAAAATGTTTTTGGTATTGTGTGAGTGTTAATCACACAATAATTAAGACACTAATGGGTTGAGATGTGTAATGGATAAAATTAGGTGTGATGGGCCTAGGCCCAATACACCCATGTAATTTACACAACTCAAGAATTAAAATGTTATTGGAGTTTTGAAAGTAGAAGGAAGAAAGCAATTCGGTCTATTGGGCAAAATGCAAATTAGACCGAATTGAGGATGCATGAGGTATGAGGTAACACCGTACCCAATTAATCCTTGTAAAGTCATGAAGCATCCTCTAATTTGAATTGTCAAAGCAATTCTGTCTAAATCGAATTGGACAATTCGAATTGATGAAGTCATTCCTTCACTCAAATATGGCTAAGGCATTTACCCCAAAAATGAGGGTAATTCGAATTGCCAATTGAATTCGGTCTAGACCGAATTGGCAATTTGAATTGGTAAGAGACATGAAAATAAATTAAGGCATGAAGGGGATGGAGTGCATACAATGTGGTTTCAAAGCCAATTCGGTCTATATGTGCAATTCGGTCTAGACCGAATTGCACAGGCCGAATTGCAAGGAAACCATATGAAAACAAATTTTTTGTTATGTAATTCGGTCTCATGAGTAGTTCGGTCTAGACCGAATTACCTAGACCGAATGGCATATAGATTTTAGATAAGGTATTCAATAAATATTTTTGCCATGCAGTTCCATCCTCATGGGCAATTCGGTTTAGACCGAATTGCCTCAAATTGAATTGCATGTCTTTTCTCACATAAAAGATATTTTGATCTCACAAGTACAGGTTCGGTTTATACTGTGTGGTTCATGATGGATAAAATTTACCTAGTTGAAACAAACAAACATTCTAACATTTATTGCTAAGGAAAGCATTAAATAAATGCCAAACACTTGAAATAAAAACCTATTTCTGGATTTCTTCTTGTATTGACACTTGAAAGCAAACAAACAACCCTAAAACCATCATTAGCTTGATGGTAGGGTTCATTATAACTACAAAGCATTTAAAGTTTATGGTAATGGCTACACTAAAGGTAGTGACAAGCTTCAATAAAAATAAACTAAGATCAAAAGCATTAAAACTACACTACAAACATGAAAAATAAACGAACTAACTAAAATACCTACCTAACCCTTAAGGGGTGGAAAACCTTCTGCTCCTTCTTTTTGTCTCCCAGCAAATGTCCAAATGTTAGTGTTCGGATCCCTTCTTGTGTTGAGGAAGGTCAGCTTTTATACTTCTTCTCAGAACCCTAGGCCCATCAGGGCCCATCCACAGTGCCATGCATTTCTCACGTGCTAAAAGCTGCAATTTCGAATGTGGTTCGGTCTCCTCAAGCAGTTCGGTTTAGACCGAATTGGTGAAATGAGGTCTTTCTCCTTGATCTTGAGCATGGAATGTGGTGATTCGGTCTATGGGTAGACCGAATTGACCTTGTTGAACTGATGATGGCTCCTGCTTGGCTTCCTTGTTTTGAGGCAATTCGATATATGCACTCAATTCGGCCTAGACAGAATTGCATATATCGAACTCCTCCGTTTCTTCTCTCCTCGGGGTCTTCTTCTTTCCAAAGTGCAATTCGGTCTAGGGGTCAATTCGGTATAGACCGAATTGCCACAGACCGAATTGGTTGCTCTTTTCTTCTTCAACACTTCTCTTTTTCGTCTTCTCTTCAGCAATTCGGTCTAATAAGCAATTCGGTTTAGGTCGAATTGCGTATAGACCGAATTGGTCTTCAACACAACCAAAATTTCAATTTGTGGGATTTTCATTCTTTTTCCCATCTTTTTATTTTTGTGGGCTATTTTATTCTTTTGCCCATCTTTTCATTCCTTTTTCTTTTCTTTTTCCTTTTTTCATGTTTTTGGATTTTTCTAACACAAATGCAATTAAAATTGCATATTTTTGTGTCTTTCATTGCCAGCTTATTTTTCTTACAAACTTGCATTAATCTGTCGAATTCAACTGCTTTCTTATTAAAATAAGATGGGAATACGATCAAAATGTCCGTCTCAGACACGGAAATGGATTGGAAATAATGGACAATTTTGGCCATTATCAACATCCTCACATTTAATACTGATCGTCCCCGATCAGTCAGAGTCAGTGCTCCTAAGAGCATGGACTCTGCACATTCAATCAATTTGCGTGGCTTCAAAAATTTCATTCTTGTTATATTGGGATAATACAATAAAAATTACAAGTATTAAACTCTCTTGATTGCAGTGTTTAATGAAATGATACTTCTCACTTAGATAGGTATACAAATAAATCATTATTGTTAATTCTTCTTGAATATATTTATAGAAAATTTCATTGGTTTAATTTTTGAATTCAAGCATGACATGAACACTAATCAATCAAAGCAGAGCCTCACATATAGTAGAATCGGAAATTTCACTCACTCTCAAAGTTGGCTTTTAGACAATACGCTCCTAATCAAATTCAAATAAATTCTCCCATAAGCTTGTAATTAGACCAACTCGCCACCTACTCATTTCCTCAAATCGAGATCCCGAGGTCTTATTCAAGGGTTATAATGGGGCATACGGTTGTAACATTGGTATGGAAGGAATTTATTGGCTAAAAGTGACACAATTCCATTCCACCTTAACTTGGCATGTTTTTATTTAGAGTCTATGATCATCAACAATTCTTTCTTTCTTTTGTTTTTTTTTCTTTTCTAATGCATGACTTTAGACTTTGTCTAATTTGCTTTGTCAATTGCAATTTATTTTTGTTGAATGAATTTCAACAACTTCTTTCTTTTTTTTTGATCGGTTTATGGATACCGATTGATATTTTTGATGATCATAAACCATAATGCCTTGATGGAATTGGTTCCTGTGCACTTGGGTTTGATTCTCTTGGTCTTTTTATAAAGTTGGGAATAATATAGTGGTTTAAAAGAAAAATTAGGCGTATAGGCTCAGAGTGGTTAATCCTAAAGGGAAAATATTTTTGGGTTTGGATTTCAAACGAAGGCCAAAATTTTGGGTTTTTCTAAGTGCCTCGATCAGATGCTCGATTTCGGAAATATGGCATGGTCTTGAATCGGTCCCAATTGCAAGTTCTAATGTCCTTTAATCGAATAGATTTTCACACAACAAAGAAATAATGAGTAAAAATGACTCGGTTCAGATCTCACATGGTATGGTTTCATCATGTCATACCTTTATTCTTAAATTTAGTCTTTGAAAAATTCTTGCAAATTATTCAATCAAATTCTCAACATGAAGGTTTTGTTTTCCTTCCAAGTGATCATATCATTGAATTTTTATAGCTCAAAACCTCAAGAGTTTATATCATGCATATTTTTAATTGTTTTATCCCAATTTAATAGTTTGAAAATTTCATCCTTAGCCTAAATTCAACATGTGAATTTAGGTGACAAATTTTATGCTCGTTTTATGCCGGTTATTTAATTGAAAGCAGTAAAGAGATACTGTGAACATGCAAGCATGTTACAGCTTTGTTTTTGGCGTGATAGTCACTTATTCATCTTGGACTGTCACACATCTTTTTCAAAAATATTTTTGAGAATTCAAGACGAAATTCTCTTTTGAAAAGCAGTAAATACATTAGTTACAAAATTACAGCTTCCAACAACCACATCTAGTGGTTTCAAGGTTCGTCTTAAGGCTACGACCTTACTTACAGAAACCCATTAACACATTAGTTACAAGAGATGCTATACACTTGGATAGAGTTTTCGCAAGGAGCATTTCAAAAAGATCTCCTAAATGATGTTTCAGTTTACATTACTCAAAAATGACTCTATACAGCTGAGTCTGTCTTCCACATCCTTCTTCCCTCATCCCTGGAAGAAAATCCTGCTCCAGTGGACAAAGTTTGTCAGACGGCAGGGTAAGCAGTAGTCACCCTCGTCATCTTGATTCTCCAGCACTTTCTGCAGTAGATCATGGGTCCTTGGAATATGAACAAATCAGGGGTCTCCAGACTTTCCATCAACCATGCAAAGACGTTGTTGCCGACGTATGCCATGACTGATTCGTCCGTCACCATCTTGTTGATCATTGCTATTCCCTGATCCACTTGTTCCTTTTCCAGCTTGCTAAGCAGCATAAATCCCCTGACAAAGATTGATGCCTTATGATTGTCATCAATCCCTGGCTTCAGCAGTTCGCAGGCCCTTTCCTCATTGCCTGCTCCGAATGCTTGCAGGGCTGGCACGAACTGGAGGTAGTAGTTGCCCGCGTCGACACATTTCTGCATGAGTTCCTCCTATTCCGCCTCGACTCCTATCTCCCACATCTTAACGATTGTGGTTTCCAGTTTGCACCTCTTGTACACAGTGGGGAGATCCCCAGCTGCTTTGAACTTCTTGCACACTCTTCTGGCAGCGAAAACCTTTTTCAGGTCATCCTCTCCTATGCGGGAGAGGATTTCTCCCAGAAGTTCCATTGGCAGGTCCAGTAGTTCGAGCCTGTCCTGTTCTGGAGCTGGTCCTGGCAGGATGATGTCCCTGGCGAAGAGAAATTGAAACTATTTTTAACAAATTTTTGAAAAAAATATTCAAGTTGAAAAATCAACATCCTCACATTTTGAGTTGTGCTCTAAATGTGAGTTAATTGATTTTACTTGAATTTATTGAGTTATACCACGTATTAAAAGACAGGGGGTTAGATTATAGAATCTAACTTTTATTACAACTAAAAAGTAAAGGAAATAAGAGAAGTAAGGGTCTTGGACCCTTACAAATTTTTCTTAGACTAAAAATAGTCTAAAGATTTTTGAATGGTCAAAGGACCAAAAGAAAGATTTTTATAGGCTATTGAGCCTACAAAAGAAAAGTGTATATTTTTTATCACTATAAGAGTAATCAAAAGCATATAAAAAGGGAAGATGGATATTTAATAATGAAGAATTCAATACATAAGAAGAGTTATGCAATTACTAGGGCAAGGTGATGGACTAAGAGAAAAGAATGAATGAACATAGAAACAAACATACACATGCAAAAAGGTCATTTTTGGATTTTATGGGAAGTGTTGACTTGTTTATTTAATGAAGTTGAGGGTGTGAGTGGTCCCCCATTTGAGTTTTTGTTTTGGGAAATGGGTATTAATGGGTGAGCAAAGTTGCTACCCTTGTTTATTCCCCACATATCCCAATAATAAACATGTCAACCACTTGAATAAAAATAAAATTCTGCCAACTATTGTCTTTTTAGACAAAAGTGCCATGCCAATAGTGTTTGGAAAATACTTGTCGGGAAAAATTTTGGCATGGTTTTCTTTTGTAATACCATGTTTCCAGTGTATGCAAACATCAACTTTTTCAGTTGAGTTTGCAAGTGGTGGTAACAGATACCCCACAGGAGCATTTATTAAGAGAGATGCATTATACAGTACATGCAAACCATAAAACAACATACGAGGATAGTCCATTCACACCCCAGTATCATGCAAAACTTTGCCACTAAATCATGCTTCAAAACACAGATTCAGTAACATCTTCAATATACATATCCAACACATTATCAAGCATCCAAAAAGGTAAGATTAACACAGTGGTGGAGGGAAAAACCACCCACTGTGTTTACTCCACTTCCATATTTTCAAAGAACAACCAAACAACACAGGATATGCATAATTAAAAATAATGGCAACAATATTCACAATAACAACAAAAATCAGATTTTTATGGGTTTTGAAGCCCAAAATTTATAAAATAGAAGCATCCCTACACCACAGAGAACTCGGACAGTAACAATGGAGGTTCGAACAACACACGGGAAAAAGCCCTAATTCGAACTACTCTGTTACAGCCTATTCCGACCACACCAAACTTATTCCAACCACTTCCCAACCATGCTCAACACGAAAACAGTCCTCATTCCCCTCCCCATTACCGATTTCGCAAAAATGAAGAAAAACGAAAACCGAAATCGCAAGAATGAGAGTGCGAAATCGAAAACAGGACACTTACCCGACACTCTCAGTAGGATTAGACGAACAAGACGCCATTTTTGAAAGCTTGGGACGGATTCGAACGGGGTAAGGTACTGGTTCAAGCTCTTGTTTCGCGAGGAAGAAGGGTTCGTGAATGGAGGGAATCGGGGAATGTTCTAAATGTGGAGAGTGAAAGTGAGGGAAAAGAGGGGGAAAAGGAAATATAAAGGGTGAGGGATATGGGGTAATTCGGTCTATTGGAGACCGAACCATCAATTCGGTCTAGACCGAATTGATGTGGTCTCCAATTGTTTGTGAGGGATTCGGTCTCTTAGGCCAATTCGGTCTAGACCGAATCGGCATGGAGACCGAATTGAGAGGAAAAACAAACAAACAAACACTTACTGTAATGTGGACTTTTGAAGTCAATTCGGTCTAGACCGAATTGGTCTAGAGACCGAACTACAGCGAGAAGACCGAATTTGGGTACTTAGGAGAAATAATGGGAGATGCTCTTGTGAGGCAATTCGGTCTATATGGGCAATTCGGTCTAGACCGAATTGCCTTATAGATCGAATTGCTCACTTGCAAGAATAAAACCAAGGAATCAAAATGCCTTTTGTAGATTAATTCGATCTATTCAAAATCAATTCTGTCTAGACCGAATTGCTACATGGCCAAATTTACACCAGGATGGAGCATGTGTCTTAGAAGTCAATTCGGTCTCTTAGGCCAATTCGGTCTAGACAGAATTTGCTTGGAGATCGAATTGGTTAAAATTTCCAAGGCACACCTCCAATGCGCTCTGTTTCAAACAATTCGATGTAGACCGAATTTATTTGAGATATACAACAGTTCGCATTCAACACCTAGAAAAATTTTGAAAATTTTCAAATTTTACCATTTTCTGAAATTATGGATTTTCTTAAAAAATAGCATACTGAAAACACACATTTAAACAGAAGTATTACTCTATTATAAATTGCTTGCATAAATTAGGTTGGATTAACACCCTCATTTTATGGATTTATTACGGATTTAGATTTCTCTAAATTCTAAAATTACTTTCCATTAAATGTAGTATTAATCCAACCGGGAACCTGGTTTTTAGAGCTTTATCTTTCTTTTTATTGGTTCCATGAATTCCTGCAAGGCAAACATAAGAAAATTATTAAATTTTCTCCAAATATCAACATCCTCACATTTAAAGTCTTAGTACTCTAATTAGTTGATTTTTGGATACTTATCGTTCGAGACGAATAAATATGTAATAAATAATTATATAGATATATATATTTATTGAGCATAGGCCGGCTCTGATGTCATTTGGATTTCTTTTTCGGGGTCGAACTGTCCTAGATACTCCTTCAATCTGTGTCCATTCACCACCAGCTCTCCTTTGTCAGTTCGGATCCTGACAGCTCCACTTTCAAACACGTGCACCACTTCGTATGGCCCTTCTCATCTGGATTTAAGCTTTCCGGGGAACAGCTTCAACCTAGAATTAAATAACAAGACATTTTGGCCAACATAGAAGTGTTTAGACTTTATACGATGATCGTGTAACTTCTGGGTCCGCTCTTTGTAAATCATCGAGCTTTCATAAGCTCGCGCACGTATTTCCTCATTTTCATTGAGGTCCAACTTGCACTTACTCTGAGCAACTCGTGGGTCAAAATTAAGCGTTTTTACGGCCCAGTAAGCCTTGTGCTCTAGTTCTATAGGCAAATGACAGGCTTTTCAAAGACAAGCCTGTATGGGGACATCCCAATGGGAGTCTTGAATGCAGTGCAGTATGCCCATAGAGCATCATTGAGTTTACGTGACCAGTCTTTGCGGGTTATCCCCACAGTGGCTTCGAGTATGTGTTTGATTTCACGGTTAGATACATCGACTTGGCCACTGGTTTGGGGATGATAAGGCGTGCCGATCTTGTGGAGAATCCCACTTCTGCTCATGAGATTTGCAAAAACTTTGTTGACAAAGTGGGTTCCTCCATCAGATATGATTACCCTAGGTACACCAAATCTATTGAAAATGTTATTTTTCAAAAATTTGATGACTTGGTGACCATCGTTGGTTGGCAGCGCAACCGCCTCGACCCACTTGGACACGTAATCGAAAGCTACCAAGATGTAGTGATTCCCATCAGATGTCGGGAATGGTCCCATAAAGTCAATACCCCATACATCGAAAATCTCAAGGATGAGAATTCATTTTTGAGGCATTTCATCCCTCTTGGAGATATTCCCTAATCTTTGGCATCTGTCGCAAGCCTTAACAAACGCCTTGCAATCCTCGTAAATGGTAGGCCAATAGAAACCACACTCGAGCACCTTGTGAGCTGTTCGAGTGGGGCCGTGGTGACCTCCATATTCTGATTCATGACGTTTTTTAGCGATTTGATAAGCCTCATGCTCAGTTACACATCGTCTAATAATCGAATCTGCACAATGCTTAAAGAGATAAGGATCTTCTCAGAAGTAGTCAACTACATCTTGGTTGAACCTTGCTTTCTGTTTCTTGTTCTGGAATGGTGGGGTTATTCCACATGCTAAAAAGTTAGCAATGTCGGAAAACCATGGACAAGCTTGATCATGAAGGTGCAAGGCAAACAGTTGCTCATTCGGAAAATTTTCATTGACGGCTATTTCATTTTTATCATTTTCTATTCGAGACAAATGGTCAGCAGCACTATTGTCTCTGCATTTTCTATCTTTTACTATGATGTCAAATTCTTGCAACAAAAGTACCCACCTGATTAATCGAGGTTTGGCATCTTGTTTTCTGAACAAGTATCTCAGTGCAGAGTGATCGGTGTATACTATGGTTTTCGTACCAATGAGGTATTGTCTGAATTTATCAAACGCGAAAACCACAGCATACATCTCTTTCTCCGTGGTGGTGTAATTGACTTGGGCTTCAGTCAGGGCATGGCTGGCGTAATGAATCACGCAGTGCCTTCCTTCCTTATGTTGCCTAAGAACTGCACCCACGGCGAGATCACTTGCATTGCACATTACCTCGAAAGGCATTGACCAATCGGGTGGTTGCACTATTGGAGCAGAAATCAACATCTTCTTGAGCGTGTCAAAGGCTTGAACACATGCTTCATTTATTACGAAAGAATTTTCTTTACAAAGCAAATTAGTAGCGGCTTGGCAATTTTAGAAAAGTCTTTAATGAATCTCCGGTAGAAACCGGCATGCCCTAAGAAACTCCTAACTGCTTTTATTGAGTTTGGTAAAGGAAGGTTGGATATGACTGAGACTTTGGCCCTATCGACTTCGATGCCCGCGCGCGAGATGCGGTGACCCAACACTATTCCTTCGGTGACCATGAAATGGCACTTTTCCCAGTTTAAAACTAGGTTAGTGTCCTCGCATCTTTTTAAAATTTTTGCAAGATTTGTCAAACATTCATCAAAAGTATCTCCATACACAGAGAAGTCATCCATGAAAACTTCAATGCATTTTTCGATAAATTCTGAGAAGATAGACATCATGCATCGCTGAAAAGTGGCAGGCGCATTGCAAATTCCAAAAGGCATGCGCCTGTACGCAAAAGTTCCATACGGGCACGTGAAAGTGGTCTTATCATGATCTTCACTAGCTATTACAATCTGATTGTAACCAGAGTACCCATCCAAAAAGCAGTAGTACTCCCTCCCGGCCAACCTCTCCAGCATCTGATCAATGAATGGCAAGGGAAAATGATCCTTCCGCGTAGCGGTGTTAAGCTTCCGGTAGTCGATGCAAACTCTCCAACCGGTCACTGGACGTGTCGCCACTTCTTCTCCTTGCTCATTAGTCGTTATGCACATCCCCCCACGCTTAGGTACTACCTGCACTGGGCTTAACCCATTTGCTGTCAGATATAGGATAGATGATGCCAGCATCTAAGAGCTTGATAACTTCTTTCCTTACCACTTCTTTCATGTGGGGGTTCAGACGCCTTTGTGGTTGCCTAGAGGGCTTGTACTCCTCTTCCATTAAAATTCTGTGCATGCAAATAGAGGGGCTTATTCCTTTTATATCAGAAATGGTCCATCCAATTGCATGTAAATATTTCTTTAGAATGTCTACCAGAGCTTTTTCTTGCTCTTGTGTCAGCTTGGTTGACACAATTACCGGTAATCTTTTATGTTCAGCGAGAAAAACGTACTTAAGATGATCCGGAAGTATTTTAAGTTCAAGCTCTGGCGGACATTCAACGGAAGGCAGTAATTTGCGAGAAATGGTTGGGGGTGAGAGATGAGATTTACCTTCAGGACCCTGTGTCAGTACCGGGTCCACTTCTTCTTCCGTGGTGCTCTCTGCCTCCTCCGGAGCGAATTCATCACCGTCGAACTCTTCAAGATCACCAGTGATAGGGTCTTCGAAGTGAACAGCGTTGTAGCTTCTTTGTTGCTCAGCACCTCCAGGCGTCAGTACCTGTTTTGAAACTTTGTCCGTCATCACAGTCATAGAGTCTATGCTCTCGTCCTCACACCTTCTATTACATCAAACATGGAACAAGATCCCTCATTCGGGAATTTCTGCAGCTCTTCCATGTCAAAAGAGATTTCTCTATTGTCGACCCTCAGTGTGACTCTTCCAGATGTGGCATCAATCAGTGCACCGCCCAGTGGCAAAAAACGGGCATCCCAGGATAAGTGGCATTTAAGAGTCCTCTTCAATGTCAAGGATGATGAAGTCAACCGGGAAAAGAACTTGGCCGGTTTTGACTACCACATCCTTGAGGATTCCTACGGGCTTAGTGATTGATCTGTCTGCCAGTTGCAGTTTCATCTTGACCGGTTCAATCTCTCCGAGCCTTAGGCGAATTGCCATGGCTAGAGGCATCACGTTGATGCTGGATCCCAGATCACATAACCCCATGCTCACTTTGGCCTTTCCAATCTGTACTGGTAGCGTGCAACATCCAGGGTCCTCTTTCTTTTCGGGTAACTTCCTCTGAACTATGGCACTGCATGTGCTGTTGAGAATGATCACCTCCTCCTGCTCTATCTGCCTTTTCCCTGAAATCAATTCTTTCAAGAACTTAGCATAGGGGGGCATTTCAGAAATCATTTCCACGAGAGGAATGGTTATCTCTACAGACTTTAACCGTTCTATAAATTTCTTGAATTTAAGGTCATGTTCCTTATTTTTAAGACGTGCAGGGTATGGCACCCTTGGCATGTACATATTATTATCAATTTTTGGTGGTAAAGAGAAGGAAGTTGTACCTTCACCCATACCCTTTTCAGCTTCATTTGCAGCTTCAGCCTGCGGGTTCGCTGTATCTGATTTATCCCTTACGAGCTCAACACTTTCATCTCCTTCAACCTTTTCCTTTTCCACCTCCAATGAAACCTTTACTTTCATAGCTTTCTTCTTTGCATATCCAACATTTCCCTTCAGAGTCTTACCTCCCCGCAATGTGATTGCCTTGCATTGCGGGTTGGCTTCAGTGCTGCTCGGCAGTGTTCCTTTCCCTCTGTTCTGCAATTCCTTAGCCAACTGGGTGACCTGCGTCTCCACATTTTTGATTGATGACTGCAACTGCTGGTTTATCTCCCTTTGATTGGAAATAAACTCAGTCATCAAATTCTCCAGGCGAGATGGTGGCTTTTGGTTGTATTGCTGATTCTGATCAGGTTGGGCTTGGAAGTTTTGGAAATTCTGGCCTTGGTTTTGGTTGGGCCTCTGTTGGATATGGGGTTGAAAGTTCTGATTCTGATTCTGGAAGTTCTGAACTCTCTGCTGAATGAATCCTTGGTTCTGAGGTCTGAAGTTCTGCTGAAGGTTTTGGTTTGCAAATTGGTTAGGCTGGTTTGGCTGTGTCAACACGCATTGAGTGCATTGTTGTTGGAATAGGAGAGGTTGGGGTGGCGGTTCTGGTAGTTCCCTGCATAATTGCAGCTTTCGGTAGCTAGTTGTTGGCATGTGTCAGTTGGATGTGGTCCCTGACATAGCCCACAAATTGCTCCCGATTGCTGTGCCTGCACTTGGCTAGATGAGGCTCCTGCCTGAGAAGTACCTGCTCCCTTTCCTTTCTCCTATCCTAGCTGTATCGCAGCTACCTGTTCCTGCAATTTTTCGAAATCCGTTTTTCCTTCACTCACAGCAAAAACTTTTCTAGGAGGGTCCACCTTCTTGTCACTGTTGTTCAATACAGATCTATTGACAGACATTGTCTCAATCTTTTCCCAGGCTTGGTCCATGGGTAAATGGAGTAAATGTCTTCCGCTTGCAGCGTCCAATATCATTCTCCATGGATGGGTGAGTCCTCCATAGAATTTCCTCAGTTGCTCCCACGGTTGATATCCGTGTTGGGGGCATCGCCTCAAGAGGCTGGAGAACCTCTCCTTTGCGTCATACAATGACTCGTCCGGCTTCATCTTGAACTCTCCAATTTTCTCTCATCCCTCGTCTATCTTAGATTCAGGAAAGTACTTCAACAGAAAACTCCTCACCAAATCTGCCCAGGTGATCCTCTGATTTATAGGCAATGATTTATACCAATCCCTGGCACCACTAAACAAAGAAAAGGGAAACAACATTAGTCTTATAGCATCAGGTGAGACTCCCTGATTTTTTATTGTGTCGCAGAGCTCCAGGAAGGGTTGGAGATGATCATGGGGATCCTCATGATTTGCACCGCAAAATTGGTTATTTTGCACCAAGTTGATGAGTGCCGGTTTGAGCTCAAAATTGCGTGCAGGAAATTGCGCTCTCCCAGGCCTATCCAGATAGGGCTCCACGATAGGCTGCATAAAATCAGCTGCTGCTTGCTGCTGTTGATTTCCTTGCTATGCTTGGTTTTGGTACTGCTGGTGGTAGTTGGGATTCTGTTGGAACAGATTTTCAGGATCATGAGGGTTGTTTTGGAACTGGTCCTGATTGAAGGCTTGATTCTGATATTGCTGGTTTGGTATATTTTGGTTTCGTTGGTTATATTGGTTAGGGGGTGGTGGTTGTTGGTGGAATTGCTGATACTGTTGCTGATTTGGATTAGGTAGATTTTCCTCCTCGTTGGCACGATTCGAGTGTTCTACCATACCCCCATCAGCTCCATTACCAGGATTATTGGGTGGTTGGTCTATTGGTAAGATCGGGGGAATGTCCTGGTTCTCTGCCATATCAGATATTTCACTGCTTGTGGTTTCGGGTGAGGTATGAGTCCGGGCTTCCTGCTCTTTCCTTTGTCTGGCTTGCGCCCTCAGTTGGCGAGCGGTCCTCTCTATTTCTAGATCGAACGGTAGCTCAGGCAATGTGGCCTTTCTCCTTTGCATAAGCAGTTTGTATCACGATTTGACAGCACCTGCACAACCCCCAGGTTAGTAATGGTTCAAGACTATATACAAAAACTATCTATGAGTAAATTAGGAGTGTAGTTCTCTTAATAAACGGCGCCGCATCCTCCCCGGCAACGGCGCCATGAAACTTTTGACAAGTTTCATTAACACGAGTATTTTCTAAATATCCCAAGTTTAAATTTATTAAAATGAAAAGAATTATGATTCGTGTGGAAAGGGTTTAAGGATATATTTCACTTTTTATTACTCATGTGAGAAACTTGGAATTCAAACGGCGCTGTGGACCTCCCCGGCATGAAACTTTTGACAATTTCCTGCCATGAAGATCCTTGCCATGAAACTTTTGACAAGTTTCCACTATATGAGTATTTTCTGAAAAATCATAATCCTGGTTTTCAATTTTTATTTAATGAAACCAATTTATGAAGATGGGGTTGGGATTAGGGATATATTTATAGGTTGTCACGTTTTTATTACTCGTGTTAAGAAACTGTGCCCCCGAAAGCGCACGGTGTCAAAAATTGCAGTAATTTATAGTAAGACCGGATCGTTCACTGGAGGATGTGCGATAGAAGTAGGGCCCACGTCGTTTACTAAGATTTTCCACTCGGTTACTCGGTTCAAGCTTGTGTTTTAAATTACCAACTACTTGACATAATTTAAACTAGGCTATGAAAACAATAAAATTACACTACAAAGCGGATTAAATTATATCTAAGAAAGCAATAAGAATTATGCTAAGAAAGCGGATAAAATTATTCTACGAAAGCAGTTTTAAAAAGTGACAGAAGGGACAGGAAGGAAATAATAAAGATTGGACAAGATTTCAGATGAAACACAATTAAACTTCCATTTTAATACACAGATCTTTGTTTGGGATAATCCATCAGTTAGCTAACTCTCATGCTCTCTATACCATGTTCCCTTTAATAGACAGGTATTTATAGTAAGAGTTTACATGCTCTTAAGACAACAAATTCTAAGATACCACAGACACATAACTACCCTTGCAATGCACTGCTGAGGTATATTATTTATCTGTGGTGGACAAGAAACACCTGACAAATCATTACTTGATATGCCAAGTACTCCTGTCATCCCCCTTGTCACACCCAAAGTCCAAATCTAATCCCGAACTAATCCATAACTCTTAAACCTTTCAACCGGCAGCCAACCTCTAATTCTTCCGAGTGACCTCTGAAAGCGTTTTAAAGAAAGCGATAAAGAAAGCAGTAAAGAAAGCATTTAAAACCTATCACTCGGAAATCTAAAAAGATCATCACATTCCGTTAGTATAAAACAGCCCCTAGTCTTGGTGACCAGATGCAGATTTAGAACTTCCCAAATATCAGTAAGCCACAGGGCTTATAACATCCGGTTAGTTACGAGATACAAACATGAGTGGAACAGACCTATGAAGATCTATTCTGAATGTACTCACTCGAGACTCAATTTTAGGCTTTGGCGGGAGAAGATAGTAGTTGAAAGAATACTCAATCCCTACCTTAGAATTTAACCAAGGCCTACATGTTGTTCCTCTAATATTATTTATCACATCTTATCCGACTCCAAGTGGAGACTGATTTGATGCAATATTTAATAAAAGGTTTCCAACACACAGTAATTTTGAGAAACAAATAGATGTTGAAAATCCTTCCCTAAACAGGTACTAAACTCTCAATTAAAACACAGATCCTTTCAGTCTAGGTGAGACCTAATCGCTGACTCTGCTTCTAAGTTCTCAAAATCAACCCCCAGTAGAATATGGGTTAGTCATAACTGTCGAAGTTATCCCTTACTCAGATCTGGATTTTATAAAGTGATTTTTGTGGAAATTTATTATGCAACATCTGATTTAAATCAAGACTTCTATGTCCAAGGAGGATTATCTCCAAAATATTATAGACCACAATATCTACATAATAATATCATGCATACATGTATATGAGAAGTAAAATAAAGTACCCCAAAATATAGAGTGGAGTTAGACAGAATTTGATACACAAAGATGAATTAGCCTGGGATAAGAAGAAAATGGCTAAAGAGATGACAAAATAATTAGGGTTAATTGGATTGCAGTTATCTGTGGTCCAGTTAACCTAATTATTAAGGTGAGATGATTTTTGACAGCAGAAGACCTTAAACGACAGTGATCGCTATCATTAAGACTCGTGCCCTCTGTGAATTGAGAGAAAAACCTACATATTTTCTCACTGTAGTACTGTTCAAAAAGTGTTGATCGACACTTTTGGACAATATTACAGCTCAAAGTTCAGGTTTGAAATTAAAATAAAGAAAAGGAAATTGTATCCGGATAGGAGTCAGCTGAGCAGCTATTATAATCCCGGATGGACGAACCGCCAAGGTTTCCACCGACCACTATCCGGACCATGCAAAATAACAACTAGTAATTAATATTCAGAATACGAGCTAGTTTATCCGTGTGGGAATACCCGCCAACATTAGTCTGATATATTTCTTACTAGTCATTCACACACACAATGAAAGAGAAAATAAATAAAATTAAGAAAATGTTTTTGGTATTGTGTGAGTGTTAATCACATAATAATTAAGACACTAATGGGTTGAGATGTGTAATGGATAAAATTAGGTGTGATGGGCCTAGGCCCAATACACCCATGCAATTTACACAACTCAAGAATTAAAATGTTTTTGGAGTTTTGAAAGTAGAAGGAAGAAAGCAATTCGGTCTATTGGGCAAAATGCAAATTAGACCGAATTGAGGATGCATGAGGTATGAGGTAACACCGTACCCAATTAATCCTTGTAAAGTCATGAAGCATCCTCTAATTTGAATTGTCAAAGCAATTCGGTCTAAACCGAATTGGACAATTCGAATTGATGAAGTCATTCCTTCACTCAAATATGGCTAAAGCATTTACCCCAAAAATGAGGGTAATTCGAATTGCCAATTGAATTCGGTCTAGACCGAATTGGCAATTTGAATTGGTAAGAGACATGAAAATAAATTAAGGCATGAAGGGGATGGAGTGCATACAATGTGGTTTCAAAGCCAATTCGGTCTATATGTGCAATTCGGTCTTGACCGAATTGGACAATTCGAATTGATGAAGTCATTCCTTCACTCAAATATGGCTAAGGCATTTACCCCAAAAATGAGGGTAATTCGAATTGCCAATTGAATTCGGTCTAGACCGAATTGGCAATTCGAATTGGTAAGAGACATGAAAATAAATTAAGGCATGAAGGGGATGGAGTGCATACAATGTGGTTTCAAAGCCAATTCGGTCTAGACCGAATTGCACAGGCCGAATTCAAGGAAACCATATGAAAACAAATTTTTTGTTATGTAATTCGGTCTCATGGGTAGTTCGGTCTAGACCAAATTACCTAGACCGAATTGCATATAGATTTTAGATAAGGTATTCAACAAATATTTTTGCCATGCACTTCCATCCTCATCGGCTATTCGGTTTAGACCGAATTGCCTCAAATTGAATTGCATGTCTTTTCTCACATAAAAGATATTTTGATCTCACAAGTACAGGTTCGGTTTACACATTGTGGTTCATGATAGATAAGATTTACCAAATCCTTTATTTCACATCAGTGTCACCTCACAGCCACACTAATGAGTGTTTTAAGGAAAATAGACATAATAGGTTACGTGTCTAGCAGGTATTGGCACGAAATAAACCTTAATTCTACAAACAAGCAATCAAAGATCAAAGACCTAAACATCTAAGAATAATAAGAACACATGCATAAAAATAAGAACACCTAAATTATCTAAGGCAACAATAAGCTATAATAAAGAGAACAAAACAGCAACAGAATAAACTTAAAAATAGATTCTAACAGCCCTAAAGTCATCTAAAACCTAAGAACACTCATTTGAATCACTAAGGTGTAAGAACAAGCCAAAAACCCAATAAATATGCATTTATTGAGAATGTAAGTCAACTAGGGCATAATAAATGTAACCTAGTTGAAAAAAACAAACATTCTAACATTTATTGCTAAGGAAAGCATTAAATAAATGCCAAACACTTGAAATAAAAACCCATTTATGGATTTCTTCTTGTATTGACACTTGAAAGCAAACAAACAACTTTAAAACCATCATTAGCTTGAAGGTAGGGTTCATTATAACTACAAAGCATTTAAAGTTTATGGTAATGTCTACACTAAAGGTAGTGACAAGCTTCTATAAAAATAAACTAAGATCAAAAGCATTAAAACTACACTACAAACATGAAAAATAAACTAACTAACTAAACTACCTACCTAACCCTTAAGGGGTGGAGAACCTTCTGCTCCTTCTTTTTGTCTCCCAGCAAATGTCCAAATGTTAGTGTTCGGATCCCTTGTGTTGAGGAAGGTCAGCTTTTATACTTCTTCTCAGAACCCTAGGCCCATCAGGGCCCATCCACAGTGCCATGCATTTCTCACGTGCTCAAAGCTGCAATTTCGAATGTGGTTCGGTCTCCTCAAGCAGTTCGGTTTAGACCGAATTGGTGAAATGAGGTCTTTCTCCTTGATCTTGAGCATGGAATGTGGTGATTCGGTCTATGGGTAGACCGAATTGACCTTGTTGAACTGATGATGGCTCCTGCTTGGCTTCCTTGTTTTGAGGCAATTCGATCTATGCACTCAATTCGGCCTAGACCGAATTGCATATATCGAACTCCTCCGTTTCTTCTCTCCTCAGGGTCTTCTTCTTTCCAAAGTTCAATTCGGTCTAGGGGTCAATTCGGTATAGACCGAATTGCCACAGACCGAATTGGTTGTTCTTTTCTTCTTCAACACTTCTCTTTTTCATCTTCTCTTCAGCAATTCGGTCTAATAAGCAATTCGGTTTAGGTCGAATTGCGTATAGACCGAATTGGTCTTCAACACTTAACCAAAATTTCAATTTGTGGGATTTTCATTTTTTTTCCCATCTTTTTGATTTTTGTGGGCTATTTTATTCTTTTGCCCATCTTTTCATTCCTTTTTCTTTTCTTTTTCCTTTTTTCATGTTTTTTTATTTTTCTAACACAAATGCAATTAAAATTGCATATTTTTGTGTCTTTCATTGCCAGCGTATTTTTCTTACAAACTTGCATTAATCTGTCGAATTCAACTGCTTTCTTATTAAAATAAGATGGGAATACGATCAAAATGTCCGTCTCAGACACGGAAATGGAGTGGATATAATGGACAATTTTGGCCATTATCAAGTTCAAAGACTGTTTCGCATGGGACTACACAGAAATGCCAGGATTGGAACGATCGATTGTGGAGCATACATTACCAATCAAAGAAGGGTTCAGGCTGCATAAACAGCCGGCCAGGCGCCCGAATTAGTCCCGAAAATAAAAGAGGAAATAGAGAATTGTTAGCGGCCGGATTTGTTAGGCCAGCTAAATATGTAGAGTGGTTGCCAAATATTGTTCCTGTAATAAAGAAGAATGGAAAATTGAGGGTTTGCATCGATTTCTGAAATGTTAATATAGCCACTCCTAAAGATGAATACATGATGCCTATTGTCGATTTGTTAATTGATTCGGCCGCAAAACAGGGGATGTTATCCTTTATGGATGGGTATTCAAGATACAACCAAATCTTTATGGCCGAAGAAGATGTGCATAAAACTGCATTCAGATGCTCTGGAGCTATTGGGATCTATGAATGGGTAGCGATGCCATTCGGGTTGAAGAATGCAGGAGCCACATATCAGAGGGCCATGAATTATGTTTTTCATGATCGGATAGGAGACTGCGTAGAGGTTTATATCGACGACATCATGGTCCGATCCAGAGATGTGGAAAGCCATTTGGACGATTTACGAAGGGTATTTGCAAGAATGATGTTACACAGAGTTAAAATGAATCCAGCCAAGTGTGCTATTGGAGGGCAAGCAGGGAATTTTCTCGGGTTCTTGGTACACAACAAAGGCATTGAAGTTGATGCAAATAAAATCAAGGCCATCCAGGAAGCTAGGCCTCCACACGATAAGAAAAGTTTGCAAAAATTCCTTAGACAAATCGGTTTTCTGAGACGATTCTTGGCGAACGCGGCCGGGAAATCGAAACCACTAACCAATTTACTAAGATTGAAGAGAGAAGAGGAATTGAAATGGGGAGTCGACCAACAAGAAGCCTTTGAACAACTGAAACAAGCTTTGATAAATCCACCAGTGTTGGTCCCACCGATTTTAGGCCGACCATTAAAGCAATATATAGTAGTGGCCGAAGAGTCTATTGGAGCATTACTAGCCTAAGAAGACGATGAAGGAAGAGGTCGGGCGATCTATTATCTGAGCCGAATCCTTAGGGATGCGGAACTAAGGTACTCGCCGATTCATAAACTGTGTTTAAGCCTTTATCACGCATGCCAGAAGCTAGAATAGTATATCCAACCGAGGCAAGTGATAGTGGTGGCTTCGGTTGATATAGTCAAAATCTTGATGAATGATCCGATCAGTAGCCGAAGGATGGCCAAATGGGCCATGAAGTTAAAGGATTTGATTTGAAATATCAGCCACTCAGGGCTATGAAAGGACAAATTGTAGCCGATTTTTTGTGCCGATCATGCGATATCGTCGATGTCCGACGATGTTGAAGAACAAGTTCGGCGGAAAGGGTTAGACGAAATGGGGATAGTATATCTACACCCGTAGGTGATGATGTTTGACGGTTCCAAGGCCGCCTCAGGAGTTGGGGCAGGGTTCACATCACACTACATACGCCAGAGGGCAAGATATACAAATACTTCGTACAATTGCCGAAATCTTATACCAACAACCAAGCGGAATACAAATCGTTGATTTCGGGGCTACAACGACTGATAGAAGAACGAGTAAAGGCTATTATAATTAAAGGAGATTCACAAGTGGTTATTCAACAATTTTTAGGAGACTTTTCGGTAAAAAGTTCTCAGTTGATTAGATTGTACGAAGAAGCAATCAGTTTATTGGAAGAATTCGATGAGGTATATATTGAATACATCCCAAGGGAAAAGAACGAGTTAGCCAACGAATTGGCTCAACAAGCAGCCAGATATCGGCTAATGCCGATAGCAGGGAATTTTGAAATACATTTGGCCGAAATGGAAAAGGCCGAATGGATAAAAGAGATAGCACAAACATTGGAAGATCCATCCGAAGCTAATCCGGCCAAATAACAAAAGGCGATGGAGTACATAATAATAGGAGGATACTCTTCAAGCGAGCCAACGATGGAGTTCTACTCAGGTGAGTTGGAGAAGAAGATGCAAAAAGAGTAATGGGAGAAGTACATGAAGGGATATGCGGCGCACATCGGGCAGGAAAATCGATGAAATGTAGTATCATTCGGCTAGGATATTATTGGCCGAATATGGCAACAGACTGTGAGAAATATGCCAAAGGGTGTCGTGAATGTCAGAAGCATGGGCCGATTCAGAAGTTACCGGCCGAAGAGCTACACAGAATGATTAAGCCATGGCCATTTCGAGGATGGGCTACGGACATTATCGGAAAAATTCACCCCTCTTCATCGAAAAGGCATGAGTTCGTGCTAGTGGCAACAGATTATTTCACAAAATGGGCCGAAGCTCAGGCATATGTTTGCATTTCTCAAGAAGAGGTTATTGAGTTTATTAAGAGACAATTGATCTACAAATTTGGAATTCCACAAACGATTCTAACAGATAGAGGAACGGTATTTGTGGGAGAAAAAGTCAAGGCCTTTGCAGACGAATACGGGATAAAAATCGTGCATTCGTCACCATATTATCCACAAGGGAATGGGCAGGCAGAGGCCACGAACAAGCAACTGATAGAAATCATAAAGAAGATGATCGAAGATCAGCCGAGGAAGTGGCATGAAAAGTTATCCGAAGCATTGTGGGCTTATCGAAATGCCAAGACTTCAGCCACGGGATTCACGCCATTTCGGCTGACGTATAGGATGGACGCAGTACTTCCAGCCTAAATAACAGTGCCGACTTTGAGAATAAGTCAAGCAGATTCGATGTCGGCCGAACAATATGATCAATCAATGAAAGATAAATTATTGGATGCCACTCTGATCGGGTGCAAGCATTTGAAAATTTGTAGAAAAATAAAGACATTGTGGCCGATTGGTACAACAAGCGAATTCGTGTTAAGCGATTTGAAGTCGGCGATTTAGTGTGGAAGGTCATATGGCCACCCAAACAGAAGGATAGCCGATTAGGAAAGTGGAGCCCCAATTGGGAGGGACCATTTATTGTTCAGACGAAATTGCCAAACGGAGCATACATATTGGTCGACGAAAATGGAGAACAAATGTCAAATCCAGTAAATGCGAGATATATGAAGAAGTATTATGCTTCAGTTTGGGATTAAACACCAAGCAAACAGAAAGTAAAGATTTTATTGCATGGACGAAACATTACAAAGAGGAGCTACTTCAGCCGAAGACGGCGTCGATAGTCCAAAAATACAATATACAAGGGAAACGTCCTAATCTAGGCTGGCATATACAAGGGAAAGGTCCTAAGAATGGGAATTGTAGGATTGTATCAAACAACCTAGCCTTGTATAAAGCCACCAAGATACATCGGCGGAACCAAATGCAGTGGCGAGACTGCTCATTCCGATGTAGCACCGCCGATTGACCCAACCACCAAGCCTCAAACTCTGGGAGGCTAGAACGAATAGTACAACGTTCCAGAGGTAGAATTCGAAATCGGGTGCAACATCCGCACGATCTTAGATAAGATGAGGATGGATGCAACCGAGGCAAACAACCAAGGCGGTAGAAGGAAAAGAAGATGGAGGAACCACTAAGAGAAGTGGGTTCCCCATTAGACAAGGTCCGACAGGATATGCAACCGCAAAGTAGAAAAGAATCCTGTTCACATAGCCGTCGAGACCTTCATTTGGAAAGATAGTCAAAGATCCTTGCCCATACGAACATGGCGAAAAGGATGTTAGCTGAACTCGTGCCACATAGGCAAAAGGTTTTCGTACCACATCTTGAAATCCTTGCAGGAAGACATCAGTCAGAAACCATGGGGGCACCAGAGACAGAGGGTCAAGCCAAGCAAGAAGAGGAATCATTTTGCTGAAAGGAAAATATGAAGAAGTGATGGATAAACATCAGCGAAAGCCGGGTATTTATAGGAAAAAGATAAGTACTCGGGATAAACATCAGCGAAAGCCGGGTATTTATAGGAAAAAGATAAGTACTCGGCATAAGAAACGGTCAATATTAAAAGTTATTTAAGGGAAGACGTTACAGCTGTTTCCCAATAAAAGCTGCTAACATTCAGAAATCAATCAAGAAGACCGAAAAATATGGGATTCGAAAAAAGATACGAATCGTATTGCAGAGAAGAAAAGATACGGATCCAAAAGTACATTTTTCGGCCAAATACAACTTGCAAAAAGAGAAATGGCCGACTATAGCTAGCAAAAGGCAGCCGAAATTTACATCTAAAAAAAAAGAGGGACTAATGATCTTCGCTGTCATCAATATCATCATCCAAGCCCTGCAAGGCACCAATTGAATGATTACTGGAGGGCACCATCGGATCCAGATCCGCAGTAAAGGAAGAGCCAGGAGGGTTGCTGGATGAAGGACGATCAGCGGCCGGATCAGCGTCAACAGGGCCAGAAGATGCCAGAAGATTCGACGGCTGGATGGGAACATCAGATTTCCCTAAGCAAATAAAAGAAAAGGAGTGATGATCTAAGAGAACATAAGGAATAATCAAGTTACAAAAAAAAAAGAGAGAGAGAATAAAATACCTACAGGGGCCTTCGAAGAAGAAGGAGCATCGTTGGACGAAGAAGTTTCCATTTCTGACGGGTCTAGAGGAAATAAAGTTGGTGGAGAAAGGACATGAGCAGTGCTTTTCCCACCAAGGCTTTTGATAGCCGAGTCAAGATGGCCAACTAGAGACTGGGTATCGGCCCATTTTTCTTGAAAAGTACCAAGTATATAATCATTGAAACTAGACCGAATAGCCAGATAAGAAGCATCCCAATGAGAATCCAGAATTTTTGCCTTAGGAGCTTCGGCCGATTGACGAAGAAATTTTATCGATCGTTTCAAGTCCGCCGATTTTTGCCTAGTATGGTCTAAAGCCAACTTCAATTCCTGTTCCTTTTGTTGAAGTTTGGCTATTTCTGAACGGATCAAAGAAAGGTCCTCGGAATAGTTCTGTTCCTGGGATTCTGTTTCAGAAAGGATATCCATTTGAGCTCGGTACTCCACTGAATAATTGTTGAAAATAACTTGAGAAGCAGCCACAGCTTCACGTTCTGCGGCAAGTTTGTTCCGCATCTCTAAGTGTGCTCTAAGTTCTTGATCTAAGGAGAGGAGGAACTTCATAATCGTCTGAAGAGGGCCGTTCAGATTCAGAGAAACCATTTCCTCATGAAAGTGTTGGTCGAGATGAGACAAAAGAAGGAGGATCAGTTTCGGATTAACAAATTCCATGTCAGATTGCCTAGCAATCAAGTTACACAATTGGCCCAAACAATCTCCTAGGTGGGCCGAAGGGTCTGCTGGGAGGGAAGACGAAGGAACAAGAGAAAAGAATTCATCCAATACTCGCCGATCAGGAAATGGAGATGAAATGACCGGATCGGCAGAAGCATCATCAACAGCCGTGCCACCAGAACTGGGAACAAGAGATCCCAAAGCAGCCGAAGATGGAAGTACAGTAGAATCCCCAGTTGGTCGAAGAGGGTCAACTGAAGGGAAAATAACAGGATCGGTTGAAACAAGACCCTGGACCAGTATCTGAGGTTTGGCCAAAGAAGGACCAGTAGGAGCAGCCGAATCAGTAACATTGGTCGATATACGGGGTCCAATAATGAGGGGATCCATAGCTTTGGTCAGAGCAGGGGAAATGGTGGACGATGGCAGAGCAGAAGAAACCTAAAAAAAAAAAGGAGAAAAAAGGTTAGTCTAAAAAAAAAAGAAGAGGAAGGGGAAGTATGCAAAGAAGAAGTAAGAGGAAGAAAGGAAAAGTAACGAACCATAAAACGGGTAGCAGGGATCCTGCCAAGGGGCGAACGAGAAGAACGCTTCCGAGTCTGAGTAAGAGAACCACTAAGGGAGGCCGAAGAAGAAATAAGCCTTTTTCGGCCAGGGTCCGAGGTCGGAGGACGAGAGACACCTAGATTCAAGAAGGATAGTCGAATAAGTAATAAAATAAAATATATAAATATATATATGAGATGAGAAGGGGAAAAACAATCAGGAAAGAAACAAACCCGGACGGGAAGAAGAAGGAGAACCAAGAGTGCATTGAGGAGTGGAGTCCGGTGAAACAGTCCACCCGATTATTCTGCCATAACTTTGGTCCTCTGACCATTTCATAATTGTGTCTCACCTTCTGTCTAGACCCGCCCCTATATTTTGGGTCAGTTAATTTTACACTTCCATATATCCGTATGCATGACAATATTACATACTATTGTGGTCTATAATATTTTGGGATCCTTCCCTTGGACAACAGAAGTCTAGATCTTAAATAGATATTGCATATTAAATTTCCGATAAAAATTCATTTATAAAATCCGGATCTGAGTAAGGGATAAATTCCACAGTTACGACTAATTCACATCCGACTGGGGGTTGATTTTGGGAAATTAGAAGCAGAGTCAGCGATTAGGTCTCACCTAGACTGAAAGGGTCTGTGTTCTAATTGTGGGTCTAGTACCTGTTTAGGGAATGGTTTTCAAATTCATTATTTTCCAAAATTGTTGTTTGTTGGGAATCTAAGATTAAATATTACACCGAGATGGGGTCCACTTGGACTCAAATACAGTGTAGTAAATAATCTTAGAGGAACATCATCCAGGCCTTGGTTATTTTCTAAGATAGGGTTGAGTTTTCTTTCAACTGCTATCCTCTTCTGCCAAAGCCTATTTTTGAGTCCTGAGTGAGTGCATCCAGAACGAACTAATTTATTAGTTCGTTTCATTAGTTTGTATCTCATAACCACCCGGAAGGAAGTGAACATACGAGTAGTTCACCAAGAGCCGGGAATTCTTGATCCATACCCCTTCATTCTGATGGGGAGCTGTCTTTTACTACCAGGGTCAGACCTTCAAAACCTCCGAGTGATAGAATTTTAACTGCTTTCTTTAAATGCTTTCGTTAGAGGTCACTCGGTTGTATTGAGAGTTGCATAACTGTTACTAGGATTGATAGTTAAGGGATAGTTCAGGGCTTAATTAGAATCTTTGGGTGTGACATGGGAGAATGATAGCAGTACTTGGCATTTCAATAAATGATTTGTCAGGTGTTGCTCAATCACCACAGATGGAATAACATACCCTAGCCGGGGCAGTTACAAATCTGTGGTATCTTAGAATTTGCGGTCTTAAGAACGTGTAAACTCACGCTGTAAGTACCTGTCTGTTAAAGGGAACGCTGTACTGAGAACATGAGAATTAGCTATCTGATAGGATTATCCCAAACAAAGATCTGTGTATAAAAATGGAAGTTTAATATTACCTTATCTAAATCTTGTCCAATTTTTATTCTTTTCTTCCTGTCCCTTCTGTCTACACTGTGAATCAGCTTCATAGCTAGCATAGTGTAAATTTTCATTGCTTTTATAGATAGTATTTATCGCATTCGTAGAATAACTTTACCCGTTTTCTAGAATAGAATTTATATGCTTTGTAGAATAGCTTTAAAACGCTTTGCTAATTTAGTTTAAATTCAGCCAGTAGATGTTAATCACTTTTCAAACCAATTGGAGCAATACGAATGGAAAATCTAGTAAAACGACGTGGACCCTGCTTCTATCGCACATCCTCCAGTGAACGATCCGGTCTTACTATAAATTACTGCAATTTTTGACACCGTGCGCTTTCGGGCCACAGTTTCTTAACACGAGTAATAAAAACGTGACAACCTATAAATATATCCCTAATCCCAACTCCGAAATCATAAATGATTTTCAATTAAATAAAATCCAGACCGGGGTTATATTATTTCGAAAATACTCGTGTGGGAAATTGTCAAAAGTTTCATGGCGCCGTTGCCGGGGAGGATGCAGCGCCGTTTTATTAGAGAATTACATTCCTCATTGCTCTTAGTTAGCTTATACATATAAATATAAATATTCACCTTCAGAACCGATTCTAACCTGGGGAATATGCAGGTACCGCCATTATTGAAGCCGTTGTTCTATGCAAAGGAGGAAGCAGACGCCAGCCGAAATCCCGTATAACGCAGAGATAGAAAAGACAGCTCGACGTCTTAGAGCGGAGACTAAACGAAGACGGGAACGGGAAAGACAGGCACTACTTTCACCAAGCACCAGTAGCGACATCTCTGATATGGCCAATCCTGACCTTCCCCCAATCATCCCACCCAATCCACCACTTCACAACATCGAGGAAGATCCCGAAGATGCTGATAACGATGATTTGGATGATCCCCCTCCTCAGATCATACAAGGAGGCGGGAACCCACCAAACATTGAACAACAACACTTCGAGGCACCTTCTCCCAACCCGAACCCTCAAAACCCACCAAATAACCAAAACCACCAAAACTTCCAAAACCAGCAAAATCAGCAGTACAAGAATCCTCATCAGAATCCCCCAAATCCTAATGACTTCAATGATCCAAGGAACTACTATATGCATCAGAACTACTACCCACAGCAGTATCAAGGAGGGGTTGAGAACAATCAACAAGCAGCAGCCGCTGATTACATGCAGCCAATCTTGGAGCCATATTTGAACATTCCTGGACAAGCTCCATTCTTGGCCAGAAATTTCGAATTGAAGCTGGCCCTCATCAATCTTGTTCAGAGCAACCAGTTTGCAGGAGCAAGTCATGAAGATCCCCATGATCATTTGCAGACTTTCCTAGAATTGTGTGATACGATCAAGAACCAGAATGTATCTGCTAACACCATTCGATTAAGGCTGTTTCCTTTTTCTCTGACTAGCGGAGCAAGAACATGGTACAAATCACTGCCCGTGAATCAGAAGTCTACATGGGAGGATGTGATCAGAAATTTCCTGACAAAGTACTTCCCGGAATCCAAGGTGGATGAATGCCGCTCTAAGATTGTGGAATTCAAGATGAAGCCAGACGAGTCCCTGTATGATGCAAAGGAACGGTTCTTCAACTTGCTCAGGAAATGCCCCCAGCATGGTTTCCATGATTGGGAGAAATTGAGAAAGTTTTATAGCGGTTTGACCCCAGCATGGAAGAACATGCTTGATGCTGCCGGCGGTCAACACCTGCTATACATTCCCATGGATCAAGCTTGGGCCAAGATTGAAGCAATGAGTGTAAACAGATCTGTTCTTACTGATGATGTTAATTCCCCTCCCCCTCGTGGTTTGTGTGCTGTAGGTACAACAGAGAGATCAGATATTGAAAAGCTGCAAGAGCAGGTGGCAGCATTGTCTGTTAATCAGGGAGCTGGGAGCTCCACTCAAGGGCAGCAAACAGATGTAATCTGTGGACTGTGTCAAGGTGCTCACGCAACTGACACATGCGAACAGATTACAGCTGAAAGCTGCAACTTTGCAGGGGCTTTCCCAAACAGGCACCCAAACTTGTCATACTCAAACAACAATGCCCTTAATTCCCACCTCTTGAACAAGCCACAACAGCAGCAATTCAATCCTCAGCAGAACCAAGGATTCAATCAGAACAGGGGACAGAACTTTCAGAACCCAGATTTCCAACCTCAGATCCAAAGAGGCCCCCTCAAAATTTCCAACAGCCTACTCAGAACTTCCAAAATTTTCAGCCCCAAAACTTCCAGCCTCAATTCATCCCGAACCAAGGCCAATGGAACCAAAACCAGAATCAGAATCAAAATCAAAAGCCCCCTTCAAGGCTGGAAAATTTGATGACTGATTTTATTACTAGCCTGAAGGAGATTAACACTCAGCTGCAGGCTTCCATCAGAAATGTGGAGACCCAAGTTACTCAAATGGCTAATGAAATGCAGAAAAGGGATAAAGGAACGTTGCCGAGCACTGCGGAAAAGAACCCGCAATGCAAAGCAATAACCTTGAAATCTGGGAAGACACTGGCTGGACCAAGGGGAGTGGATGCTGGAAACACTCATAAGGAAGATGATGATCCTGTTGACAATGCTGATGAGGAAGCAATGGATGAACAAAAGGAAGCCGAAAAAGAGACAGCCAATCTGCAGACTGACGCTGCACCTGAAACGGCTGAAACAGATAAGGGTACAGGTGGAGGTACAACTTCCTTCCCTTTACCACAAAAACAATTTGATAATAAAAAGTTCATGCCAAGGGTGCCATACCCGGCCCGACTTAAAAATCAAGAACAGGACCTTAAATTTGAAAAATTTCTGAAAAGGCTGCAAAAGGTAGAAATAACTATTCCTCTCATCGAAATGATAGCTGAGATGCCAGCATACGCTAAATTTCTGAAAGAATTAGTTTCAGGAAAAAGGAAAATTGAGCAGGAAGAACTGGTAGTTCTTAACAATACATGCAGTGCTATCATCCAGCGCAAGCTTCCGGAAAAGCAAGAAGATCCAGGCTGTTGCACGCTGCCGATTCAAATCGGGAAAATCAAAGCAAGAAAAGGCCTCTGTGATCTTGGTTCTAGCATCAATGTTATGCCTTTGGCAATGGTGCAACGCCTCAAGCTGGGACACATCGAGCCAATCAAGATGAGACTCCAATTGGCAGACAGATCCATCACGAAGCCTGTCGGCATCCTCAAGGACATCATAGTGAAGACTGGGAATATCTTATTCCCAGTTGATTTTGTGATACTAGACATAGAGGAGGATCTGGACATGCCATTGATTTTGGGGAGACCATTCCTTGCAACAGGCGGAGCACTTATAGATGCAAAAGCTGGACGAGTAACACTGCGAGTCGATGAGGAAGAAGTTACATTTGACATGGCACAGTTACAGAAATACCCAGATGACGGGTTCTGTTCATCAAAATCTGTAATAGTTAGGAGTGAGGAGAGAGAGCTTGACTCTGAATTTGATCATGAAATGATGTTGGATGAAATTTCAAAGCAGGTACTGAGACCTGCTGGCGTGGAGCACAAAGGATGCAAAGCCGTTCACTTTGTCGATCCCGAAACAGGGGATTTGGAGGAGTTTGACGGCACAGACTTCCATGACGACGCCGACCAAGAGGAGGCGGATCCTGTACTGATGCAGGATCCGGAAGGTAAAACTGATCTTCTCCCATCTAATTCTCGCAAATTACTCCCTTCAGTGGAATGCCCACCAGAGCTTGAACTTAAAATCTTACCGGAACATCTTAAGTATGCGTTTCTCGCAGAACATAAAAAATTACCGGTAATTGTGTCAGCCAAGTTGACACAAGCTCAGGAAGACGCTTTGGTGGGAGTGCTTAAAAATTATGTGCGTGCAATCGGTTGGACCATTTCTGATATCAAAGGAATAAGCCCTTCTGTTTGTATGCACAGGATTTTAATGGAGGAGAAATTCAAGGCCTCTCGCCAGCCCCAACGAAGATTGAACCCACCCATGCAAAAAGTGGTAAGAAAGGAAGTGATCAAGCTGTTAGACGCCGGCATTATAAACCCGATTTCTGATAGCAAATGGGTCAGTCCTGTGCAGGTTGTTCCGAAGCGGGGTGGGATGTGCATTACCCAGAATGAACAAGGGGAGGAAATTGCCACGCGCCCAGTCACCGGATGGAGAGTCTGCATAGACTACCGGAAGTTGAACGAGGCAACTCGCAAGGACCATCTCCCTTTACCTTTCATCGATCAAATGTTGGAACGATTGGCGGGAAGGGCGTTTTATTGCTTTTTAGATGGTTATTCTGAATACAATCAAATAGTGATCGCCAGTGAAGATCACGAAAAAACTACCTTTACATGCCCCTATGGCACTTTTGCTTATAGGCGCATGCCTTTTGGATTATGCAATGCACCAGCTACTTTTCAAAGATGCATGATGTCTATATTCTCTTAATTTATCGAAAAATGCATTGAGGTCTTCATGGATGACTTCTCTGTATATGGAGATACGTTTGATGAATGTTTGACTAATCTTGCTAAAATTTTAAAGAGGTGTGAGGATACTAACTTGGTTTTAAATTGGGAAAAGTGCCATTTTATGGTCACTGAGGGCATAGTGTTAGGTCATCGCATTTCTCGTGCAGGCATTGAAGTTGATCCAGCCAAAGTTTCCGTCATTTCCAATCTCCCTCTCCCCAACTCTATCAAATCAGTTAGGAGCTTCTTAGGGCATGCCGGTTTTTACCGGAGATTCATTAAGGATTTCTCTAAAATTGCCAAGCCGCTCACTAATCTGCTTTGTAAAGAAAATCCTTTCTTAATAAATGAAGCGTGTGTCCAAGCCTTTGACACGCTCAAGAAGATGTTGGTTTCTGCACCGATAGTGCAACCACCCGATTGGTCAATACCTTTCGAGGTAATGTGTGATGCTAGTGGTCTCGCCGTAGGTGCAGTACTCGGGCAACATAAGGACGGGAAACACTGCGTAATTCATTACGCAAGTCATGCCCTGAATGAGGCCCAAGTTAATTACACCACAACGGAGAAAGAAATGTATGCTGTAGTCTTCGTGTTTGACAAGTTTAGACAGTATCTGATAGGTACGAAGACCATAGTATACACCGATCATACAGCATTGAGATACTTGTTTGGCAAACAAGATGCAAAACCTCGATTAATCAGGTGTGTACTTCTGTTGCAAGAATTCGACATCATAATAAAAGATAGGCGAGGTCTCGATTAATCAGGTGGGTACTTCTGCTGACCATTTATCTCGATTAGATAATAATAAAAAGGAAAAAGCCGTTAATGAAGAGTTCCCGGACGAACAGTTGTTCGCATTGCATTTGCACAATCAAGCTTGTCCATGGTTTTCTGATATCGCTAACTTCTTGGCATGCGGAATAACCCCACAGTTTTCGAACTATCATCAGAAGAATAAGTTCAACCGAGATGTATTAAATTACTTCTAGGAAGAACCTTATCTCTTCAAACACTGCGCCGATTCAATAATCAGGCGATGTGTGACCGAGCATGAAGCCTATCAAATTGTCAGAAAATGCCATGAATCAGAATATGGAGGTCACCATGGTCCCGCTCGAACGGCCCACAAGGTTCTCGAATGTGGATTTTATTGGCCTCAGATCTATGAGGATTGCAGGACATTTGTGAAAGGTTGCGACAAATGCCAAAGATTAGGAAACCTCTCCAAGAGGGATGAGATGCCTCAAAAGGGAATTCTCACACTTGAGATTTTCGATGTATGGGGCATTGACTTCATGGGACCGTTCCCACCATCCGGTGGAAATTACTATATCTTGGTAGCTGTCGATTACGTTTCCAAATGGGTCGAGGCTGTCGCATTACCGACCAATGATGGTAGCCAAGTCATCAAGTTCCTCAAGAAAAACATTTTTAGTCGTTTTGGCATACCTAGGGTGGTGATATCTGATGGAGGAACACACTTTATTAATAAAGCTTTTGAAACTTTAATGAGTAAAAATGGGATCCTCCATAAGATAGGCACGCCTATCATCCCCAGACTAGTGGTCAAGTCGAAGTATCCAATCGCGAAATCAAACATATACTCAAAGCCACAGTCGGGATAACCCGTAAGGATTGGGCACGTAAGCTCAATGATGCTCTATGGGCATACCGCACAGCTTATAAGACTCCCATTGGGATGTCCCCTTACAGACTTGTCTTCGGAAAAGCCTGTCATTTGCCTATAGAGTTAGAGCATAAAGCTTACTGGGCCGTTAAAACGCTTAACTTCGATCCGAAAGTTGCTCAGAGCAAACGCAAGTTGGACCTCAATGAAATTGAGGAAATACGAGCATTAGCTTATGAAAGCTCTCGAATTTATAAGGAGCGGACCCAGAAGTTGCACGATCGCAGGATTAAGCCTAAGCATTTTTATGTTGGTCAAAATGTATTATTGTTCAATTCTAGGTTGAAGCTGTTCCCTGGAAAGCTTAAATCCAGATGGGAAGGACCACATGAAGTGCTGGAAGTGTTTCAAAATGGAGCCGTCAGGATCCGAACTGACAAGGGCAACATAGTGGTGAATGGACATCGATTGAAGGAGTACCTCGGACAGTTCGATCCGGAGAAAGAAAGCCAAACAGTGGCAGACCCGGCTTACTCTCAATAAGAAACAGCATTTAAATCATAAAAATTTCATTTCATATTACCTATTTATATATGTGTTATTTTGTCAGAGAATATCCAAAAATCAATTAAACATTTAGAGTACTAAGACTCTAAATGTGAGGATGTTGATATTTGGAGAAAACTTAACCTATTGGGTATTTATCTGACTTGCAGGAAATTCGAACCAACAAAAGAAGGAGCAGAAAATCAAGAAGAAAACCAGGTTCCCGGTTGGATTAAGTCCATGAATTTAAGAAAATAATTTCGGAAATTAAAGCAATTTAAAATCCGAAATAATTTTTGCAAACAAATGGAATTAATCCAACCTATTTTATGCAAGTTTAATTTAATTTGGATAGCCCATTAACACACAAAAATGTTTTGGACTAAAAACTTTCCAAGTCCAAAATAAATAAAACCAACTGAGGCCCAATTTCATCTATTCAGGCCCAGTTCGCATGAAAATTTTGAAAATCTTCAAATCCGAAGTTCAACTACGACGCTATCTTTAACTACGACGCTATCCAAGAATAGCGCCGTAGCACCCCTTTCCCCTTATTTTCATCTACGACGCTGAACAAGGCTACGGCGCTAGTCTAGCGCCGTAGGCTAAGTATAGCGTCATAAAACCCTTTTTCTTCACCTATAAATACCCCGATCCTCTTCTTCTTCATTCCCACACTCTCACACTCCCATTCCCAGAAATCCACTCTCAAAAAACACATACGCAGAACGCAGAGTTCTCGTACAACATTTTTCTCTCCTCAAATCCAAGGAGACACCATGGACAGAATGTACAGGCTCCTTCCAAACCTGGGACCTTTGCCCAGACCCGAGCCATGGAGGGCAGGGTAAAACCCATGTTTTCCATCCCTGTTCATGGTCTCCATTGGAATCCTTGTTTTCTTTTTCTTACTTCTTGGGAAGAAATGGCATAATGTGGTTTGTATGAACCCTTTTTTTTTTTTATTTTTCTGTTTTGAGTCCTGGACGCTCTCGGTTTTGAGAAACCCTTTTGAAAATCCTTTTGAAACCCTTTAAAACTTGTTTGAGAACTGTTCTAAAACTGTTAGGGGTTTGAAAATTTTTAAAAAGTTTGAAACTGGAAAAGAAGAGTCAATGAGCATTAGGATGTTGTTTCAAGCATCATGATGTTATTGGCATTTTTGTTCTTGAATAAATGGTGTTGGATGCTTGGTGTTTCTGTTCAAAATTTTGTTTTTGATCTCGAAATGGTTCCACAGTGTTGGTTTGGAACATTAATTAGGGTGACCTTTTGGTATATTTGCATCTGCATGTCAGAAATCTTTTGGAATAAGTGTCATCTTATTTTTGGAAACATGGTACAAGCACCAATAGGAGCTTACCACTTTTTCAAAGGAAAGTGACCTTATGAAAAAGACAAAAGAAGTTAATAGATTTAATATTTGACTTATGTTCTTTTTGTTCCCAATGGAACTGTAGTGTGAGTAAATAGCAATATTTTTGTCACCCAACTGCTATTCTTTTCAAAAATTCAAAATGGGACCACTCACATCCCACTTTCCTTAAATAAAACAAGTCAACCCTTTAAAAATTAAAAATAGTGTTTGCAAATTTTTGGATGTTTTAACTGTCCAAGACAGTCCAAGCAGTCCAGAAATAGCAGATCCATTGCGCCACGCTTCCACTGCACATCCCGAAATTCGAGCATTCCATCTCATCCACCCATCTCATACCATTTTCAACAAGTGTCTCGGACTTGTTTAATAAAATTGGAAAATCAAACTTTTGGGCCCAATGGCCCATTAAAAATATATAGGGGCCCAATGACCCCTATCTTTTCATAAAAATTTATTTTACATATGCTCTATACTAAGTTCAAGTCAGAAACTTAAATAATCTCACATTTAGAGCAAGACTCTAAATGTGAGGATGTTGGTTTCTAAACTTGAATAATTTCTGAGAAAATGTAAAATTGGATTCATCCCTTCTTATCTTTTCAGGGGCAACCTTCCTATCCCGAATCCTGCACCCGGAGGAACCCATCTGCTGGACCTGCTGAAACTTTTGACAATTTCCCACACGAGTATTTTCGAAATAATAAAACCCCGGTCTTCGATTTTATTTTATGAAACCAATTTATGAAGGCGGAGTTGGGATTAGGGATATATTTATAGGTTGTCACGTTTTTATTACTCGTGTTAAGAAACTGTGGCCCGAAAGCGCACGGTGTCAAAAATTGCAGTAATTTATAGTAAGACCGGATCGTTCACTGGAGGATGTGCAATAGAAGCAGGGCCCACGTCGTTTTACTAGATTTTCCATTCGTATTGCTCCAATTGGTTTGAAAAGTGGTTAACATCTACTAACTGAATTTAAGCTAGAATACGAAAGCACTTAAATCTATTCTACAAAGCAAATAAGTCTATTCTAGAAAGCGGGTAAAGTTATTCTAAAAATGCAATAAATACTATCTACGAAAGCAGTGAAAATCTACACTATGCTAGCTATGAGGCTGAATCACAATGTAGACAGAAGGGACAGGAAGAAAAGAATAAAAACTGGATAAGATTTAGATAAAGCAGTATTAAACTTCCATTTTCATATACAGATCTTTGCTTGGGATAATCCTGTCAGATAGCTAATTCTCATGCTCTCGATACTGCGTTCCCTTTAACAGACAGGTACTTACAGTATGAGTTTACATGTTCTTAAGACCGCAAATTCTAAGATACCACAAATTTGTAACTGCCCCGGCCTGGGTATGTTACTTCATCTGTGGTGGATAAGCAACACCTGACAAATCATTTATTGACATGCCAAGTACTACTATCATTCTCCCATGTCACACCCAAAGATTCTAATTAAGCCCTAAACTATCCCTTAACTATCAATCCTAGTAACAGTTACGCAACTCTCAATACAACCGAGTGACCTCTATCGAAAGCATTTAAAGAAAGCAGTAAAGAAAACAGTAAAGAAAGCATTTAAAACCTATCACTCGGAGGTTTTGAAGGTCTGACCCTGGTAGTAAAAGACAGCTCCCCATCAGAATGAAGGGGTATGGATCAAGAATTCCCGGCTCTTGGTGAACTATTCGTGTGTTCACTTCCTTCCGGGTGGTTATGAGATACAAACTAATGAAACGAACTAACAAATTAGTTCGTTCCGGATGCACTCACTCAGGACTCAAAAATAGACTTTGACAGGAGAGGATAGCAGTTGAAAGAAAACTCAACCCTATCTTAGAAAATAACCAAGGCCTGGACGATATTCCTCTAAGGTTATTTACTACACTGTATTTGAGTCCAAGTGGACCCCATCTCGGTGTAATATTTAATCTTAGATTCCCAACAAACAGCAATTTTGGAAAATAATGAATTTGAAAACTATTCCCTAAACAGGTACTAGACTCTCAATTAAAACACAGATCCTTTCAGTCTAGATGAGACCTAATCGCTGACTCTGCTTCTAATTTCCCAAAATCAACCCCCAGTCGAATGTGAATTGGTCATAACTGAAGAATTTATCCCTTACTCAGATCCTGATTTTATAAAGGAGTTTTTATCGGAAATTTAATATGCAGTATCTGTTTAAGATCTAGACTTCTATTGTCCAAGGGAAGGATCCCAAAATATTTTAGACCACAATAATACATAATAATAGCATGCATAAGGATATATGGAAGTGTAAAATTAACTGACCCAAAATATAGGGGCGGGTCTAGACAGAAAGTGAAACACATATATGATGTGGTCAGGAGACCAAAGTAAAGGCAGAATAATCGGGTGGACTGTAAACATCTACTGTCCAATTTCCCAAGTACTCGGATGGAGCGAATTTAGACAGGTAAAACCCTAAAGTGGCAGTGTCGCTACCAGTTGGGCCCCTACTGTCTGTGAATTCAGATAAAAACCTACATGCTTCCTCTCTGCAACACTTATCAGCTAATGTTGACAGACATTAGCAGAGTTTTGTTACAGATTAGAATTTGGGTTTGGAAATTAAGGCAAATAAAATAAAACTGTATCTGGATGGGAATCAGTTGAGCAGCTATTATAGTCCCGGATGGACGAACCGCCAAGGCTTCCGCTGACTGCCTTCCAGACCATGCAAAATAACACTTAGTAACTAATACCCAGAATACGAGCTAGTTATCCGTGAGGGAATACCTGCCAACATTAGTCTGATGTATTCTTTACTAATGGTTACACACAACACGCAAAAGACAAAATAGAATGAAATAAAGAGAAGAGCTTGCATGAGAGACATTGGTTTCTCATGCAAGGTTATGGAATCAATCCATAATTGATGGCTTAAATAATCCCTCCTACCATAATTAATTACAGTCCGGATTATCTGTTTAAGGCATCATGATTTCGTTTATAGAAAATTGTTTTAATGACAATTGAACAAAGATCCTTTAATCACAACAATTAGTGATTTAATTATTGCTAATTAGAATCATCAATCATTAATGACTAGAGGGTTCAATTAATTAATGATGGAAATGGAGAATGGAAAATCTGCATGAAGATGCTGATTACGACACTAAACAGATGTTACGACGCTATCCTAGAATAGCGTCGTGAGGGTAGCGTCATCATGGGTTGGAACAAGAGAGAGTAGATTTTGGATTAAAGGGGTATTTACGACGCTATACACTAAACTACGGCGCTATACTAGTACAGCGTCGTAGGTGTAGCGTCGTAGGTGGTTTGAGAAATAAGAAATTTTTTTGGAAAAAGAAGGGATATTACGGCGCTAAACATTAAATGACGACGCTATCCTAAGATAGTGTCGTAGGGATAGTGCCGTAGGTGGGTTCTATGTGAAAGGAGAATTTTGGGGACCTACGACTCTAAACAAAAATTACGACGCTATCTGAGGATAGCGCCGTTGGTTTAGTGCCGTAGGGCAAATTTTTGTTTAAGTTCTGGGCAACTACGGTGCTAAACCTCACCTACGACGCTATCCAAGGATAGCGCCGTAGGGCGGTTAGCGTCGTAGCTAGCCCAGAAACATGTTGTTGTTCGGGTAATGCAATCTCTGCGATTGCAAGCCCTATTTTCAAGTTCATGGTTCATCAATGCAATGACAGTAGTGAAATAAGATGAAAACAGTAAACCAAAAAGCATAAAAACATGACAAAGCAAGATAAAAACATACACCCATGAACCACAAACCCAAATGAGGGTTTTCAACCATAAGAACATGCATAGAAACCCAAAAATGAAAAGAAAACAGAAAACCCACATTGCAAGAGAGAATAAAGTGACCAAATGATCAATACACCAAAATAAAGCAAGAAAATCCATGGAATCATTTCCATTTCATGTTTTTGGGACACTTTCATGATTAACTTCCCATTTTATATCAAATGGTTTGATAATACCCACCATTTGGGTATTTCAAACCTAAATAAAGGTTTAACAAAACTGTAAATAAGGAAAATAGTGGCTACCCTAAACTGGAAGTCTCAGATAAACACTAATCTAAAAGTATTTAAAGCTAACTAAGGCATGGAATGTAAATAATACAAAAAGAAAACTAACTAACTAACTACCTCTACACTACTCTCAAGAACAGCTCCTGTTGCCTTCAAGTTGGAATGTGGTGAAGTGACAAGACCAGGGAGTCAACACCTCTATAGGTGAGAAACCCTAGGCCCATGGGCCCCCAGGCCTTGAAATTTGAATTCTGGCAGGGCTTACGACGCTATAGGTGGCTTACGGCGCTATCCTGCTACGGCGCTATGAGTTTAGCGTCGTAGTCTTCCACTTCGAAGACTCTCTCTGTCTTTCAGTGAACAGCCAACGGCGCTATCCATCATTACGGCGCTATGCTTGCTTACGGCGCTATCCATGCTTAGCGCCGTCCACCCTTCTTTGGACATCAGCTTTGGTTTCCTCCTACGGTGCTAGACCAAGCTACGGCGCTATCCATGCATAGCGTCGTAGTTGGGTTTAGCGTCGTAATATCCTATAAAATCAACTTTTTGTGGGTTTTTTATTTCTTTTCCCATCTTTTCACTTCCTTTTTTTTCTTTTCTTTTTCTCATGTTTTTGGATTTTTCTAACATAAATATGTAGTAAAATTACATATTTATGTATTTTTCATACCAGCTCAATATTTTTACAATTATGCATAAATCAGTCCAATTCTACTGCTTTCTTATTTAATATAAGACCGGAATGCGATCAAATGCCCGTTTCAGACATGGAAATGGATTGAAAATAATGGACATTTCTGGCCATTATCACCTGCCGGAGGAGCTCCTAGGTGAAATCCTCTCCCGAATAGGAGAGGATGAGACCAGGGAAGTGTTCACTGCACAAGAGACATGCCAGAAGCTCAGAAACATAGGAAACCTTGCCATCATTTACAAGCGATGCGAGTTGGATATGGCTAGGGTGAGGCAGTGGCAGTCGAGGGTACGAAGGCAGAAAGAGAGATTTCTGCACACATGCACTGAGGCTGGAAACTTCAATCTCCAAATTGTTCCAGCACTCATGGCATTTGCAGAAGGGGACGAGGAGCGGGCTTGTGAACTGCTGCGGCCAGGCATAAAGGACAACTACAAGGCGTTTATCTTCACCCGTGGACTTATGCTTATGAGCAAGATGGATGAAGGCCAGGTCGATCAGGGGATCAGAATGATAGAAAGAATGGTGACCCATCGATCGGTCCCGAACTACACGGCCACCAACACTCTCTCATGGATGGCGGATGATCCGGACACTCCCTACATTTTTGCAGACCAACCACCCCGGGTCTACTGCACAAGGATGCATGAACCCATGAGAGACCACAATGGCTGGTGCCTGCGCTGTGAGCTGGCCAGCTACGTCCACTGGCTCAGATACATTCTCTGAGAGAAGAAGGGTGAATTCTGAAATATGTTATCTCATTTATGTTCTAGTATAGGTATCATATCAGGGATTTCCTCTCTTGCATGCAGGTTTGTATTAACTGCATAGGAATCCCTTGAAGCTGATGTAATTTACTACTTTTCACGAAAGGAACTCAAGCTTTGAGAACCACAAACAATTTTTATTCGCATTCTTTTTGAAAAGATGTCGGGCAGTCCGAGATGAATAAGTGACTGTCAGGCCAAAAATATGCTGTTGACATACCCCATATGTCAGCAGTGCCTCTTTTACTGCTTTAAATTAAATAACCAGCAGAAGTATGCATAAACCTGCTCTAAATTCACATGTTGAATTTAGGCTTGTGATTAAATCTTCAGACTTCTAAATTGGGATAATATAATTGAGAACATGCATGACATGAATTCCTAAGGTTTTGAGCTACAAAAATTTAATGATGCGATCAGCTTATTGAGTAATAAATCTGCATGTTAGAAATTTTGATTGAATAAAGTGTTAGAATTAAGCTTTGATTAAATTTGAGAATATTGTATGACATGAATCAACCCAACCTTGTGAGATTTGAGCCATGAGTCACTTTTACTCATTTATTTTCTTTGATGTGTGAATCATTTTGATTAAAGGAAACTAGAACTTGCAATTGGGACCGATTCAAGACCATGTCATATTACCAAAAATCGAGCATATGATCGAGGCACTTAGAAAACCAAATTTTTGGCCTTCTTTTGAAATCCAAACCCAAAAATATTTTCCCTTTAGGATTAACCAATTTGAGCCTTAAGCCTAATTTTTCTTTGAAGCCCTCTATATTATTCCTATCCTTACAAAAAGACCAATATATCAAACCCAAGTGTGCAAGAATAAATTTTATCAAGGCATTAGATTTGTGATCATAAAAAAAAATGTATTAATCGGTAATGCTATAAACCGATTCAAAAAAAAAAGAGAGAAAAGAGAGAATGAATTGCAAATGACAAAGCAAATTAGACTTAGTCTAATGTCATGCAAAAGAAAAGCAAAAGAAAGAAAGAAGATATATATTGATGATCATAAATTTTAAATAAAAATATGCCAAGTTATGATAGAATTAATTCTTGTCACTTCTTAGCCCAATAATTTCCCTTTCCTACATAATGTTACAACCACATGCCCCATTATAACCCTAAATAAGACCTCATGATCTCGATTTGAGGAAATGAGCCGGTGGCGAGTTGGTCTGATTGCAAGCTTATGGGATAATTTAATTAAAATTGATTATGAGTGTTCACTGATTAAACCCCATTGAGAATGAGTGAACTTTCCGATTCTCTTAATATGTGAGGCTCTATTTCATGAAACATGCTCATGTCATCCCTTAATTCTCATTTTTAATCTTTGCATCTTTCAAACATGATGTTCATGAAGGATTGATAATAATGTTTGATTTGTAGACCCGATATAGTGAGCAAGTATCATTTCATTAAACACTACAATCAAGGGAATTCAATACTTGAAGTTTTTGATTGTCTTATCCCAATCCAAAAAGAATGAGATTTATGAAGTCATGAAAATGAATTGAATATGTAGAGTCCGTGTTCTT